>JAKKZN010000008.1:24730214-24737714 GCA_033441825.1 Pangasius elongatus | reverse complement strand
GGAGACAGAGACACACACACACACACACACACACACACAGAGAGAGAGATGGTGAGAGAGAGACAGGGAGTGAAATGGGAGACAGGCGGATAAAGAGAGAGCAAAAGACAGGCACAGATAGAGAAGACAGACAGGCAGAAATAGAGAGAGACAGAGAGAAAATGCACACACACACACACACACACACACACACACACGGTCCGAAACACAATTTTCTGCCGGTGCAGTGAAGAGATGTTCTGACAGAGAGACACTCCCAGAAATGTTTGTGTTTCAGGTTTGTATTATCTCGTATATCTCGTCGTGGGTGCAGTGTCCTGCTCACTCACACACCTCAGTCCTCAAAGAGACAGAAATGTTGGCACCCCACATACATACATGCGTGCACAGACATGTATATTAACTTTAATTCAGAAGCCTGGCGTTTAGCAGCTTGGACTTTCATTCAGAGTGCAAATGGATTTGGATATTAATGAGCCCATAATGTTGTAGCACTTCAGAAAGAGAGAACATCTAGGCATCTCGGGCTCCAGCATGTAGGTTTCGATCAGTGAAACCCGTCACCGTAGCAACCAGAGCAAAACAAAGATGGGTTGTTTCTTCCTCATCCTTATTCCCGACAAATCTCCGCTGCTGGATATTTCGTCTCGGTTTCAGTACGAGTCAGAGCTACAGCTTGATCCTAGCGCAGGAGACTGGATCTGTTGAAATTCTTCACAGCTCTGAGGTTATGGTATAATCAGGTGAAAATTAGCACCTGGTGCACGGAGTCACTCCCACACACGCACACTTTCAGACAGTCCGTACTTTTATTTTACTAATTACCATCATATAATTGTCAAGGGACAATATTTTCACTGCATAAAAATGAACAAACATTATATACAAGCAGGTGAAAATATCTTACACAGGTCAGTTTTTTCCTCGTACGTTGGCGTACTCGGCGTATTAGCAACACATTTCAAGCTGAAATCTTTCACGTGTTTCTAGGCATAAGCTTAATAATCTTATCTTTGTGATGGAATAATGTCATAACTGATGAATTAAATAACAGACGATGCTGTTATAGTAAACTAATCGACGACTTGCAGAAACCTCTTACAGAAAACGTCACCGTATCATTTATCAATCGTACACGTTTTCAATCCGTGCAAGTCCCCGTGAATGAGCTGTTGCTATAGAAACGATAACGTATCAGAACGAGCGCATTGATATGAACCTGGGATTTACAGCTGCACTGCTGTCAGAGCTGCTGTTACAGAGAATGAATCACTTTCTGGCCAATCACGATCCAGAATTCAGCAGCGCAGTGCAATAATGAGAAATATTTCATACGTTTGCAGATATTTGTAGAAAAAAAATTATTTCCCTTATTGCCCAGTTCTACTTGGTGTCGTACACTCAGTTTTTAGGAGTGTGTATCCACACTAAACACATTTTCCAGAGTACTTTTATATCACACACACACACACACACACACACACACACACACACACACACACACACACACACACACACAGGGTTTGCAGCTTAGTGCATCTCCTTTAATCCATTGCAGCTTGGTAGCTTAAGGGAGCAGCAATGATAGAACGCTCAACGCTTACACAACCTTGTTCCAATGTATACACAAACACACACACCTGGCCACCCTGTTAGTCCTGGCAAAGCTGGAAAACACACACACACACACTCTCTCTCTCACACACACACACACACACACACACACACACACAGTTTGTTTGTGCCCGAGGCAGGATCCTCTGCTCCTGAAATGTTGTTTTTCTGTGGTCAGGAACAAAGCCGAGTTTGTTTAATCTGAGTTCGGTGTCTTGGTGAATTTTCACTGTCTGTAATCTCTCTGTGTGTGTGTGTGTGTGTGTGTGTGTGTGTGTGTGTGAGTGAGTGAGAGAGAGAGAGAGAGAGAGAGAGAGAGAGAGAGAGAGAGAGAGAGAGAGTTGTGTTGTCAATGTGAGCTATTTGAACATTACACTCTAGCGCAGAACCCTGTCTTATCTCCACAATCTAAGACACACCTAAGGTTCCTTAAGGGTTCTGGATTTCACCTTTTCCTCATAATGTGTGTATATAATAAGACTTGTCCTCACATTAATGCAGTGTGTCTTTGAAGAGCTACACAATTCACATTTTTAAACAAAAATAGAATAGAAATGAAACACGTTTTCAGCTCCTTTTCCTATTTGGATGAAGAACAGCCATAGTAAGGACACTAACAAATAAATTGGATCCCCAAATGAAATAAATTTAATGCTAGAATACCTAAAAATAAATTTAGTGCTTGGGCTTCAGAATAAATAAATTTAGTGCTTGGGTCTGTAAATAAATAATGCATGTGCATCCTAAATGTATACATGTAGTGTTTTAGCCCCTAGATAAGTACATTTTTGCCTCAGTCTAAATAAATTTAGTGCTAAATAAATAAACAATGCTTGAATCACTAAATAAATTCCTTTGGTGCCTGGATCCCTAGACAAATAAATTTAGTGCCTGAAGCTAAAAAAAAAAAAAAAAAAAAGGTGATTGGATCCCTAAATATATTGTGCTTCGACCCTTAAATAAACAATGCTTTGGCATCCCAAAGTAATAAATGTAGTACTTTGGCCCGTAGATAAGGCTCCTATATTTTGTGCTTGGACTCTTAAATAAATAAGTTTAGTGCCAGAACCCCTAAATAGGTCAATGCTTGGACCCCTAAATACATACATTTGGTGCTTGGACCCCTAGACAAATAAATTTAGTACTTGGACCTATAAAATAAATCAGTTTTGTTCTTGGGCCTCTAGATGAGTACATTTAGTGCCTGGACCCCTAAAATAAATCTGGTGATTGGACCCCTAAATAAATAAATAATTCTTGAAACCCAAATAAATAATCTTTGGACTGCTAAACAAATCATTTTAGTGCTTGGACCCCTAATAAATTGAGCTGATTCAGTGTCTTTTTTCGAACCTCTAGCAGACATAAGCGCAGCAGCGGAGCAGTGGCGGTCACAGCACGCTCACAAGGGGCGATGTTGGCCAATTGTTTTCTTGTAACACAGACAGTGTGTACGAGAGAGATAAGATGTTTTGACTCACATGATGCTTCTCTGTTGACCTGACACTTAATCTATTAATAGTCTGTTTCTCTCCACACACACACACACACACACACACACACACACACACACACACACACACACACACACACACACATATACACTGTAAGTTCTGACGCATGAAACTCTGAGACGTGTTTCTGGCTGCCCCCCTCTGCCCCTCGCTGTTACATCCTGGACACACACACACACACACANGCTGCTCCCATTAGGGGTCGCCACGGCGGTCGGCATATTTGATTTGGCACAGTTTTTACGCCAGATGCCCTTCCTGACGCAACCGTCCCCGATTTTATTCAGGCTTGGGGCTGGCACTGAGAGCACACTGTCTCGTGCAACTCCGGTGGCTGGGGTTGGTTCCCTGGCCAGGAATCTAACCCGGGTCGTGGCGGTGAGAGTAGGACCGAGGCCTAATCACTACTCTTCCAGGAACACGAACACACACACTCTCTTTCTCATGCAAGGTTTAATTGAAATTGCATGGATCGCTGTGCTGTTCAGTGCCTGGTTTATTTTCTCCTGTAGTAGCAGTAAGAGGATGAACCATGTGTAAATGTTAAGCACTGATGATTCAGGTTCGATCTGAGCTTAGATTATTAATATCTGCTGTAGGAAAAAGAAAAAGTCAACAACTTAGCAATATTCTTTAGGGGAAATCCAGTGCAAATGGTTAGTGTAGCGACTAAAGCTGTCTGTTTCTTTCTCTGAGGTATTTTAAATCGTGCAGTGTAATTATATAATGTAATATCATGTGATATGCTTTCCTCCCTCTCTCTCTTCAGTTTCGCTTTGTTAGCAGAACCGTACAGTGCTGTATCACAATAAATCCCAGTTACAGTCTGTTTACTACAACTTTTCTTTTTCACTTGCACACGTTAGCAATCGTCATGAAGGCTAAGACGAACATTTCCTGTAATTTAGCTGTTTAAAATAAGCATCGCGTGATACGGTATGTACATTTTGACGTGTGTGTGTGTGTTTTAGGCATCTTGGAAACAAAGAGGTTAGACATCGTTCACAAGCAGGAGCTGATCAATCAGGACCTGGGCGGAGTGACGTATTACGCAGCCAACCTGCCGATATGGTGGCAAATTCCTCAGTATGTCCTCATCGGCATCAGTGAAATCTTCGCCAGCATTGCAGGTACACACACACACACACACACACACACACACACACACACACACACACACACATATAAGAGAAGTAAGGGAGCCTTTACTTTCACCTGTAGGTGTGATTAAACGGTCAAAGGTCACAGGTGAACCTGAGATTCTGTCTTTTGTTCTTCATCTCAGTGACACACTTCATAAAACCCTCATAAAATGTGTTCTCGGATTTTGCTCTCGTACTGTCACAACTTTTAAGTAGTTGTGTGAGTGTGAGGCGGGAATACACTCTGGATGTAACACACACATTCACACACACTGAATGGAGTTGAGTGTGGAATGAAGTGGAACCAGAACCAGGTGGAGGTGGGCATGGAACAGTGTGGGCCTAGGATGGGGTGGAGGTCGGCATGGAATGCAGTGGACGTGGCTGTGGAAGAAGATGGGTGTGGAACAAGGAGAAGGTGTCTGTGGAATGAGGTGGAGATGAGCATGGAGCGAGGTAGCTTTGGGTGTGTGGAAGGAGGCGGAGGTGGGTGTGTTTGTGTGGAAGGAGGTGGAGGCGGGTGTGCGTGGAAGGAGGCGGAGGTAGGTGGGTGTTGAAGGAGGNGTGGAAGGAGGCGGAGGTAGGTGGGTGTGGAAGGAGGTGGAGATGGGCGTAGAACGATGTGTATTACATGGTGTAGAAGGGATGTTTTCTCCTCTACTGCTCGGAGGAGCTTCAGCATTTCCTCATGGCTCTAAAGCGAGTCCAGCTGATTGACCTTCCAGCTGTCAGATATAAAGAACCTGAATGACTGAAAAACCTCATTTCTCCATCAGCTCTCCTAAAAACACCGTGTGGTGGTTTCATCCGCTTTGTTCTAACGATAGAGGGTTTTTTCCTCGGGTTTCATTCATTCACTCTAATGAATGTTCTGATAAACGAGTGGCCTTTTTAAAGCGCCCTCCACCCTCGTGCAGCGTCCCGGGCGGAGTGTGAGCTTTTATTCGCACGGCTTTGTGAGAAGTCTGCGGCTCTATCAATCAGAGACGATCGATCTGGAGCAGCGGTACGTTATTACACTCTCACTCAGAGGACGGCCATTTCACCCAGGTTTCCCTCCGCACTCACGCTTACAACAATTACCGTGTGTGTGTGTGTGTGTGTGTGTGTGTGTGTGTGTGTGTGTGTGATTTTAAAGAATAAGCCCAGTGTCCTTGGCCGGTTTATGGTCCCATTCTTAGCATCTCAGTGGGTTGGTTAGTGGGGCGGAGCTTAAAATCTACTTTATAGTTTATATGCTAAATGAGGCAGAATTTAAAGCTTTCAGAATTAATTGTGAAAGTTAAAAGTTAGGTGGAGCTTAAAGCCTTAAAACCTAACTGGGGTGGGGTTTAAAGCATTCTTACTTGTGCTAAGTTCGAAATGAGGTAGGACGTAAAACATTCAAAATTATTTGTGCTATGAAGTCTCCTTCATAATTAATTCTGTAAAGTGGGTGGAGCTTAAAGCCTCCTTCATAGTTAATTGTGTGAAGTGGGTGGAGCTTAAAGCCTCCTTCATAGTTAATTGTGTAAAGTGGGTGGAGCTTAAAGCCTCCTTCATAGTTAATTGTGTAAAGTGGGTGGAGCTTAAAACCTCCTTCATAGTTAACTGTGCGCAGTGGGATATTAAATGCAGCTGGTTTTGAAATTCTTTATTTTATTTTTTTTGTTTTATTACTCATCTACCTGCATTGTCTCACCTTAAAGCACAAGGTTTTTTTTTTTTAGCTCATTTTAATCATTGGAAAATGAGTTTAAATATTGTTATTATGAAATCATGATCCTGACTAAATGCTTTATAAAAACACGCTGGTCAACATCACACACATTCACACGCGTGAATTTCTTTTGAAAATCAGACTCTAATCGATCCGTCTAGTCCAACATCAGTCTGAAAGCAGCGCTCGGCTTCAGATCAGTTCATCCAAACCGTCTGCTATGAAACTAATCAGCATTCAATGCCAGGCTGTATGAAGAGGAAGAAAAAGAAGAAGACTTTTTCTATTATTAGTTAACGAACAGTGCGACCAAGATAGCAATCAGCGAGCTGGGTTTGTGTTTGAGTGCGATCTCACGCTTTCAAAGCCAACACCAACATTTCATTATGCTGAACCCTCCTGTGAAATGCAAATAGGAGCCAAATAATGGCGAGGAACCTTAAAATAAAACCTCAGCGCTCCGAACCGAGCTCGGGGGAAACACTGCGGGAGTCACGCGTGAGGAAATGTGACGGATCCCAGCTTTCTCCTCTGGCCCGATTCTGTTTGAATAAATCCCTTTTAATGGAGTCCACTGTCCGATCCATTATGTGACAGCCGGCTTTCTGTTTTTGGACCATACACAAACACACACGCACACACACACGCACACACACACGCACACACACACACACACACAGACATAGACATGGACAGACTCCCTGTGGATATCGTGCACCACGGGCCCAGCGGGGGAGACGACGGATACAAAACCTCATCCAAGCGTTCATCCTTCAGGGGATTTTTTTTCAAATAAGTTTCTAATAAGCATATCATACAGCTAATATTTTTAGAAAGAAAAAAGCAAGCCCCGTAGATGAGGGAGGATATAAAGATCTACCAGGTCTAGCGGAGAAAATTTTGAATAACCGTATAACTACTTTTACACCACAGCGCTGTGAATTCTGGATTCTGATTGGTCAGAAGGTATCGATGAACTCTCTCTAGCAGCAGGTCTGACAGTAGTCAGTAATAATAATAATATTAATAATATTAATGCGCTCGTTGTGATACGTCATCGTGTCTGTATGCTTTGCGGCTCCCACTTTCTGGAAATTTGCTGCAGTTTTCCATGTGGATCGTGGGATTTGGTTTCAGACTGCACCTTTAATCAATAATCCCATTTCTCTGAAGCTACATCATTCTCGCTTGACGCCACCAGGAACGTTATAAGAATACAAACTCTTCTAAGCTGTTCTGATTGTTTTTTTTTTTGTTTTTTTTTTTGAGGCAGCATAAATTTTCAGACCTCCAGTTCTGTCATCGTGTAACCCTCACCGCTTACTGACTTTGGTTTCCGCGGCTACGCCATTAACGCTAATTTATTTTCCAGACGTCGTAGTCATCCCTGCAGACATCGCTGCCTTCAGTAGCTAATATTTCAGTATAAAACAGCTGGTCCATCAGGCAGGGCAGATTCATCAACCATGACGAATGTGGTGCTTTTATTGTTTGGAGCGCCAGGAGCTCGGTGATGAAGTGAGAAGAGGAG
>JAKKZN010000008.1:24722714-24727714 GCA_033441825.1 Pangasius elongatus | reverse complement strand
TTGATTTATAATTACTACATGTCTGATTGTAGTCCTTCTGTTGTTCTGCACAAAGTATTGGCACCCATCAAATTGGCACCATGCATTCACTCCTCTGATGCCTGTAAAAACATTTTCTTTATATTTACTATATGAACTGACACACGCTTATGCCTGCACCTCTTTTATTTGAAATTAATCTAACATTTTAACAGTTTTTCAACACCTCACTACCTTTAATCACCATTTTTATATTTAGTTTCATTTTCACTGCTTCTTAGAGGCTTTTTAGGATCCAAATTAGCATACAAACTCTTCACCTTCTACGTTTAAATTTAGCTGGCTTCACACTCAAATTAGGCTTGTTATTTACAATTTTAGCCTGAGCCGTGGTTTGGTTTTGCTGCTTGCCAGATGAATTATAACACTATAAACACGTGAAATTCACTGATTTGCAGCTGAGAGAATGGCCGGGTGCCTTAGCTGTGCTCTTTTTTTCTTTGTAATGAGCTCTCATGAGTTTTTCAGCTGACCATCACTACCTAGAAGCGTTAGCTTGCATTATGTACAGTTCTATAAAGGCGGTTCATCCAAAGCATCACCTGATATGGATAGCGATGAAAATAAAATCATTAATACCCGTCCAGGATCGATAGCAGCATCGATAATTCTGCATCCAACTTCATCCCAATCGACAGTAATTCCTCTATCTTGAAAACACGCTACGAGTTCTTATTCTAGTTTTACTAAGTTTATTGCCATTTTTTGGGAGCATGTTGTGGTTTTTTTTGCTCACAGTAAAGGTATCTGGGCACTAATCAGATTCTGCTGTGTTTTCCTTTCCGTACAGACTGAGATGGGGGCGGAGTAAAGGGGTTTGTGGGCGTGTTTATTAAAAAACCTGACAGGAGGCCCAGTGAAAAGCATTCCGAAACCAGACCCAAAAAGATTTTCTCAGCCAATAAGACACTTGTGCTGATGCTTTTTTTTTTTATCTTTTATCATGTTCTACATATTTTCAAGGTTATTTCTACTATAAGAAATAAAATAATCGCCTGTTGCACTGTTGTTGAAAATCACTGTGAGTCTAAAGGGGGCACTTACTTCTGAGGGATGTGTCTCTGGAGTGGTGGCTTCAATAGTGCACACTGTATTATATATCCAGTTCCCTAATGTGTAAATCTTTTGTTTTTCGTCATCCACTGAATCCTTTTTATGTGAAGAAGTCTTTAGCATTCATCTTTTTTCCTTTTTTTAGCGCTGATATCTTCCACTTCACTTTTCTGCAGTGCTTCTGAAGCTCTTCTGTCTGCTCTTTTATCTTGCTGCGAGCACTAAACCCCACAGGAACCTGCAGACCTGCAGACGTTCTCTCCCACAGTGTGAGTCAGCCGGCTCGACCTGTCTGGGCTTGTGCAGGTCAGAGCAAAGGCCTGGATCTTTTGTAGAAAGTAGAAATCAGGTCTCGGGGTAGTTTTTTGCACTTTGAGGCTCACTTCCTGTTCTAGTCTTAACAGATGAGCTCAGGAGTCACGCGAGGGTGAGCAGACGTCCTCTTTTTCCTGGACATGACCTCTTTTCAAGGCCTAAAATATCAATCCGACTGGGATTCGTACAACTCCCAGAATGGTCCAGGATTTTGGTTTGGGAACAAACAGGTGATGCATTTTCCTTTGCTCTGTGCACTTCCAGTAGACATTTAGAACTTGCATACAGCGTTGCTTGTTACTGTGCTTTTTGTCATTCTGTGCTCATCACAGTTTAGTTAGAAGACCAGTAAACAAGCTAATCCATAAACCAGCATTTTAGCATTCAGGTCAGTCTATAAACTACCAGTATATTAAACAGGCGAAAAGACACTATAGCACTAGCACTATAGTAAATAAGCTCAAAATGAGATAAACCACAAACTAGCATTATACTGAGCATGCTTATCAATAAATTAGCGATAAATCCAGTAGCATTATGCTAAATATACCAGTTCATGAACCTGCATTACAGTAAACAGCCATATTAAAACACCAAGTAGCATGTCAGTAAACTAGTGTTATAGTAAATACACTAAAACAGAAATGAGCTGGAGCACAATGGCGAGTAAGTCAAACACGTAGAAAAAGTAATGAAACCCTGTGTGTGTGTGTGTGTGTGTGTGTGTGTGTGTGTGTGTTTGTGTGTTTGTGTGTGTGTGGGAAGCTCATTTACTAGAAAAGAAAGCAGTGTACATTTTTTCCTGCATATCCGAGGAGAAAAGCTGATTACAACTCCTCACAATTGGAGGAATGTTTCTATTTTAGAATCTCTATTTTTTTCTTCTTCTTCTCTCCAACAAAAGTTTGTTTCCCTCAAAGTGCTCTTAGTTCACCATCATCTGTCTGCAACGCCCGCTTTGATTCAGCAGCTATGCTTCTTCTTCAGCAGCTGCCGTGTGTTGATAGGGGAAGTGGGGATGTTGAGTTTGCGGGTGATTTAGCTAATGAGCATGACTTCGCTCTTCTCATCCAGCTGAATGGGCAGACGAGTCAGTACAGCTCGTGTTCAGACAGGGCCGCGATTAAACTCCTCATTTGCTCTTCATTACATAAGTGCCACCTCTGTTGACTTGCTTGACTTGCTCCGGAACTTTTTCCGTGGTTTAAGTGGGAATTCTGGGTGAAGGAGCTCGAGAAGCTTCCAGGATTTCACTATTCACAGTTAATACGTTTAATGAAGGAAACAAAACTTGTTATGAAACAAATGACACTGAATTAACAATTGTTTGTTTACGGTGAGAAGTTACCTGGCTTCTACAGAGCTGAGGAGTTTTTTTGCGTGTGAAATTCTGTGTTTTTTTTAGGCTAGCAGCCATGTGGAACGCAATCGTCTCAGCAGCACTGATGAATGATGCTAGAGGTGGAGGGCTGAGTCGTGTAATATGCTGCAGGAAACATCCAGGGAAATGGATGAGGGGAGGGTTCACAGATACACACAGGACTAGTGGAGGGATGAGAGAAAGAAAAGACATGATCTGACCTGTTTTTCACTTTAAATAAATGAACGATGTCAGTGAGACCCTTATATCAGCACCCCAAAACAATACAGTCCTCTCTGAAAGTATTGGAATGGCAAGGCCGGTTCTTTATTTTTGCTATACACTGAAGACATTTGGGTCAAAAGATCAAAAGATGAATATGAGACGATAGATCAAAATTTCAGCTTTCATTTTTTGATATTTACTTATAGTGTAAAATAACTTAGAACATGGCACCTTTCGTTTGAAACCACCCATTTTTCAAGTGATCAGAAATATTGGAACTGACAGATGTACCTTGTTGTCCAGGTGTGTCCGGTTAGATTGACTGTTTAAACAATCCTTTAAGTGTCTACTCTTGGTTTGAGCCCTGGGTTTTGCTGGGAAGGCTGCATTAGTTGTTAAAATGGATAAACTAACATAAAGACCAGAGAGATNTTATGAGAACCCAAAAACAACAGTCAGTTGCATCACCAACAGATTCCACAGGGCAGGGGCGAAGGTATCATAATCCACCGTTCGAAGAAGACTTCAAGAGCAGAAATATAGAGGCCACACCACAAGATACAAACCTCTCATCAGCAGTAAGAATCAGGAGGCCAGTTTGGAATTCACAAAGAAATACAGAGACGAGCCACAAAAGTTCTGGAACCAAGATGAACCTCTACCAAAGTGAAGGAAATGCCAAAGTGTGGAGAAAGAAAAGATCTGCTCCTGACCCCAAACATACAAACTCATGGGTCAAGCATGGTGGAGGTAGTGTCATGGCTTGGGCTTGCATGGCTGCTTCTGGAACAGACTCACTAATATTTAATGATGATGGAACTCATGATGGTAGCAGCAGAATGAGTTCAGAGGTCTACAGAAACATTCTGTCTAATAATTTACAGAATAATTTACATACGTATTAGGAGGAACTTCAGCATGCAGCAAGACAACGACCCAAAACATGCTGCCAAGACAACAACGGAATAAAGTGGAAGGTTTTAGACTGGCCAAGTCAATCACCAGACCTTAACCCAACTGAGCAGCATTTCACCTCCTGAAGAGGAGACTGAAGTTGTTTAACACATTGAGATGTAAATATCAGGAAATATGTAACAATATAAAATATACATTATGGCTGCTTTATTGCTATAAAATCCCCCAATGCTGATAAATCTGTAGTGAAACTTTAATAGCAGCTGGTTCTGAGCTGAACTGATACAATGCGAGAGTGTGAAAAATGAAATGCAAAATAGTTTGCACTTTCTCCTGTTATCGTCTCGTCCCTCCTGAACTGTTGCCAAATATCGATGGCTTTGCTTAATGCGTTGTACGCGCAGTCGTCTTTACCGGGCATCACTACTTGAAAGGAAACGCCCACAACGAGGACTGGAGGAGGAGTGCACATGGAGCGAAGAGCACTCGGTAGAACCCTGTTGTTACAGAAATCCTAGTCTAGAACTTTCTGAATGTGTCCTAATGGGAAAAAATGTGGCAAGATGGTGAGGGCTGTTATTTATGTCCTATTATTTTTACACTACATCAGTGTGTTACAGCACCATCTCTCTCTCTCTTCATGTGTTTCCTCAGGAACCTTCACTTCATGGAAAATATAGTTGACATTTAAAGCCTTACTTAGTCTGTGATAACTGCAGTATTACAAATAGCCATCATTCTTAGGTGAATTTACATTCTCGTTTTATGGTTGTGTTGTTTTGCACTTTGGTTATGGTTTATTGTTGGCTTGCACACACTGAGCTTTCACAGAAAATTCTAGTTCCCTGTGCAATTTTGTTGACAGCAACAAGCAACCTATTAAACTCCAGCAACACTTTATTGTTTTAAAATAGAAGCAGTTAATATGCCATGTGTTCATAGAGAAGCTTTCTCTCCGAACAGCTGGCTCGCTAATTTTGTAGCGAGAATGCACATAATTATACATGACAGCAGTGTTTAACTCTTTAAAGCCGCAACATATTGTTCAGTAATTGCAGTAAAACTAATGAGGAAAGGTGTGGAGTCACAACAG
>JAKKZN010000008.1:24700592-24719412 GCA_033441825.1 Pangasius elongatus | reverse complement strand
GTTGAAATAGCTACGTCTTTCATTCATGGAATCTTTCATATCAAGATATTACACACACATTCTTGTCATGTTTCAGGTAAAAATAAATTTCCTCTCAGTGTTTTTAGCCCGTGCGTGTCTTCTCAGCGCCATGTCCTGTATTTATTTGTTTGTGTCGCGTGGCAGCTTTGCTCAGTTGTGTTTATTTTTCCATTACAGCCGAATGGCAGCCAAAAAGCTGTGACGGCTTCTTTCCTGAGGGGAACGCCAGCAATCTCTCCGCCAGCGAGTGTGTCAGAGTGATATAACTCCATGTTCTTTTACGACTGCGGCTTGATGGAGAGGGAAAAAAAACACAGGATAGCACAAGGGTGACGAGGCGGTGTGGGGCGGGGCGGGGCGAGGCGAGGCGGGGTAGTGCGGGGTGTCTGAGGGATGTTCAGAAGGAAACACAGTGATTTACGTGTTATCGGCTAGGCTGGGATTAGTGCAGTGTGTGTGTGTGTGTGTGTGTGTGTGTGTGAGAGAGAGAGAGTCTCTGCTCGCTGGCTGATGAGTGACGGTTCGGTGTGAGTTGTATCGTGGGAAGGATGGAAATGTCATTTTTGTGCTTGTTGTTTGTGTAGCTTCACTGGAGAATCGCACTTTTAACTCTGGACTCATTCGGGAGTCGTTCAGCTCGAAGCCAGCGGTGACACAAAAGCAGCACAGAAACTGATGAGGTTTTTTCTTCCTTTTTACTTTATTTATTTATTTATTTATTTATTTTCAGTGAGTTGATTGTGTGGTAGTGGTATAAAAAAAATCTTTCTATATCAAACCACGGCTTCCAGGTCCTCAGGCTTCTCACACTGTCTGGGTTTGTTTACTCTAAACAGCTATTTATACTCATTGCCATGGTTACTGTATGATGAGCACTGATTTGGAGGTACTGATATAATAACATAACACACACCTGTTAACCAATCAGAAACGAGCAGCTGGCCCGGCTGTGGAATAAACTGCCAGATTCAACACACAATGTGGTTTTGTGACTCTTTAAAAATACAGCGTGTCCTTCACAAGTTCCATGAAAGATTGAAAAAGCTGCTGAACAGATGCTCTGAGATGAAAGTTTCAAAAAGGGTGTGTGTGTGTGTGTGTGTGTGTGTTTGATTGAGAGAGAGAGAGGAGAGAGAGAGAGAGAGAGAGAGGAGAGAGAGAGAGAGATGGAAGATTACTAGTCCCTTCTTCCCTTCTGTCAGGATGAGGCAAGAGAAAATAATAAAGTGCCCTAGTTTTGGGGGAATGACACGCTTGTGTGCGCGTGTGTGTATGTGCGCGTGTGTGTGCGCGTGTGTGTATGTGCGTGTGTGCGTGTGTGTGCGCGTGTGAGTGAAATAATTAAAAGTCTGTGTATTTGTTGCTTGTAGTTATGCAGTTAAGTGCTTTAGCAAACTAAACACACACATTTCAGTATTCGTTCAGGAAGTGTGTGTGTTAAGGATGGAGTTTGTTTATCAGGAGTGTGTGTGTGTGTGTTTGTATTTGTGCTTCTATACCTCTGTGCATATGTGTGTGTGTGTGTGAGATCTCTACTTGTGATGTCACTACATAGGGCTAATTTGCATATTCATGTGCCATTGTATTCTTTACAAGGGAGTCATTTATAAGTAATTTATTGTTATAACAATTCTTCTCTTTTTCTCTCTCTCTGTGTGTGTGTGTGTGTGTGTGTGTGTGTGTGTGTGTGTGTGTAGGAAACATCAACAACTGCATGCTGAATTATTATTTCTTCCTCCTGGCCGGTATTCAGGGCGTCACACTCCTCCTGTTCCTCATCGTCTCGGTCAAATATGATAAGCAGAGACCCAAAGTGAACCACAGGTCTTCATTCAATTCCTGACCGACACACACACACACACACACACATACACACACACGCACGCACACACTGCGGATTTCCCAGCATGCCTCAGCCTGTGCCACACTACCTGCTTGCAGTTATTTATATATTTAACGTTTCTCTCTTCAGTCGTTTCGTAACGAGAATCACGTCTAACTGACTCCAGGTCAGATTTAAAATTTGGGAGTTTTGGTTTTGGATCTCGGATCAACAGCTTCCTGTTCCTCATGTTTTTGGATTTCATTTGCGTCTCTCATGCAGAGCTGATGGGTTTAATATGAAGAGAATATTCTAGCCCTCCCCGTGTCTCAGGACTGCGAGCTCGCAGAGCGTTAGTGAAATATTTTCACGTTTCATCTTAATGAGAGAGAATGTTCATGTGCTTCGTGTGCTTTAGCAGCTTCCTTTACAAATCACAACTGAATGAAGAACATTTTTTAAAGATCACAGCATCCTCTTTACTCCATATATCTTCTGCAAATATCTCCAAAAATCGATATCTACCTGCTACAAACGTTACGTCTTCTCTTACTGAAACTGAATTTTTTTTTGCTGTAAACGGTGTGTAACATGCACTTGTTTGATATAAACTTTAGTGAAGTTTCAGTAAAACCTTCTAAAGCTGCTTTCACACTTTTCTTCCCTCCACAAACTTTTACATTTAATCCATCAGAGTTCAAAATGACGCTGATCGCTTTTCGACTTCCTGACCAATCAGGTCACAGCTCTGAGAACTCGACGGGAAAAACACACACGGAGGACAAACTGGTGATAAAACATGAGTCGTGCCGGTGAGTGAATATGAGGAGATTCACGGCGCGCTGAATGAAAGCTAGCTCGTTAGCTGGTACTCGCTAGGACTGGGTCAGAAAGTGTGAAAGCAGCCTAAACGTGGTGTTTAATGCCTGACTGCACTGTCGTGCCTCTTCAGTACTGCACTAGCTCAGCGTTCAGCATGTACCTGCTAGAACACGCCTGATTCGGCTCATTAGCTCCTCATCGAGGCGGTTACGTGTTCAGCGTGGCGTGTTAGCGAGGATGACGGCTCGAATGGGATTTCGTCGTCTTTAGGAATCGGGCTTTATACCTGCACTGTGATTTGTGTTTTGACTTGTTAAGAGCTCAGAGTTTAAAGTTGTATAAAACTGGAAGGAGTTTATTCATCCTGAGAAATCATTGACTCTTGACACTCTGACACACTTTAAGAAACATTTTTGTTTGTGTTTTTTTTTTTTGCACTCAGATTTTTTTATAATTCATTTTAAGAATTTTGTGCATTTTTTATTGTACTTTACTTCTGCTGTGTGACTGACAGCTTCTCTGATCTCCTCTGATAATGATTGCTATAGAAATAAACGAAATGTTTCGAAATCAGCCGAGTTCTTGTGTTCCTTTCGCGCTGAAGAGACGAGACGAGAGCCGAGTCGCGGCGTGAGACTCGGCGTACGGTACCGTCACACCTCACGTGTCTGTATTGTCGTGTGTTTGTGACGTGGAGGTCGCGCGAAGGTTCAGCCTGAAGCCTGTTTCTGTCTGTGCTTTGTTTCCTTCATTAAATCGCAGGCGCAGATGCGAGTGAATCAGAGGAGAGAAATGAAGAATTGGTTTTATGTAAATGAGCGAAGAGCAGTTGGAGCAGAAACAGCGTCTCTCTCTGATTAGGACGGTTTTCTGTCTGATTTCATCAGGAATTAAATCATCTCCGTGTGTATAATGAGTCCGACAGGAGCTACTTCATGAACACCAGCCGTTATTCCTCTCATTTCTCCTGAAACTGCTCCACTCTGTGACCCGACTTCATGTTAATGATAATAATATAATCAGTGACAGGCAGCATTCTCTACTACACCAATGTTATAACAGTAACAATAATAATAATAATAATAATAATAATAATAATAATAATAATAATAACTATTTGCACATAAGAGATTCCTGTGTATATATTAGATTATTTATAAATGAAGATGTTCAAGATGGACCCTTTTTCTTAACAATAATAATAATCTTCATCACAATGATAATGATGACAATAATAATACATTGGTATATAATTAAGTCATAAAAATTAAAAGTAAATTTAATGTCAATAAAAGATTAAGTGCTTTCTAGTAACAGCCTCATGCTGCTGCTGATGATGCTGATGATGATGATGATGATGATGATGTCAATATCAATAAATGTTTTAATCAAATTAACAACAACAAACCCTGCAATTGTAAATAATATAAACATTAGCAACATGACCCCACACACACACTAATGTACTACAGTCCCTGGATAACATATCCATGTTGCGTGTTAAAATAGTGGGCGGAGTCAATACTGATAAAGCACCAGCAGGGTGAAAATCTCTTCAGGAGCGGAGATTGCGTGTTAATTAATATGACTGAAGGGCAGGTATTAAATATGCACGTGACACATTTCTACCTGCGATATGATGACAAAATAAAACCATTATTAAAGTCAAGTTTCTTACAATCATTTCTGAAAACGATGACGTAAGATCATCATTTAAAGATCAAGAATAACGTTTGGGCCCCTCAGTAAATACCTCTGGTACCTGGACAAGTAAATGTAGTGCTCAGACCTATAAATAAATTAATTTTGTGCTTGGACCCTTAAGTAAACGAGGCTCGGGCATCCTACGTAAATCAGTTTAGTAATAAATGCATTTCGACGTCTAGATAAATAAAACAGCTGCCTGGATTTCTAGACAAATAAATGGAGTGCTTGTGTCAGTAAACAAGTAAATGTAGTGCTTGGGCCCCTAATGTGTCGCTTTTAACATCAGGGCTATTGCGGTGAATTTAAAATCAAATCTGATCGTGCCGTTTCCCGAACAAGGCCTCAGACGTGTTTCCTAATCACAGACCTCATTAACACACCTGTGTGTGACAGCGTTGGAAACGTTTCCCCGCAGGACGTCTGTACGTTCAGGAGGCGAGTCGCAGGAAAAAGTGACTGAAACTCTATAAACAGAGAAAATCATTTAGTGCTGTGCAGTGTGCCGAGACGGCCTCGTTCCCTCCGCCGCCATAAAGATGAAATAAAAAGAGGAACATGATGGTGTGTTAATTACAAGTGGGGTACCATCCATCTTCCCCTCACTTTGTGTGACAGTGAAATCTCTCCGTCCTTCACACTTCACAAGCTGCATGTCGTGATTCGCTGCCCTCAGAGCAACACACACTCCCTCCACATCAGCCCCGGCGCTGATAGAGCCGCAATCGAAGTCTCACCACGGAGGCAGAAAGAAAGAAAACAGTCATCTATCAGGCGGCTGTGTGTGGGGACGACAGGAAGTGCACAGAGAGAGGGAGAGAGAGAGAGAGAGAGAGATGTGACAGAGAGGAAGCTGCTGGACAGGAAGTTGGAGAGGACTGAGCAGGAGCAATGCGATGGATCCAGCACGCTCGTTCAATCTTGTTTCCATTCAGGAGGCAGTAATCGATGGAGGCGTGTCTGTAATCACACCAACGAGCTCATTCAGACAGAAAAGAAGGAGTGAAAGCACACCGGGATGGAAACGGGTCTCTTGAGGATATGAGGATACTGAGCAGTACGAGGCTCGTTTGACTCATACACACGGGCAGCGTTTAAACCTGAACTCCACGAAGCACTCACAGGATATACTGTGTCGATTAAATTTATTCTAGATGTCACACATGGATCTTGTTTTTTTTCTCTAAATGTCACCAACATGAAGCTGGCTCCAATTTCGCGAAAGAAACTGAGATGAGAAACTCCATTATGATGGCTGACATCAGTGAATTGAACCGCATTCGACTCAAAACCAAACGCAAACTCTAACAAATTAGCCTCATTCATCTGTGCTGTTAGAATTCTTTTTCACACATTTAATTCACTGTGATTTCACTCTCAACCTTTATTAACATCCATAAAACAGAACGCTGTGCGCAAACAAACGTGAATGATTTCTTTTCTTTCTTTTTTGTATGAGGGTGCAGACTTCGTGAAGAAACTCATCTTACAGATCATACATTTCGTTGAAGAGTAAATTGATTGACGTGGCTTTTCCACGTCAAAAATGTCCAAAACGACATCCGAAAAGATTCTCCACTTTAACATCTTTCCAAAATATGCAAATTAAAACATCCTTTCCACACACACACACACACACACACACACACAAACGGCTCCATTCACCTGGTAAGAAATCATCAATACATGGCTTTCTCTCTCATTAATAACACTATAGGAGGACTACACTTCTGCTCCTACTCACAGATGTGCAGTGATGTCACTTCCTGTCAGCTCCAGGGTTTGAGATCATCTCCCGCCAAAACATGGACTGTAGAAAAACTGGCTGTTGCAATGTATATAGATGCCATCAGCATGTTAATGATCATTTTGTACAGCTTTATAGGGTATTGTAGGTTATGAAATGCTTATGAAGCTCCTGTGAAGTTCCTAAATTACAAAGCACACCAGCGTACCGGTGAATAACGAGTCCGGGTTTCACTCATTAATGTGAGTGTTGTCTAATCGCTCCTGACCCTGCTCCGGTTAGAATTAAAGGATAAATAGTCTCCGCTGACTCCCCTCTTCATAATCATAAAGACCATTTCCGAGCTGAAAACTAATACGAGCGTCACATTAATTGGTAGCAAAGAGGAAATATGACACTCTTCCCCTAATGCCCAGGGAAATCCGGCTCAGGTTAATTAGACAAATGCTGGCATTTGTGTACTGAACACTTGCAATAATTCAGCTTGAGAGATTATCAGCAAAATGCCACATTAACATACACCACTGCTTTCATTAATTCATTCAAACAGCCAGAGCGATGGGAGAGGAGGAAAAAAACGATGCCTGTAATGTACACGTTCTGCAAATGAGCATCGTAAAATCAACATCTTTTTCATTTCTTTTGCATTCTGTCACAACACTGAACACACACATCATATCCGAAGCGTACTGCTTTCATTTGTCAGATTTGGAAATCAGGATAAATTGACCTCCGACTGACGGCTAAATCGGAATTTCCTGTCAGAAAATTTATGACGACGTATGTAAGAAACGTAGAAAACTTCTTCGGGGCAGGTGTCAAGTCATGTCTGAATCGATTAATGTACCCAATGATCACAGAAGTGATGTGCTCTTCACAAACGAGTCGATGCTTTGAGCCAGATACTGTATTTTAGGTGTAAGTCAGGAGTCGATACGTATGCGCGATGCGCCGTCTTTCTTCCTTACGATGAAAGCAAGACGAGTAGATTGTGTTATTGTCTCGAAACTTAAAAATTCTCCCTTCATCGCATTTTTAAAATTCTACCTCAGTGAAAGTTAAGTGAAACATGGACACATATGGTGCTCTAGGTAGACAGATAAAGAGACTTTAAAGGAAATTAAAAATGTCAAATCCTGCTCATGGCTTTGTAGTAATTAAGGAGGAAACATCAGTGCTTGTTTTCCAGAGTAGAAGCAACAGAAACTGGTGTAATGGAGCACTGACTCGGTGTGTGTTCACACACACAGTGGTGAGTCCGTGTGTGTTCTGCGCCCCGGTGCGGTTCTTTAGGCAGGTGAGAACACACTCGGCTCCCAGAGCGTCTGAGCGAGGTGGTCTCATCCACTACCGAGTTAACTCTAGTGATGAAGTGATGCGACTCTGAATCGACTCGAGGGCAGGAAGTGAGGCGGACGTGCAGTGTGTGCAGATGTGTGCAGATGTGAGCAGAAATGCCATGAGTCCAGGAGAAGAAAATGTTCTACTCACATTATTTCTATAATTACGTTATGCTGTTTAGAGACATCTACATGTTCCGCATGCTCCGGTGATTCTGTGGTTTCTGTGCACTTCGTAAAGGTTTGTTTAGCTTCTTCTATCCATAGCCATATTCCTCACCAATTAATGGAGGAATTTTTACGAGGATGTTTTCAGCCCTTCGCACCCCTCAGACAATGGTATTTTTTGCTTTTTGGCTTGTTTAATTATGTGCAGTGAGAAAACAAACCAGATTCAGACTGTGCAAACAGGCTAATAAATGCGAAAGTGCACGGAGAAATCTCCAAGCACAGTGCAGCAGAGATTGTTCTGTAACTCTTCATATTCATATGTATGCTATGCTATGGAAGTTACAGAAAAATGCAAAAGCACTGTTTTCCTCTTCTCTTCTCTTCTCTTCTCTTCTCTTCTCTTCTCTTCTCTTCTCTTCTCTTCTCATGCTCCAAATTCATATTAGCACTTTTCAGCTTGTCCTTGTTTAACTCAGTTCAGCCTCCTGCTGTTTTGCTCTAATGATGCTGGATTTATAATTGATTTAAATTAGCTTTGGATTTTTTTTTTTGCCCTTTTTTGCATTATGAAAATCGTCCCGGTCACAAATGATTAAATTAGAGCAGAGATGAATTTTTTTCGCTATCTGGCTGGGAACAGCTTGAGTCAGATGCTCGCAGCAACAGAAGCTTTTGCACACCAAAGATTCGGGGAATAAAATTGGGTTTAAAGAGGGCACAGAGGGGAAAAAATGGAATAATTTAGTTTGCTGAGGTGGAAGATGAGGTGAATACTGTGTTTATATTTTATACGCAGAAATATTTTTAACTCCTCGAATGCCAGGTCTGGTTTCTGGCTTGTTGAGAACCACGTGAGCTCCGATGGATCGCGAGGTCACCGTGTATCAGCACAAGGAATGATACGCAAAAGGACATCCAAACTGTCAAAACAATTCTATGTGCACTTTATTTACAGTGGTACAATATGCATTAATATTACACTCATTGATGTGTGTGTGTGTGTGTGTGTGTGTGTGTGTGTGTGTGGAGCATCTGCAAGCTTGTCATTTCTTTTTTTTTTTTTTTAACTAGAAAAGGCGCTAAAATAAATTTGTTTATAAATGAAGAGGGTAAGGAATAAAGTGAAGGGCAGTAAATGAACAAGAAATGAAAGTCGGATTTTTGTGTTCGTTGATTTAAAAACTCTTTTGCCATGAGTACCATGACGTCAAGTAGCAAGTCCTTTGGCAGCTGCCGTGTTGATCCGAGAGTACGTCAAATGCACAAATGTTACATCCCGTGGTTTTTCTGTATCTCAGAGCGCTTGTGATGTTTCCGTGACTGAATCCTGGCTCTATGAAGAAGGCATAAGGGTGAGTTCTGCAGTTTAACACGCGCTGTCACTTTGCCGACTACGCCACTTCTTTTAAAACACTGTCGTTTAGCCGCTCCATGTAGTTCTGCAGCTCTTTGGACTCTCCCATGTCCACATCCTGACACACCCACTTTATTTCCTCGTCCGGCTCCTCTCCGAGAGTCTCACTGGCTGGAATAGTGGTGAACGTGGTGAATTTTACTCTCTTCCTCTTGGTGGTGGGCGAATCTCCTTTGCCGTCTTTCCCGCCGTTGCTCTCGGCTCCTCGATGCTCCTGCCGCTCGTGACTGTTCTTCTGTAAAGACCCGCCGTTGAGCAGGAGGCTTCCTTCCTCCAGCCCGCCGATGCTGGAGTCCATAATTGTGATTTGCTCGTCTGTCTGTGGTGTCAGACTCACATGACTCTCCAGAAGCTCTGCCTCGTTTCCCAGCCACACCCAGTCATGTGCGTGGTTCAGGCTCTCCTGACCCTCGATGCTCATCTCCTTATGGCGATATTTCAGTGCGTAGGAAATGCAGTTAATAAGAAAGACCAGTATAGCCAGACAGAAGACTCCTAACAAGGCATACATCCCTATTTCCAGGTCCGAGAGTCCCCGACTGTTCTGGATCAAGTCATCATCATAGACACTGTGTCCCCGGGGAAGGTCCACCTGGGCCGGAAAATCGGAGAAATCGATAGGAACGTTGGAAATTTGGCTGCCGTCATTTGACAGTTTCTCTCCTCCAGTTCTCCGGATGATTGCTGTTTTGGTTGTGGTGGTGATTCTCCTCATCACTCCATCGTCGTCCATGTTGGAAATGGAGCTGTAGAAGTAATGGCCCTCCATTCCGGTTCGGTCCGGTAAATTCAGGTTCTGCCGGCGGTTGTCAGTGTCGTCTCCGTATTCAGGTTGTGAGACGCTCTCCGTGCGGCCGTATTTCACCCGGACGTGGCAGTTTCCGGCGGCAAGCACGCTGCGGCGGGGTTTGAGTTTCTGACATGACTCATGGACGCTCATCTCGACGCGCAGCAGTGGGCCCTGACCCTCAGCCTGAGCGGAGACTATGGGCCAGCGCCCGGTTGCGTCCTGATTCACACTCACCACCGCCTCGTCCAGAGAGATCACCGTCAGCACGAAGTGATCCGGGTCGTAAAGGTCCAGAGGGGCCATGGAGCCGTCACTGAACTGCAGCCAAGCACTGATCAGCGCCTCCTACAGGACAGACAGAAGAGAAGAGTACAGCGCTTGAAGATCACATCCACTGAAGTCCACATTGTTCTTTGTTTAACTGAAATCTAATTAAAAATCTGTAACAATAATAATAATAAGAAGAAGATGAAGAAGATGAAGAAGAAGAGCTGTAAGTGATAAATTATAACCACTATTATGATGCAATTTAATGCTACAGTGTGTAGGATTTTGTTATCCTCATAGATCCAAAATCAACAGTTCTCCTAGATGACTATCCTAATAACTGGCTTTTGAACACTTTGTTCTCCAAGTTGGAAAAATCTTATACACAGACATCTAGCATCACTATAACATTACAAATGTTACTCATTTGAAGTGAAGAAGAAATAGTGACCTTATGATTTGCTCTACTTGCTAGTAATGNCTGAGGAAATCTGCATCCTACCTCCACTGAGCTAAACCACTGACCCATCCTGCAGATCCTTAAACTCCTCAATGTGAGCAGTGTGGCTCTTTATCAGTGTGACATTTCGAGCAGTGTGAGGTTAAGCTCTGAGCTCTGAGCTCTGCTAGACTGAGCAGGAGAGGCTCTATTAAACCACAGCCAGCCAGTAAGGAAGCTCCATTATGGACACGGCCATGCAAACAGGGATTTGCCCACACACGAGTGTCTTAAGCTTCTCGCTCGCCGGGATGAGATACAAACGTTCCAGATCAGACACACTACAAATCCTCCGACACGCGGGGGGAGATTTCGACCATCATCGACTCATCAGCATGCACACGGACGAGTGATGAAATGTGAACAGTCGTGAATGATTGATTATTATAATAACAGTCTGTCTGAGTAATCTGAAATGCACTCTGTAAATGACTTGGGTGTGTTTTGGCCTTAATACATCATGACACTATTGCATTCTCACACTCTAAAGTAATCTTCTAGTCCTGATATTGTATTAATAATGCTGTGTGTGTGTGTGTGTGTGTGTGTGTGTGTGCGTGTGTGTGTGTGTGTGTGTGTGTGTGTAACTCATACTGGGTCAAAGAAAATAAACATAAGTCTGTCATTATGGTGTCATAAGTATTCATAGAAATGGATGGCAATATTAAAAAAAACGTAAGTGGAAATAAAAAGAAGAACGCTTTACTTAAGGAAAGAAAATGTACATAACTGTCTATAAACACTCCAACAGTTTATAAGCAGGAAAAAAAACACACTTTGTTTTATAGCCAGAGAAAACGTACATAACCCTGTCATTATGGTGTCATGACATGGCCATAAGTATTTATAAATGCATAAATTTTGTCGTTATTGTGTCATGACACTGCTGTAATGTGTCGTGACACTGTGTCATAAAAAAAGTAGAAATACAAAAAAGTGTTTACTAAAGTACCAGAGGAAATAGTCATAAAGCTGTTATTACCATGTAATAATGCTCAGTGTTATAATCTTGTCACTATGTCACAGTGTTATACAGCAGGTTTATATTATTACCTCCAAGTGATACCATCAAGTTCAACAGTCCCTCTAGATCTTCCTTTGGAACTGTCACCATTTTTTCATTTTCCAATTAACCCCCTTATTACATCCTTATGACATCCTTATGACCAGAAGTCAGTCACAGGACAACCTTATGTCAACTTGACATAAGAATTGAAAGAAAAGAAAGTAGTCACTTTCTGATGCTTGTTGGAATAAGCCTTTATAACGGTTCATGTAGGGTTATGTCAGTTGTGATGTTATGTAGCCTTATGAACACTAATCTTAGGTAAGGTGTTAGCATACAATCCGTACAGAATGATAAATAAAGAGTAATGAAATTAAATTAAATGAATGAAAATAAAGAGTGCAATCTATGGTCATGATGCATCATAACTCGCCAGTTAAGGGTTATAACAGTAATAATGCTGATGTGAAAACCTGCTGTATAACAACGTGACATGGAGAAGGTTATAACTCGGATTCTGACATTTATTACATATATTATGTAAATAAGAGATTCATCCTTTATCTCTTAAATTAAATTTTTCCTATTTCTGTTTATAAATGTTTATGAATACTTTATGAATGCAAAGTCATGACACAATAATGGCACTAAGATTTATGAACGTTTGTGTGAGTCTGGATTTGTTTTACATCNTTAGATTAATGTGAGTTAATGTCGTGTAAGGATTATGCACACTATGCAGCCTTATGAACACTACTCTTACGTGTTCACACGTGCAAGAAAATCTTGTGACATTCTGGTGCATTTAAGGAATATAAAGAGTCTGTTTGTGAAAAAATCTCTGCATTCACATGCTGTCGACTCCGTCTCGCCGTAAATACGAAGGCGTTAAAGAGAACCCGTCACGCTAGCTATAGAAATGTGCAGCGAGTGTTCCAAGACACACATTCATCCCGAGTGAATGGGGAAAAGTCTAAAAAGCGCTGAGGTGCTGTGAAATAGCGGCGTGTGGTGCCGATTATGCGCGTCAAGGTGACGATAATTAACCCACTTTCCGCCTCTGAAGCCCTTAAATAGACCTTAATTACGCTTGACTGCAGTTACTACGGGTAACCAGAGCAACCCATAATCCCACAGGTACGCATCACAACCGCGGAACAAATGGGATACTGAGGGG
Source organism: Pangasius elongatus (assembly GCA_033441825.1). Classification (NCBI taxonomy): domain Eukaryota; kingdom Metazoa; phylum Chordata; class Actinopteri; order Siluriformes; family Pangasiidae; genus Pangasius; species Pangasius elongatus. The sequence goes on along the minus strand of JAKKZN010000008.1, from coordinate 24,706,632 downwards.
GAAAATATCGTGTAAATGGACAAGCGAGCGAGCACGGAAAAATGGTGTGTGTGTGTGTGTGTTTATAAATGGGATGTTTTTACACTGAGCAGCGAGTGTGTGGAAGCGACGCTGAAGAGGTGCACACTGGGAGGTCTGAGTGCGCCGTGATGTTTCACGAGCTGAAGATCTGCCGTGTAATTGGCTTAATTTAAAGTGTGAGTCGTTGAGCTTGTAGCTGACGGCTGAACAGCTTTTAAAGGAAGCGAGAGATGAATAAAAAACACTCCTCCTTCACCCCGAAGGCAGTCAATCAAGCAGGATTGTGCGGGGCGTCTGAAGTTTGCGTCTAAAGAAGCATGAAGGTGTCGTGACGTTGGCGTAAGTATTCATAAACCATTTATAAGCAGAAAGAGGAAAAGTGATTTACTTTTCAGAGGAAAGCACATGAACTGTCATTAGGGTGTCATGACGCTGCTGGTGTTTATAAAACAAATATAATTAGAAAGCTTTACTTTATACTCAGAGGAAGCAGAAACAAGTGTTCATATACATATTATAACTAGAAACATTTTCAGAGACATTGCTATAAGCATTCATAAACAAAGATAAAAGTCTTCATAACTGTCATTAAAGTGCCATGACGCTGTCGTAAGTGTTCATAAGAAATGTATAAGCAGAAATAAGAAGAACTATGATTTAAGGACAGAGAAAACATACATAACTCTGCCATTATGGTGTCACGACACTGCCATGACACAAAGAGTACAAATACAAAGGATTACCATACTGAAGTAATGATGTCATGACACTGTCATAAGTATTCATTAGCAATTCATAAGAAGAAACGTGAAAACTACTTTATTTTAGGGTCAGAGACAACATACATAAGTTATCATACATCATACATACATCCAAAGTAGGCATAAATGATTTATAAGTAAAAATATGAAATGTAACAAAACATTTATACAGCTATAAAGCTGTTATTACAATGTAATAACACTGTAACGATGCAGCAAGCCTCAGACACCAAACATGATCGAGGCTGGTTGACTAAATTTGGGGCAAATTATAATAATGCTGTGTGTGTGTGTGTGTGTGTGTGTGTGTGTGTGTGTGTGTGTGTGAGACCTGTTTGGGCGTGTTGAGCACTTCCTGTGTGGTTGCCGTGGCGCTGATGGCTTGGTTACTTCCTGTGCTGAGCTGTAGGCGGAGCGTGAGGCCGCTGACCAACTGCAGGCCCAGTTCAGTGATGCTGACTCTCTCGTCTACGACAGACACCGACTTCTCCGCCAGGATCGAGTCTGAGAGAGGAGAGAGGACCTGGAGAGCGCGTACACACACACACACACACACACACACACACACACACACACAGAGTTAATAAACCCAGCTCATTCAGGTTGGAGCTGCATATTTACCACAGACAGAGGATGTGAGGGTAAATCTAATCCACACTCGGTGAACTTGGACAGAAGGAGAAATCAATCCTGAGTTTGTTTCTTTTTGTATCTTTTATCTAATTCACTTCATGGATTTTGGACACACTCGACGTGAGAACACGAGCTTAAGTGACTCTGCTGATCTGCTTAGATGAGGTTTGCTGGATTTAAAGCTTAAAACATCATCACTTCTGGACTCTGAGAGTAAATTCTGTCTGCTTATGGGGAAGAATCCACACATGCACAGCGTTTAAGGCTAGTTTAATCTCACACTCTACACAATCTGTACATCCCTCCTGCTCTCATGCTGTAATTCAGTGGATGATTAGCTTTAATCTGGACACTGTCGGTATAATCAGGCTCAGGTCTGCTCAGTTCTACACGATGTTCGTGCACGTCATGTCTGCACCGGGCCAGGGGTAGTTTACCTTCACGTGACCTGGTAATCATTAGTGCTGTAACAGCATGAACAGCATTAACAGCATTAACAGCATTAACAGCATGGCCATGCTACAGTTATTACAGCTGTGTATCCATCACTCTGCTCTTAACGCACACAGACATTAATGCTTCTGTCTTAAAATTACATTAAATGAAAAAAAGAAAAAAACTTTAAGAGTGATAATTCACTGCAGTGATAAGGAGCTGAACATGATGGAGGAGTGAAAGATAAAGGGATAAGATATATGAAACAATATAAATATATAGTAAGAAAGAAAGAAAGAAAGAACAATAAAAGCCGGATAGATGGAGGCATACAAAAAAAGAACAGACAGACACACAGATAGACACACAGATAGATAGATAGATAGATAGATAGATAGATAGATAGACAGACAGACAGATAGACAGACAGACAGACAGGTGAGTGTGTACCTGGATGCTGGTCATGCCCGTGCCCACTCCCTCCAGTAGGCGGCCATCTTGTAAGCGTGCGATTCGAGGATCCTCCACTTTCAGGAAGTCCCACACCAGCCCTGTGATGTCCATCTGCCAATCAGAGCCCAGCATGTAGGTCAGCTGATTTCGGACCTCGGCCGATTCGGCGACGAAGTGAGTGAGAATGCGTATGATGGCTCTCTGATACTGCAGGGTGCAGGTCCTTCCTCTCCGCTCCTCATCATCCTCATCATCACTGTCCCGCATCGACCTGCCAACAACACACACGTCACGTGCGACTCTTCAAATTTCTTCTTTTACCAGTTAGAAATCTCTCTCTCTCTCTCTCACACACACACACACACACACACACACACACACACACACACGGAGGAGCAAATTCTCAGCTGTCACACCTCCATTAAGTTTGATGAGTCCCTACATGTAATGATGGGAGGACAATTACGCTAATCATTTCACATTAGCGTGCTAAAACAGCATTGGATTAACAGCAGGAGCTGCCACAGAGCACAACAACAGCATTTATCTGCATTTCTCCATCCTCAGAGACAGACACAGAGAGAGAGAGAGAGAGAGAGAGAGAGAGAGAGAGAGAGAGAGAGAGAGAGAAAGACTGTGTGTGAGAGAAAGATACAGAGACAGACAGTGACAGAGAGAGAGAGACTGTGAGAGAGAGAGTGAGAGAGAGAGAGAGAGAGAGAGAAAGACTGTGTGAGAGAAAGATACAGAGACAGACAGTGACAGAGAGAGAGAGAGTGAGAGAGAGCAAGAAAGACTGTGAGAGAAAGAGAGAAAAAGAAAGAGAGTGACAGAGACAAAGAGAGAGCATGACAGTTTGAAAGGGAGATGGAGTGTGTGATAGATATAGATTTAGATAGATAGATAGATAGATAGATAGATAGATAGATAGATAGATAGATAGATAGAAACAAGGTCCCAGTTTCAACTTGAATTTTTCCCCCTCGTTCTCTTTCTTATTCTTTTTCTCTTTTCATCTCACCCTGCTTCAGCTGAGTGAAGAGCAGAGGAGACTCTGTTAGCGTGCTAGCTCTGTTTGAGCATTCAGCCCGTGAAAACAAAGCTCACGGTACTCGCTAAGCTAACACCTGGACCACACTGTAACGTTTACACATCGCTAGCTAATGTTTAAAATGTGAGAGAAATCAGATATAAAGACCGAGTTTACAGATGTTTTGACCTGGATCGGCGTAGGGAGATTTTGTACCTAATCATGTTATCTGAAATATCCACAGAATTACAGCAAAAGTTAAAACGCTAGCAACTAGCAAGCGTTTTAGCAACTAGCAAGCTCGTGGCTTCGGTGCTATTCGACAGGACCTCGTGTGTTTCTGTATTAATATTAGCATGAGCACATCTTCAGCCTGACCGTGAACGCGAGGAGAGCGCTGTGGATCTGAGGCAACACCCAGCTCTGTCCTACACACAGTGCAGTCAGGAATTAGCGTTAGCCTCCACTCACGTCGTGAGTCAGGAGAAGGCAGGAGGCAGGAGAAAACAGCATATTCGTCTCTTAAGAGCAGAAACGGCGAATTTAAACGTGCAGTAAAAGAGACAGTGTGCCTCGGGGAGCCGTGCCACAATCTCGTTCAGTCACAAACGCTTTCACAGTGTGTCATTTCCACATAAGCCGGCTCTTCAGGGAGCTCCGTCTTGAGAGTAAAGCCGCTGCTGTGTGGAAGAAGAAAAAAAAAAAGCGAGATCACTAGAAAGACAAGCGTCTACTGCAAGAGACAAGCTGAGAATATCGACGCAAAGTTTAGGGAGAAAAGGATGAGAGGGCGAGAAGGCCAGCAGATTCAGAAACAAAAGAGAAAGTTTGGTGTTCGTGGATTAAAGAGGGCATTGTCACCAAAACTTCAGCTCTGAATGAGAACTGATAAGAGATCGGCCTGGAACAAGATCCGTATCCACAAGAATCTGAGAGGAAAAGATATCACGCTCAGTTAAAGCCAGAGCAAACACACACACACACACACACACACACACACACACACACACACACACACACACACACACACACCAATAAGACACGACCCTTTCATTTATAATGTGAAAGAGCTTTCAGTCTTAGGGCAGAACATTCTAGAAACTGTACAGGGATCACTCACATCCATGTTTAATGGGGAGTTTCAGCCGGAGCCACGCCCTTTTCCACAGTAAAAAATCCAGTTCCAACTAGAACCAAGAACCAAGAACCAAGAACCGGGACCGTAGGTGGCAGCGTTTCATCAGAATAAGAACAGTGAAGCTATTTTCATGATGGTCATTACAAAAACAAAGAAAAGAAGACGTAAACCGTAAAAGATGAGGAATAAAACAGTGTGTGTGGCGCTGATCTAGGAAAATAATCAACGACGGGGCGGTGCGATGAAGCTGAGTTACTGTCAGCCCCCTGATTATTTCTCAATGAGTGTTTTATTCCTCTTATACTGCAGCAATTTGCCAACAATTACAAGTTTGTATTTATTCAAAAACATTTTATCCATTTATAGTTACATTCAATATTCTGCGAAACAAGTTCATTCCTGCTCTCACTTACGCTATAGCAGCTATAAACAGCCGTAACTCGGAAAACTTCGAGTTACAGCTTTACCTGTTGCGAAGCGCTGACACTGGAGACTCCTTCCACAAATGTTTTACTTTTACGTACATGTTTTAATGTGTTTATGTGGAGCTTCTGCTGTTCGGGTCCCCGCGAATGAGCCGTTGCTATAGAAACGATAACGTGTGTGTTAATATGAACCTGGGCTTTACAGCTGCACTACGGTCAGAGCTGCTGTTAGAGAGAACCGATCACTTTCTGACCAATCAGACTCCAGCATTCACAGCGCAGTGGCGTAAGAAACTATAACACACCCGATCAGAAGCACTTAAAATAATTAAATACGGAATAATGAAACAGCACACAAAGTAAAACAGGGCAGAAATCCGAGGAAATGACGAGACGAGACCTTTCACTGATCGGATAACGAGATTTTCTGTACAAAGCAGTGGATGATGTAACGGTATAGTAACAGTTTAATCTTTTCCATTTCTTATTTTTATTTCATTTCAGAATGAACTGAACGAAAGTTGAACTGAATGAAAGTTGAACTGAAAATGTGCTTGCAGTGTGTTTAACTTGGTTTGTGCTCGAACAGGTGTGATAATGGGAATTATCTAACACTAACACTTATTTACATTTCTGTCTGCTCTTACAACACGGTAAGAGTGTGTGTGTGTGTGTGTGTGTGTGTGTGTGTGTGTGTGTGTGCGCACGTTTAATTAAACTACTCTACACAAACACCATCGCGCAGCTCCACTGGGGTTTGAAGCAATCACAAATCTAATCAGTTCTTAATCAGCTGCAGCAATCAGGACAGAACCCACGCTGCAATCTCGGCGCAATCGCTCCGCTTCACTCGTCCTCCCGCTCCCTCGCTCTTGTATGCACATTTGGCTGTGCTTTACAGGCGTATTAATGCCCGTGTCAGGCCGTGTCAGCTGGCGCTTTTCTCTCAGGAGCTGCGATGGCATTTAGCCAGCTGTTACACTCCGGGGTAGTGAAGGTCAGAAACCGGAATCAGGTGTTTGGGAATTCTTCCTTCAGTGTCTCTATGCGATACATCACACACATATACACACACACACACGGCTCGTGATTAAACATGGCTACATGGCTACCAGGCTACGTATGAAAACGTTAGCTAGGTGGA
>JAKKZN010000008.1:24636955-24650285 GCA_033441825.1 Pangasius elongatus | reverse complement strand
TGAGGACCACAGCAAGACACGGGTCCAGATCTCAGATCCCAGAGTCACGGAGAAAAGCTCAGTTAACAACACAATCCTGAGCGAAGAGTCCCAAGGACACACTGAATTATGAATACACAAAGTGAGCTTAAACTTTACGCACGTCTCACATTTGTAAAAGCATCAAAAAGCATCAAGCTACCACTGCTAGTGGCTAACGGTGCACTAACTGAAGGTTTTGAGGAATAATAAGCTCAGAAGAAGCACACTGTGTGGAATCTGAGGGGAAATATTTGAGCTTCAGGGCAGATAAACACAAGCGACTTTCCCGCTAATAGTCCTAGCCGAGCTGAAGGACAAAAACAGTCAATTCTTCTTTTATTTAATTTGTCCGAGCGCTGCAGCACTCTGACCTGCCATCTTCTGCATCTGTGCCGTCCTAGACCTTGATACAAACCGTTTCGCCAGCACAGCGTCTCCGGGCAGCGTTAAATAACCCAGAGTGTTTCGCTGAAGTGCACTCTGGACTCCTTTTTCACTGTAAATCTACAAGCTGCAGTCGTCAGTAGTTTCGCTCACTCAGAGGCCAGCAGGAGAGAACGCTTGGTAAAGGAAGGAAAAATTGATTTCTGTTATTTCTCTTATAGCTTATGAGCAGCCAGTTAAACCACGGCAGTGTTTCAGGTGTGTTTCCTGTCCTGTGTGTGTTTTTAGTAGCCTGGAAGTGCTGAGGCTGTGACGTGATGACGTTTAATTTGCTCTGTTTTCATTCTAGGTTTTAATATTTCCAATTCATTATCCAATCAAACGCTGGCGAGGTTTCCTTCGATCTAACGTGCGTAACGGAAGCAGTAAAATGAAAAGATTGTATATGTATATTGCAATCCACTGATTAATCTCATCCGGTGTATAATTCCTCCATAACACTTCATCCTGTTTTACCGTGCCGCTGTTCTAAAGCAACAGGAGACGTGCGTGCGTTATGGAAAGGTTTTGAAGTTCGCTGTTTTTTGAAAGTTCTCCTGTCCAGACCTTATACGTCCGGCCCTTTGTAATTCCCAAGGTTCCCGAGTCACATTTTATGCGTCAGGAAGTAAATAACAAGCTCGTGTATGTATGTAATAGAAGATTGGAGTTCATTTAAATGGTTCCTGCAGGATTTCCAATTACCCAGAGTACCTTGCTCGGGCCTCGTAACAGCAAGCGTCCGTGAGCCCATATTGGAATCCAACCCGGCTGTGTAAAAACCTCCGCTGTGTGAAACGACACTTGTTCGGCACAGGAAGGACGGCTTTTAGAGCTGCGCACTAACAGGTAGCGGGTCACTCTGGGCTTTTATAACATGCTAAAATGGCCGCCGTGGCCAGTAAAGTCACACAGATTGGATCAAACCATAGGCATGGAGTCAGCAGCAGCATCTGACGACAGATCTCTTCTTCACCAGAGGAGCTTTAGGGTCTTTCGTTTAAGTTTAGAATCTGAACAGAAGAAAAGCTGAATGGGAATGCTAGAATAGAAAAAGGAACGATCAGCCTGTGGCTGGTGTAAATGGTCTTTCGGAGATATAAAGGCATCAGTGAAAAAGACACATTTCATTTTTTGGCACCCAGTTCAATTCATTTTTCTTTTATAAACCACTCTAAACTAGGAACATTGTAACAAAGCAGCTTTACAGAAATCCGGACATAGATTTAGTTTTATATTTCTGCCTAATGAGCAAGCCAGAGGCGACGGTGGAAAGGTAAAACTCCCCGAGAAGACATGAGGAAGAAGCCTTGAGAGGATCCAGACTCTAAAGTGATCCTCCTCATGTGGATAGCAGATTGTTAATTTAATTCAGACTTTTTAATTTAAGCTGTCCAAGTCAGATCATCCAAGAATCATCTTTAGGGTTTTGTGGATCTGAGGGCTACACTGACACTCGTTGGAAAATGACAGTGAACAGTGTGAAGAAGTGAGAAGTGAGGCGGGGGCTGATTTTCTTCTCGCCCAGACTGGAGATCCATGCAGCCAATCAGTGACAGTCTCAGTAATCAGGTGATTACACAGAGTGACACGCCTCCCGGATCTGGTGTGCATTCGTGCTGATATTTCTCACACACTTCCACGACGCTTCATCGGCAGTGATTAGGGAGGCGCACGTGAAATACAGCCACGGGTATAATGAATGAGACTGAGGTATTTCGCAGAAATATGTTTGGAGGAGAAACTGAAAGTAGACGGAGCAAACACACACTGTGCAGTGAAAGGAGCAGAGGCGTTTACTGGTGTTTGTTTGGTATAAAACCAGTCGAGCATCACGGACTTGAAACACTTGAAAAAAATAGAAATCAAATAATAGTTTTTGCCCCACATCAGTCTTATTATGCCGTCAGTGAGATCTCCGGATATAATGCATTCCTCATCGTCCAGCTATTACGCCCCGAACCCCTGGAGCTGTGAAACAGCAACACTGTCCACGCGTCATCGCGTCTTCCTGTAAGAAAACACGTTTTAAGAAAACTCTAGAAGCTGAGAACCGTGCCATGAGGACTTTGAATAGGACTTGTGTTAATCTCACTGATGAAAACACTTATTAAGCTACAAAAAAGACACCTTAGCAAGTGAAAGCAGCCAATCATCATCATCATGAGCTCATTTTAAGCTTAAAATACTCTATTGTACTGGCAGACCAATTTTCTCATTTTACTTCCAAAAAAAAAAAAATGTAAATCAGGCTGAAAACTGTCTGAATAATATAATATTTGATTTGTAATAATGATTTGGCCATGTTCAAGATATTTAGCAAATCGTCTGCCAGAAGAAAGAAGCTGGCCATGTTCTCATCTTCCTCTGAGCAGCATGTGGATCTCCACAGTAATATCAGTCCGCCAGCCAGCGTCTGTGTGTCATTAAGGGAACGAGCAGGACGGAGTGAGTGACCTGTGGAGGGAATAAGTGAGTTATGAGCTCATGACAAAGCCACGTTATGGTGATAACAGACAGCTCAGCGTGAGAGTGAGAGAATGAAGCTGAATGTAATAAAAGAGGTTTAAAGAGGATGTGTTATGCTTAATGTGTAGCAGCGCAGCTTTTCTGGAGCCGTACGCAGCACGACTTATTGACTTCAATTTCACATATCAGTGTGTGTGTGTGTGTGTGTGTGTGTGTGTGTGTGTGTGTGTGTGTGTAATGCAGAGAGAGAGAGAGAGAGAGAGAGAGAGAGAGAGAGTGTGTAACCCTTAGTGTTTTCCCGATGGCGCCTCTCTATATTTTCCCGTCTCACACATCCTCCTTTTTCTGTACCGAGTTAATCTCCCTCCCTCGTTCCTTCTCTCTTTCACGCTGGCCCGTACTCATCTGTAACTCTGTAGGTGCGACTCACTGCCACAGGTAATAGCACGCCTAATCAAATTTCCCCCGCTGAGAAACGACGGAGAGAGAGAGAGAGAGAGAGAGAGAGAGAGAGAGAGAGAGAGAGAGAGAGAGAGAGCGTGATAAATGCAAGGAGCTGAGAGCGGTTGGTGCAACGTGCATCCATCCATGCTTCACAACCTCATCCGTCCATCAGCGAGACAGACAGAGAGAGAGAGAGAGAGAGAGAGAGAGAGAGAGAGCTATCCAAAAGGAAGAGAATCAAGTGTGGCAATGTTGTGATAGACAGAACGGTAAATAAGGTAAAGATGAAGAAAGTGATATAAGAAAAGAGAGAAAGAGAGAGAGAGAGAGAGAGAGAGAGAGAGAGAGAGAGAGAGAGAGAGAGAGAAACCTCAGAAGATAGATAGAGAGTCTCAGCCAGCTGGGCAGATTAGAGCGTGTGTCGTCCCCATGGACGCGGATTAAATCACACATGCTTTATTTAGTGCTGATCTCTGTCTCTGAGAGTGTGTCACATGTCCAAGAGCTTCATCTGATCACGACTGCAGCTTTCCATCAGTCTCCTGAGAGAACCACGGCGATAAAGAGCGCAGTAAAGAACTTCAGGCTTTAATCTTTAGACGCCTACGCCCAATTCTCATACCCACGTCAATAGAAGTAGCCTGATTTTAAACAGATATGTGATATTTATATCATTATTGCAGCACAGACATGGCTATCGTAATTTCAAAAGTGTGACTCGATTAAGAGCTAAAGAAAAAAAAAGATACAAAAGATCTTAACAGTCCATTATTGCTCCTGAGCTGTAAACTCGGCCGTCCGTATGGTGGGTGGAGAACTCTCAGTTCTACTGAATGATCGGATTCGTCAGACGTATGATTGGGCGAAAGGTCTGCTGTGTATAATACAATTAACTGCTTTGAATACTGAACAGCACAGGAATAAAAATACAAACATTGCAGACGGAGTATAAAAGAGCATCTGTTTCCACTGATAAACTGGGAGGCTTTGACCGGATTTGTGGTCTGCAGTTTGCTGGAAAGTCACTGAGTCATGTGACATCACTCAGAGTAAGCCTCCACACCGAACAACTGCTGAGCTGGTCACGTCGGTTTTCCTGCCGCAGAGAACATGGCGGACCTCAGCAGTGTAACATCACACCATGCTGCGTTTTCAGACGTGATCAATCGAATGGTAGTTAACTCCTTCAGTTAGATATTAGTCAGATCCTGACCCATGTGTGGGCTTCACTAATGAGAGCCGATAAAAACCATCTGCCTTTTTACACTTCTTAATAACGGGCCCTCTGATTGGCTGCACTGCACCACAGTCAAAGCCTGAACTGAACCTTTCCTTCTCTTTAAGGTGGCATTATCAAGCCTTCAGTGTAGTAGTCGGGTATGAAGGATCAGTAGACATGTCCATCATCTCCAATGTCCATGCAGCTCCCTGACCTCGTTGTTGTCTCACTGTAGAGTCAGATAGCAGTCGGTGAGAATGACTTCATGTACTTCTCTTTGTTACAGCGAAGCTGCCGTAGTCTACTGGAGAAGAAGCTCTGCTGTTTGGCCAGTGTGGCATGGAGGGGGTGTTTGCTATTGTCCATCATCCTCTCAAAATTGTCCACCATCTGCCTTTCCACCACCACCTCCAGTTTGCAGCCTAGGATGCAGCTTCTTAGCATCGCCAGCTCCGATGCTGCTGCCCCACCTGAGTGCAGCAAACGATACTGTACTTGCAACCACAGCCTGGTAGAAGGTCTGCATCAATTTGGTCCATGGTCCATGAAGGATCTGAGTTTCCTCAGGAAGTATCTGCTCATACCCTTCTTGTAGACCGTCTCGCTGTTGGTCCTCCAGTCCAGGCTGTTACTGAGGTGGACTTACAGGGTGGAGCTAGAACTGATCCAACTCCTCCTACAAGCCTAACTCCTAAACCTTAACCTTAACATGAAACAACACGCTTAACACACCCTGAAACGCACAGTCGTCTCCACCCGCTGCACTTTTGACTTGACTCCGCCCAGATGGGAGGAGCTGGATCAGGTGGGGACTTTTCGTTCTGCAGAGACGGATGATTGGATTTTCCTGGTGAACGAATCCTGGTTTTAACTCAGTGGTTAATTATCAGCTTCAGAAAAAGTGTTACATCCACCTTCTTCTGTGTCGTGACCGATTTTCTGTGTTTTTCCATGTTTCGATGATTCTGTGTGTGTGTGTGTGTGTGTGTGTGTTACTTTATCGGTAAAGCCTCAAGGCTATCAGAGTGAAGTAAATCAGGAAGAGCAGAGCGATATTATAGAAAGAGAAAAGTGAAAAGAAAAAGAAGAAAGTGGAAACCTACTCCAGTGGAGGAGCGTGAGGAAGAAGAAGCCGCTCGAAATTCTTTAAAAAAAAAAAAAACATTATTGAATAGTTGAACAAGCAAAGACGTTGATGTGGATGGATTTTGTTTGATTTCATATGAATGAACTGGGAGAAAAATAAACTGCTGAACGAGTGCTAACGCTGTCCATAACCTGAACCTGAACCTGAACCTTAACCTGAACCTGAACCTGAACCTTAACCTGAACCTTAACCTGAACCTTAACCTGAACCTGAACCTTCGTAACGTCTACAAATGAAATCGTGCGAATGTTACAAATTAGTAAGTGTGAGCTGAGGGGTGGAATAAAATGGCTTGAACATGTGGAGCAGAAATAACTCTATAAAGAAATGAAACTTGGCAGCGAGAGAGTGAGAAATGTTTGTTTTGGCGTTTAAAACAGCGGCTTGTTGGTGTGGAGGCTGCTCTGGAACGGCGAAGTGGCGTGTTGTAGTAGAAAGTGGAGCACATGCAGAGTATAGAGTAGACTGTAAGTGCACAATCCGAGTATGTTTCTTCCGTGTCGCTTCGCTTGTGCTGTGATTTTTGTTCGGAGCATCTTTTCATCTTCTCCATATCCAGAAACAGCTGTGAGACGCTAAACGTTACCGGTGTTGCTAATCTCCTGCTTTCTTTGTGTGCTTGTTTTTCCAATCCTGACCTGCTGCAGTGTGTGTGGGAGTCGCTTCACAGGAAGCAAAAAAAAGAAGAAAAAACCTTTCTTTCAATCTTCAGGCAGCAAAGGGTCTTCTGTAGATTGGAAAATCAGACACGTGTGCTTTACGTGCTATAATGGGCTAACACGGGTGTGTCAGGAAACGTGCCCGATTTAAGCAGCGATGCCTTTGAACGCTGGGTTTGTTTTTATTTCCCTGGTTACGCCACGCTGCGGTGGATCGCGCTCTACGGTGATTTGGGTTAGCGAGCGTAATCGTACCAGCGTTCAGCAGCGCAGAAGAGAACGAGGGGCTCCTCCTGTAGTTTATTAAGTGGTGTAAAAAAAAAAAACTTTATTAAAACATTTTCCAGGAACTGATCAAAACGTCAAAAAGTTGTTCCTTTTCAAAATCTGAACCTCCGGCCATTTTTTTCCCCTCTAATAAAATATAAGCAGTTGGGTGAAATTTAATAAGGCAGGAGTCCAGACGAGGCTTTTTTCCTGGTGAACAGGCGTGCATGTGCTGCTCAGCGAGATGTTTACTTGTGTACATATCTGCTCTTGTAAGCTGAGCCGCCTTATGGCGCTGGACTTAATCTTTCCAGTTTAGCGAGCGCCGACAATCTGCTCCTAATGCGTAAAATTACACCTGTCAGAGCCGAGCCCAGTTCATTAACGCTACTTCCTGACCCGTGCAAATGTGCGATTAAGAGCACGATGGAACACAAAGAGCGCAGCTCTGCACTTAATTACTGCAGAGAGAGAGAGCGAGCGAGAGAGAGAGAGAGAGAGAGAGAGAGAGAGAGCGAGAGAGCGAGAGAGAGAGAGAGAGAGAGAGAGAGAGAGAGAGAGAGAGAGAGAGAGAGAGAGAGAGAGAGAGAGAGAGAGAGCGGGGCCTTATGTAAGAGATTACCAGCAGCTAGTAAACACTGATAGGAAATGGCCAAAGCTATTTCAAAGCATAATGGAAATTTCATCTTCTTCGGAATAGGACGGCAGATGTTTAGTGGTCAGGGAGCTTAATAAAACTCATCATTTGTGATGTATTACAAAGAACGTATTACCGATTTAATGAAACGTGTGTTATATGAAATATCCGGGCGATTTGACCCCACTCCGAATCGTTGCTGAGTAATTCTGATCAAGAAAAAAATTATTTTTTACCAAGAAACCAGAACAAGTTCGGTGAAAACAGACGTCTTCCAAATGACACTCAGCCGAACAGGAGCCGCGTGATGAGCAGTTCTCTGTATACTCAAGCTCAATTTCCTTTTCTGCTCGGCTGAATGACATTAAAAATAAAAAAACGAACATCTTAGCAAGTGAATGTAGTCAGATGTATCTACTGCAGCCTAACATCAGATTATTAAACCTATTTCATCTTAATGCTACTTTCTTATTCTACTGCCAGATCATCTCTTCTGCTTTCTAGAAACGAAGGCTGAGCAGGAATATCTGCCGTCAGAGCAAGGCTATGAGAGAAATGTCCAGGTTTAAGTCTTATATTTGGTTTAGTGGAATCTTACAGCAGGAAACACTCAGCAGTTTAGCAGTCTGACTATATTCAAGACGTTTTCACTTGCTGATGTCGTTGTTTTCTGCGTAAAGAGAAAGGGACAGATCAGTAGCCTGAGAGCTGAGGACGAGAAGATTACACGTTTTTTTTTTTTATGGCTGCCTTGCAGATAATTAGGTTCACCAAGCAGAAAAAGCAAATCAAACTCTATATCTTGTTAACTTTTTTTTTTTTTACAAACGTTTTTAATTCAGCTGTTGATAGAGAGGTCTTTACTCGGCGGATGATGGAAACACTGGGAAAAACGTCTAAAAAAAAAAAAAAACGTCTCTTGTGTAATACGTGTCATCACCTCACAGTTAGGAGAACATAATGCCAGCCAGAGCTGAGTAATGGCGCTACAGCTCACCGCCAAAACGCTTCATGCTAACTTTTTGAAAATGTGCTACGTCAGACGTTAGATGATAAACAGAGACGTTTTGTCTCGCTTGCTCTCTAGCTGATTAGCGCGCTGTACGCTGTAATATTACGTTAGCGGCCACTTTTTAACCTCGTCAGAACGTTTAACCCCGTGAGCTCGCTGATATATCTGCCTTCGACACTCTCATTTTTTACATTCCTTCCCTTCGTCAGGAATGATCACCAAACAGCTTTTATCGTAAAAAAAAAAGAATCACAGGATCACGGGGTTCTTCACAACACCAAACTGCGCAGGCGAACAGATTACGAAGGCTGCCAGAGCTCATTTAACTTGTCCATCCTCGCATTCTTTACCAGGAGATATCACGCGGAGAAACCAGCGGGATCGATGTAATCACGCGCTTCGAAGAGAATAAAAACATTCCCTGTCTGTAAAAAAAAGAAAACAATCTTCATTTCAGCATCTTTCCAAATCTTGTTTGCTAGCGTCAGAAGTTTCTGGATCTCTCGTATGGATTTTTACCAGCGAACCGAATAGACTCCACTTGACATGAAGTCAACATTAGCATGGATCAAGACTTCTTTCAACTCAATCACATTTCAGACCGCGGCAATGAAATACAGCGTTTCTGACCTACAACAGGCGGAAAAGGGCAAAGCGAGCAAGGTAGCGGAAAAGCAGGAGGATTTTAACCGGCTGCTTTCATCTGAGCAGGCTAGGATTCGTGACCTCTGGTGGACTTTTGCTCAGTCTGGAGAAACGCCAAGCTGTGTTTTTTTCCTCTGCTGAATCTCATTTGTGAATGAAAGCCTGGTCAGAGGTGTAAGGGAGGGTGAACTCGGGGGGGAAAAAAAAAACATCCAAGTTTTAGCTCGTGATGCTGCGCTCACTTCATCGCCTGAGTCTAGCGTTATAGATTTTTTCCAGCAAAAAAAAAAAAAAAAAATCCATGTGAGCACTATTGATGGGAATAAAGCTCCAAAACTCTTCTAGCTCAGGTATCAGAATCATTTAAGTGGAAATAAAAGATGGCCGTTTCGGTTCAGATTTACAAGCCCCGGTTAATTCACAGGAACACCTTCCAACCTCCACAGCCTCTGAGATCGGAAAAACGATTGCTCTATAATTCCACTTTTACATAAAGGTTAAAACAAACTTCTAAATGGCATTTCATAACACGACCGTAATTTAATTCCCAGATTAACCTTCTGAGCTGAGAGGGAAACTCAGACGGGATTTCCGTCTGTGACGTGAGACGACTGACCTCTGAGCGTAGCTGGACTCTTTCTTCCGACAGTGCAGGGTGACGACCCGGTGACCTTCGACCCTGGCGTCCTGACTGATCATCCACAGCATGGGGTTGCAGGGTCGCGCCCCCAAGAATGTCACGCCGTCTTTGAGCTTCACCCTGTGAGGGAGAGGAAGGAAAGCGTTAGCATACGCTGCGTGACGAAACTGGCAATAAGGTGAGAAAAAAACAACGAAATAAAATACTCGCTCCAGTTAGGATTCCATTTTGACATTTTTTTCCCTCAATCACTATGCTCAGTGCCTGTGAGGCCATATGTGTGTGTTACCCACAATGCACTGCACATATGGTAGCTTAATATGTGCGAGTGGTGAGTTGATTCAGAAATGTACCATGTGAGTGATTCATATGGTGTAAGTGGTGTGTAACGGCTTCATTCCTTACGGCAGCTGTGGCTGGTGTAATTCGATGTGTTAGTCACATGGGCCGTGCGACTCAGGTGCCATCAATACTCATTGTGGGTGTGAATGAGATTCAAGGATGTTCAGGTCAATTCAACGCAGTTAACATTCATCATACGCTCCGAGACTCTCGACACGTTCCTCTCCATTTCCTCTGCTTATGTTCTTACAGGTGATAACATTTCTCTCTCCTGCTTTCTGAAGAAGGTTTTAAACAGGTGGAGATGGAAGAAGAATCGTGTATAGTCACATGACAAGTTTTGCAAACACATCTTCATAGGCCACACCTCCTTCACTGGGAATGGCCTGCACTAGTGCCACACCTCCTTTATTTGGGACTGATAGAGGCCACACCTCCTTCACTGTGACTGACAGATACAAAGGCCACACCTCCTTCACAGTGACTGACAGATACAAAGGCCACACCTCCTTCACTGTGACTGACAGACACAAAGGCCACACCTCCTTCACTGTGACTGACAGACACAGAGGCCACACCTCCTTCACTGTGACTGACAGATACAAAGGCCACACCTCCTTCACTGTGACTGACAGGCACAGAGGCCACACCTCCTTCACTGTGACTGACAGGCACAGAGGCCACACCTCCTTCACTGTGACTGACAGACACAGAGGCCACACCTCCTTCACTGTGACTGACAGATACAGAGGCCACACCCCCTTCACTGAGACTGACAGATACAGAGGCCACACCTCCTTCACTGTGACTGACAGACACAGAGGCCACGCCTCCTTCACTGTGACTGAAAGGCACAAAGGCCACACCTCCTTCACTGTGACTGACAGGCACAAAGGCCACACCTCCTTCACTGTGACTGACAGATACAGAGGCCACACCTCCTTCACTGTGACTGACAGACACAGAGGCCACACCTCTTTCACTGTGACTGACAGACACAAAGGCCACACCTCCTTCACTGTGACTGACAGATACAGAGGCCACACCTCCTTCACTGTGACTGAAAGGCACAAAGGCCACACCTCCTTCACTGTGACTGACAGACACAGAAGCCACACCTCCTTCACTGACAAAAAGCCAGAAGCCACGCCTCTTCCGGAGAGAGAACTAAGAGAACCGGGGTGTCAGAGGAAGCTAACGATTACGTTTCTGGAAATAATTCCTAGTAATAAAAAGTTTTATGTTATCAGACTTTACTAAATCCATTTATTCTCCATCACTACACTACTTTTAGCCAATCAGATGACTCGAGGCGGTCAATGTTTACACCCACAACAATTAGTCTTCCTGTTCGAGTGTGCACTGAGCCTTGAATGATTGAAATAGATCTTTCAGGTAGATCATACTAAATAAATAAATAAATAAATAAATAAATAAATGAATAAATAAATAAAGGAATGCAGTGCATTCTCTCAGTGTTGTTCTCATGTGTTGCACTTGACCTGCTGTGTAACGACCTGCAGTGCTCCTGAGCTATTCATTATGCTGAGCATCAGATTAATATCTGCCACGTGCTTTTCTTTCACTCCTAGTCAAGTAGCACTCACTCCTCTGAAGTGAACACGAGGCCCAGTCCTTCCCCGTCGCGAGCGACGCTCGCTTAGCGCTAATGTATAGCTCCGTTTGCCTCGAGCCATATTAGCGCTCCCACTCACTGTTCGACTCTAATGGAGGCGTGAGTCACAACGGAAATGCTCCATCATCTAAACAAGCTGTCTGAGAGACATTTTCCTAGAAACTCTTGGGATTTTGGTGACATTTTCAGTACATTTTCATTCGCACGCCAGGCTTTTGTCCTCTCGCAGTTGCTCCTCTGCAACAAAACTGCCATAATGGGACACTTTCTAATATTGTATTTGATGCTCACAATGCCATGTCACATAATCCCTTGTCCTTACACATAAAAAACACCAAGACGAAAAGAAGTCTGTCAGAAAGATACACGTCCAACACGTGTACTAAATTAAAGCCATTACCGGGTTTCAAGTCATAAATCATATAAAGATGCCCATGTGGAGAAAATGTGGAGAAATTAAATGTAATCTTTTACTTCTGTGCGTGTTTTTTATACACACAATGGTTTCACAGGGTCGAGCCTCTGTCTGAAAATGAATAACAGAGTGATTTTGACTTCTTGTGTGAAAAACTCTTGAGAGAATAAAGAGCTGCTTGTAAAAGAGCTGATAGCGGTTATTAAACTGACTTTAATATCAGAGTCCTGGATAAAAATATTGCTTTTTTTTGAGTTTTGTGTCATTCCGTGCTTATATAGTTTATATTTTGGCTTTGTGTTGGTCCTAGCTCCGCCCCTGACCCGTCATTGGTCGGTTACTGAAGGTGCTCACCTGTTCTACGTCCCTGATTGGTTTGTCTATTCGTGCGTTGTGTTCTAGCGTCATCGCGAAGTCTTGCCGTTTGTCCTGTGCATTTCGGAGCCTTGATTTGTCCGTTTTCAGACTCGTTGCTGATATTGAATTTTGCTTAAGGCGAGTTTGCTTGTTTGCGTTTTTTCCTGCTTTAATTACTGCATGTTACAGCATTGCTCTATTTACAAATCTCCATGGTTATACAATAAAAATGAGCTGATAGTACATAGTCTTAGAACTCTGGAAAAGTAGATAACGTTTTACACTTTTACAGGAACATTAGATCATCCTCTGAGTGTTACCCGACTGAAAGGACAGGATAGAGTATACTATTCGCCATTTACTACTTAAGAGACTGAAAGTCAATTGTTCTGTGCAACTTCGCAGCTGCCATTATGGCCTTTAGCAAATGCCAAATGAAAGTAAGTTATTATTGCACTTAAAACACAGAGACACTGGAACACTGGAGACTCCGAGGCAGAGTGAGGACCCAAGTGTATGAGGTTTAATAAGGAGCAATGCAGACTCAGTGTCAGTGTAACAGGAAGTGGTTGTTTTACCATAAAGCAGATGAGTCCAGCCTAAGGATACTCCAAATGACAAATACTCCAAATGACAGAACCAGAAAACAGAGCATGGGTCAAGGGACATAAAGACAACACTAGAACAACGCCTCAGAACTTACACAGTACTCAAAACGAATGAACGTCCATGACCGGTTTATACAGCAGGAAACCCAGACGTAACCCGGAAGTCTGCGTGATGTCAGAGGTCACGCTATGATTCCAGTGAGGGTGCCCTCTTGTGGAAGGGATGGGAAATGTCCTGAGTAGCTGTCTCGCTCACACACACGAGCGATATTTTAGTGCTTTTCTTCAATGTCTGAGGAACTTCTATCCTCTTCTACACAGTTCTAAGAAGATACAGAGATGTACCTGGAGTGTATTTAACAGAAGATTTCAGCAAATTACAAAATTGC
>JAKKZN010000008.1:24602012-24617782 GCA_033441825.1 Pangasius elongatus | reverse complement strand
GTGTGCTGGATCTGGTTCCCAGTCTGTGCCGCGGTGTGCTGGATCTGGTTCCCAGTCTGTGCCGCGGTGTCGTATTGGAGCTCTGGTGCAAAGTCTCTTTTAATTACGTCTTTATTGTGTCATACGGCTGCCGAGGCCCAGCGGGTAAACACGCTCGCTCCAACATCACGTTCATCTTCTACTCTTCTGCAGGAAATCCACAAATAAAGCTTTTACATATATCCTCCGAAATAAAACCCTGTCATCAAGACCTCTACTCTTCTCGAGGTGCCTTGCTGGAAAACAAAAGCTTGAAAAGAAAGCACACGTGACAACAAACCTTCCACGTTTCTTAATTCATCGGGCTAGCTCGGCGCTCGGCGCTCGTCACGTGCTCTCCATCGGCAGCACGGAGGAGACAGGAAGCTCATTAATCTTTAACGTCAGAGCGCTGGGGCTCCAGGAACACCAGCCTGTTCGAGTTTTCAGGAACACCAGCTTGAGCGTGTTCACCTTTACCCCTGAGTATCTCAATAAGACTGTATATGAGTGTGTGTGTGTGTGTGTGTGTGTTACTAAATAAGTCGAAATAAGTAATGTTGCTGTTGCTGATGTTTTTTGCTCGACTCCTGCAGAGGAACATGGCACTCCATTTCACACACACACACACACACACACACACACACACACACACACACACACACACACTGCGCACTATGTAAGTGTGTCGTTTTAAACGTATGGAGGAAGCTGATCGTTAAACGTATGTGACATTAATCACTAAACGAGCTCTGTAGAAGTCAATAGAGAGACACAGATAAGGTGCGGTGGATATGAGAGGACGTGTGGATTATCTACACTCACGCTCAGAGTCTGCTCCAGCGTCAACTCTAACTCGGTGTGAGAAAGCGATTCGACTCTGAATCGACTCGTCTACAGAGAGTCGATCAAACACGCCCTGTGTTTTGGGGTTGCAGCGTTTTGTCTGAGCTGCTAAACTGAGCCAAAGGACAGAGCTGTAGTGCTGCAGAAATGCCACGCGTTCCTGAGATTTGGACAAAAAGAGAACAGAAACGCTGGATGTGTTTTCAGGACGGAGGAGTTTACGCTTCTCGGTCACTACAGCCGCCGTAACGGAAGAGAGAACCTGTTTTACTGACGTGCTACGATGCTAAATGTAACTGTAAAGAGATAAAAAGTATCTCATGGCATTCTTTAATGAATAGAGATACGCAGGTGTTGGCAAATTGTGTTTTATTCCTTCGTTAGCCTTAAATCTACCTGCGGTTAAATTAGCACATAGAACAGCTTTTTCAATACTATACGTTGATCTGCAGACGTAACAGCGGAAAACACGATTTGAGCAAATTAAAGTGAAAAATGTGATTTATTTCTAAAACCAATGTGCGAAAACACCGAACGGACCTTTACATACTAAAAGTTGATCTACAGATGGACCTGTCATCAAATTAACGATTCATTTATTTCTAAAAAAAAAAAAAGCGTCTTGGATGATTTGGATGCGTTTAAAATAGAAACGAGTGTTATAGAGATACAGATTAGAGGCGTAAAGGCAAGAGACTGGCGATGTTGTGGCCACGAGGACAATCCTGTGTGTGATATAGAGACAGAAATTTAAAGCTATTAAACTTGATTTAATTGTAGCTGCTATTCATTTGAATAGTTACAGAGTTTAGCGTACCTTTAGCACAGTCGGTGCTGTGTGTGTGTGTGTGTGTGTGTGTGTGTGTGTGTGTGTGTGTGTGTGTGATGGATAGCAGATCCACACGGTGTGAACATGAGTCCTCAAGGCCTGTCAAGTGCGGACACACTGGCCATTACTCTCCATCTCATAGGGCAGCACACACACCCACACACACACACACACACACACACACACGTACACACACACACACACACACACACACACACGTACCATTACTCTGTCCGTTTAACCTCAGGGCCAGTCAATATGTTTGGCTTGCAGTGTGTAAATGCCCCGTGGAGCGCTCTGCGGCTCTGCTGTGTATCGGCAGGTCAAACGTTTTAGCTGTCGCTCTGTTAATGTCAGATCTGCGTCTCTCACGTGGGACACATGAGACTCTCCCTCTCTCTCTCTCTCTCTCTCTCTCTCTCTCTCTCTCTCTCTCTCTCTCCGACATAAACATGTTTTATGGTGCATATACCAGTGATGATGTGTTTAAAGTCATTTTAGCGTCACACAGAGCAGATATGAGAAGTCATCATAGTTTACAGCCAGGTTCACACCGATCAGCTATAACATTAAACCCACTGACAGGTGAGGTGAATAACGCTGATTATCTCGTTATCTCAGCACCTGTGAAGGGGTGGGAGATATTAAGCAGCAAGTGAACAGTCAGTTCTCGACGTTGATGTGTTGGAAGCAGGAAAAACAGGCAAGCGTAAGGATCTGAGCGACTTTGACAAGGTCCAAATTGTGATGGCTGTACGACTGGGTCAGAGCATCTCCTAAACCGCAGGTCTTGTAGGGTGTTCAGTGTGCAGTGGTTAGCACCTACCAAAAGTGGTCCAAGGAAGGACAACCGGTGAACCGGCAACAAGGTCATAGGAGCCCAAGGCTCAGTGATGCGAGCGGGGAGCGAAGACTAGCCTATCTTTTCCGATCCCACAGAAGAGCTACTGGAGCACAAACTGCTGAAAAAGTTAAAGCTGCTCTGAGAGAAAGGAGTCAGGACACACAGTGAACTGCAGCTCGCGGCGTACGGGGCTGTGTAGCTGCAGACCGGTCAGAGAGCCCATGCTGACCCTGTCCACCACCGAAAGCTCCTACAATAGGCACGAGAGCATCAGAACTGAACCATGGAGTAATGGAAGAAGGTGGCCTGGTCTGATGAATCACATTTCCTTTTACATCAATGGACAGCTGTGTGTGTGTGTGTGTTGCTTACCTGGGGAAGAGATGGCACCAGGATGCACTGTGGGAAGAAGGCGAGCTGGTGGAGGCAGTGTGATGCTCGGGGTGATGTCCTGCTGGGAAACCTCAGGTCCTGGTCTTCATGTGGATGTTACTTTGACACGTACCACCTACCTAAACACTGCTGCAGACCAAGTGCACTCCTTCATGGCAACGGCATTCCCTAATGGCAGCGGCGTCTTTCAGCAGCAGGCAGTGAGCTCTGCCTCACTGCAAACATTGTTCAGGAGGAACCGAGGAACATGAAAACTTCTCCAGATCTCAATCCCATCAAGCATCTGTGGGATGTGCTGGACCAACAAGTCCAATCCATGGAGGCCCCATATATATATATATATATATATATATATAGATCTCTCTATTTGTTTATTCTTTTCAGAGTTATTATTATTATTATTATTATTATTATTTCTCTCATTTGGAGCTGCGTGATTGCCACCTTATTTACGGCATTAAATTCACATCAAATAACTTCTTTGTGATTTTCTATTTGCGGCTTTATTCTGATGTTCACTTCAGCTAATATTCAACACACACACACACACACGCACACACACACACACGCAATGTTGTTCTTACAGAGGCTTGACAGTCTGAGCATTGTGAAGAGGCGTGTGCGTCTGGGAGCCTATAGAAGGAGTGATATTGGATTCCCAGCCGTCGGAGCGCGAGTCTTTCAGCAGCCAGCAGACATATTGATTCCTCTGTAATTTCTCTAATCGTCATTCTGTACCTGTCATGTCCTCCGGGTCACTCCGAGGCTGTTTCGCTGAGAGAGTGGAATTCTCTTTAAGATGAACACGACTCGATTCGGCTCAGCGCCGTATCAAAGCCCAGCAGGAGGCACGCTACATCCACACTGGAACATCAGATCTGCTTTTAAACGTTATGGCTTGTCATTTCTTGGCCTCGAGCGAGTTTGTTTATAAATGCGCTCTCTCTCTCTCTCTCTCTCTCTGTCTCTCTCTCTCTCTCGATTTCTACACTGTCAGTATTTATCACGTTGTTGTTACAAGCTGAAAGAGAGAGCAGCTGTGAGGAGCAGTGGTGCACTGTGACTGCTGTCTGGTTTAGTGTTTGTCCCGTTAGAGTTGCCATAGTTCAGCTCTCTTTGTGTGTGTGTGTGTGTGTGTGTGTGTGTGTGTGTGTGATACAACTGTTTGATTACTTAATATAATGCAATGTACTCTTTACTTAATGTTTGCAAAAATTATAAAAAACATATTTAAAAAAATTATATTAAAACAGCATTTTTATTTATAAGAAATAAATGTATTATATTTAACCCTAAAGTGAGAGAAATAATGTAAAAATCTGTCTTTTTTAAACGATTTTTAAAAATGAAGAGCAAAATATTAGCATCACGTCAGCTGCTTCTAGTCAGTTCATAATTATTTAAAAATGTGATAAAAATAAATCCCGATATCTCATGACCTGCTGCTAGTCAAAGCATTCTCAACCCTTTTAACCAGTTCAATCGGTTTATTATCATCCCAAAACAAACTAAATGATGTATGATAGTGATTAAATAACCTGAAACGCTGTGTGTGAATTAAAGATGAATATTTCGAGCATTTCTGATCGGATTAGATCGAGATTCTTCCAATAATAAAGCCGTTTCCTTTGTTATGACTTTTACTGTTGCTTTTTTTTTTTACAAATTAGAACAAGCAACGGAATAAAGTGATCGTGTGATAAATCAGCTGTATATATTCCCGTGCAGGTTCGTTAAGAGCAGACTCGTAATGAAGATGAGATGAATGCTCAGGTGGACGTCGGGGAAATGAAAGCTCTCCTCATTCCTGTTTAAATGTCTCCATCCTGAAAGGCATTTGTTCACACACTGCTACTCTCGGCTGGATGGAGCGTTTCCATTTCCTAGGTATTACATGATTACTCCCAATCAGGACGCACGTGCGAGTCCAATTTCGGGCGATGAGCTGAGAACAGAGAGCGGGGTCACCTTGAACGCGGAGTCACGGGGCCAAAACCGCACAAGCGAATTGGAAATTGTGTCTCAGTAATCTGCGATAAATAATCATGAGTCCTCAACGCCAAGTGCCGAGTTTCAGGGCAAGGCCACCGAGAGTGGATCAGCGGACCAGCGTGCATCCGTTACGTGCAGCATCCGGCTGATGAGCTTCAGTACGTGCTCCTTCAGTCTGTGAGGCACGGGGGGGGGGAACGGATATGAAATCTTGACTTGGAGTCTAACTGTATTTTTAGACTTCTGCGTGTTTGCCTTGAACTCTCCTCACACTCCTCTATATTATGATTTAATGAAAATTAATAATATCTGCGTCTCTCATGGCCTTTCTCTGAAAATCACTGAAATTGAAGAAATCTTCAGTTCTAGATATAATATTTACAGATTTTCATCTACTGTTGTTTATATTCCATTTATATTTTTAACCAAAGAGGATTTGGATTTAAGTGTAAACTCGATCGTTTAAATGCTAACTGGCAAAAATACTAAAATATACCGTGCTTAAAAACTTTAGACTGGCAGTGTATATTTATTTCCTGTGTGAGGATAAATATGATGGAAATCGAGCTCTAAGAGCTGATAACACACTCAGGGATCCTCCTGATGGAAGGTAGAAATAAGAAAAAAAAAAAAATAATAAAAATAAAAATTTAGTTTGCCCTATCCTCAGGAGATCAAGATACTACAGGAGCAATCCGGAGCAAAACTAGCCGTGCTGTCTGGGTGGGAGGGGCATACGCTCTCGCCTCCTGTCAATCACAGTCATGCTAGCCAATCAAAGCTCATGTATGTGGAAGAGGGCGGATAGCGCTTTCCTCCGACTGTTTCGCTCTGCCCTGTGATGCGGCAGTTTGAGAAGTTGCGGTTGTTTGGCTCCACATGTCTCGTCTTAGAGGACACACGTGTTAGCCTTCGCCCTCGCCGGTCTGTAGCTGTCATGTGATAGGCGACAGTTAGTGGCCAAATTGGGGAGGAAAATAAACAGAAGAATCTAGCAAAATAACACAGCGTACCACTTTAGGTAACTTCCTAGCTAATGTTAGTTAAATAAATGCTAAGCTATAAATAAGTGTGATAGAGAATATCACTAATGGCACATGCTTAGTACTTAAAGTGAACAAACATTAGTTATGAATATCATGTAAATAATTAAAGGTGTAAAAAAAGGACAAATCCGTTCAGAAAAAAGGCAGGTGATGGATATGTTAAGGGTTTCGCACTAAAGATTCTACACTGTACACCACGTACTTTTGGTAAAAACATCTAAAATCAAAATGTGGTGTTTCGCATGCTAATGAGAAGTGTGTGGTTCCTCGTGTCATTGCCCCAAAAACTCATTCAAACACATACAGACTAAAGAAAGAAAGAAAGAAAGAAAGAGAAGAAGAAGAACTCATAAAAGTGTGTAGCGTCGTTCTCAAACCACAACGGCTGCTGCTGTTGCTCCACCTCTTACAGCCCCAGCACGCCGTGCCCTGCTCGATCAGATACTGAGGATCAGACGCTTGCGTGCGGATCAGATGCTTGAGAGAATAAACATGGCGTCTCGGTGCGAACCCTGGCCTCCTCCTCTGGCCTTTATCAGCTGAGAAATTGACATTGGAGGCAGCGGCCCCGTGCCGAAAGGCCGTGACCTTTCTCCAAATGCCAGCCTATTAAATAACCTCGTGAAATTTGAGCGTGTATGTAAAATGCCACGGTGTTGTACAGCGTGTCTTCCTAGCCGTTAATTCCCTTATCGGGAGAGAGGCTCGGCTCTCGTTAAAAGTTAGCGCTCGCATGCTTTGTGTCTCTTTCTACAAAAATAAGACTCCACTGTCACTCGCTTCAGAAGAAGCAGATTTTAAAGCTGACGCAGGAACGTGTGATAACGTGGGAACCGCACGTGTGAACACAGCCACAGCAATCTGATTTCTGCCAAAACGCCAAACCTCCGAATGCTAATTACAGCTCCGTTCAAAGAACAACTGAAGCATCAGGTGGAAAAGAGAAAATCAAAGTGAGGTTGAGGGAGAACTCGGTTGGAGTGAGGTTAATTAATTAATCTGAAATGAAAGGAAATAAGAGTATCGCTGCGTCGGGGAAACGAGACAACAGGACATGACCGATCAAAACACCGCTGGGTTTTTAATACCAGGAGAAAAGTACTGTAAAAAAAAAACACTTTCAATCCAGGAGACTGGCAATATTCAATCCAATTTGCATCCAAATCTGTTTCCTTTCAATAATGATAATAATTACAATAATGAGGTTTATTTCTATAGCGCTTTCAGAGACCCAAAGCTGCTCAATATGCCATGAGGACAAGAATCACTCATTCACAAAGCCAAGAGTCGTTCATTCATATTCTGCTCCAAAGCTAAGAGTCACTGAATCATATTCCGCTCCAAAGCTAAGAGTCACTGAATCATATTCTGTTAAAAAGCTAAGAGTCACTGAATCATATTCNTCTTCACAAATCACAATGTTACATCGAAAACATTTCTTATTCAGCGTGAACGTTTCTCTCCACCACGTTTGATTGTTTTTTTCGGAAAGAAGATGGCTGTCCTCACAGTGTCTTACCGATGCTTCCCAGAAATGATCAATGATATCAATATTTTGCATATTAAACATCACAATATATCATAAGCCTGTTTATTGACACATTCTATATTTGTACTAGCCTGCGTTTCGTAGAAATAAGCTCACTCAGCATCTGCAGTCTGCTAACTAGTCAAAAACAAACAAAAAAAACAAACACTGCAATTTCCCTTTATAGCACAAAAGCTGCCCTTTGTAACATAATGAAGTTAAGGAGAGAGCGGAGAGGAATAAAACCGGTGAAATATGTCAGAGCAACATTTTGCAATAAACGTACAAGCCGATATAATATACAAGCCATGAGAAAGAGAGAGAGAGAGACAGAGAGAGAGAGAGAAACAGAGAGAGAGAGAGAGAGAGAGAGAGAGAAACAGACAGAGAGAGAGAGAGAAAGAGAGAGAGAGAGACAGAGAGAGAGAGAGAGACAGAGAGAGAGAGAGAGAGAGAGAGAGAGAAACAGACAGAGAGAGAGAGAGAGAGAGAGAGAGAGAGACAGAGAGAGAGAGAGAGGAGTAAGTATTTTGTTCGTAGCTATTTCTTCCGTGTTGAATATTTCCCTATGTAGGTCGAGGCAGGAATTGAAATCCCACTTTCGCCGGTTTTCGGTGTGACACACAAACCTCGGAGGCTGCCATGACAACGACCTGAGCCGGAGCTGAAAGTGGATGAGTTGCGAGGCGGAGGAGAGTCGAGTGCTTTAAAGCTGCTGTGAAGCTGAGGTGAGAGCTCAGCCCAGGTCAAGTGGAGCCGGATCGATCCTGAATAAAGCTGATGTTCCAGATGTGTGGGGAGAGAATAAGAGAGTACTGATGGATAGATAGATAGACAGACAGACAGACGGACAGACAGATAGATAGATAGATAGATAGATAGATAGATAGATCGTCAAGGCTGACCTGACGTCTTGTAAAGCTTCCCAGGCGGCACTAGCGCACCGTCCACCTCGCGTACTGATCACATAAAGCTTTTTAAAGACAGGAATAACTCGGAGCCACAGCTAATAGGCTGTAACGTACGAGACTATATTTGCTTCCCGAGCGAGCAGCTGGGCGAATGAACATAGAAGTGAAACCTCGACCCACATTGCGTCAGCCATGCGCTGATTTTTCAACCCTCTTAATACACCTGACGTTCTCTTTATGTGAAAAGACTTCAGGAAGGCAGCAGACGAATGTAAAATCATGGAGAACAGAGCATTTTGTTGCGATGCGTGTTTCCCGCGCGTGCTGCGACTCATTCTCTCCCTGCCGTGTCTCCGTTTCTGTCCTGAATCTGTTTCACAGATGGGATGCGTCTGAGATCTGAAGGAATATAGAAAGCGCAAAATAAGCAGCCGCGGCGAGAGCCGGTGCATGCGGAGATGCATTTCAAGCTTTTCCACACCACCGGCAGACTCCAGGAAGTGGGAAAAGAGTTCCGGCTCGGACACCGGGGACCGGAATGTTCGAAAGCTAGGGCAGATTCGGATTTGGATATAAACCAGATACCTACTGCGTTTTTATCAATGACACACTTTCATATCTCATTCCCTCCTCAAGCTAATTAGGCTCTGAAGCGTGGCGTAGCGTGCTGAAACATTTATAAACTCGCGCTACATTAGACAGCGCCCGTGTAACCGCAGCCCACGTCCGAATGACAAACGTGCGCTCTGTGCTGATAACCTGAGGCTCAGACCAACCAGGAGCCGAGTAGGATTATATATAAACGCCGAAGAGAGTTTAGCGTAACTGTCGGATGAAACATGCGCAATGAGACTTCATCTTAACGTCGGCAGCTAAGCCTAATCAGAACGTGAAATCATGTGAAATCCGCTTCGGTTCAAATCAGCGTTTATTTCACCTCTCGGCGTGCTCTCGCCTTTAAACTGCCTTCATTAGGCTGAGGAGAAAAACATGTGTTTGCTATAATTGTGTGGATGTAAGCCATATCACCAAATCACTGACGAGTGAGCGATGTGAAACAGACCAGACTCACTTATTTTTACAGATTATAGTGAATTAAAGTAATCAGCACGGCATTATGAATGTAATAAAGCTAATTGAGGTCTATAAGAAAAGCAGTTTCAGGTGTTTGATGTAAAGTGCCAGGGCTGAACGGCGTTACACATTTTTCTCGGGTAATTTTCACGATGGGGCTTCGATAGAATCAATGAAATTATTTCAGAGAGCAGAGGTAAACAAACGTCTTCTCTCTGCCAGCATGGCTGCGTTCAGACGACGTCATGATGAGAAGCGGGGTCATCGATCTGTCATCACGACGAGCGGGCTCGCTCTGAGCGGGCTCTGCAGTGACTGCTCTCGATGAAAGTGCTATGGAGAGCTAGTAATCTTACTCCGAAGACCTGCACGAGCAGCACGCTGAATTATACGAAAGCCTTTCTCTTTCGGTGCACGCCTGCGTTACAGGCAGCATGCTAGCGTTTTCAAACTAGCGCCTATTCCTCACATCGCCACACTGTTCTTTACCTCAATAACAGAAGTCCGGAGTAAACGGCAGCATCAGTGTGTTACGCTTAACGCTTTCAGAATCTCTAAATCTCTACGATGAACACTTTCGCCAGGACCGCCGCATTCCCAAATCCTGGTACTGGTTATTAACGGTTCTCAAGAAAAAAGGAAGTGAGAGGAAAAGCGGTGGAAGGAGTGGTTGGAGACGATTAAACCAGATTTTCTCTTGGACTCTTATTAGCTCTCATCGCCGATAATATATCAAACAGGCTTGAAGATATCGGCGCGTAAGCCGTTGTTCTGTCCATGGACCGCCATTATCTTTGCCAACCGAACAGTTCTCACCGTTTTAACCCACATGATCTTGTGTAGAAATCCTCCTGAACAGGAACGATCCGCTTAGATTTGCGGCTGTAATTAAAGCTACACGAGCTGACCTACTTCTGCTCAACTGAAGTGGCAAGACATGCTACGATCGCTAATCTTTCCTCATGCCTTCTTAACCACCCATGACTCTTCATGCTAATGAACATTTGTTAGCGCATTCTGTGCTAACAGAAGGCCACTACAGACGGCCCGTTTTATGCAGAATCTTTGAAACGGCATAAAGAATTTAAACCATTGAGTAATTTGTTTAATTTATGCTACTGAGTCTACAGAAATGTCCACCATAGTTTGAGCCTCCGAGATTAGGATTCTGTTTAAAATGAAATATAGTATAAGTGACATTTTATAGGGACACGTTCACGTGTCAAGCGGGATTTGAATCAGCTAATCTCGTTTAACGACGAGTCATCTTCAGTAAGGACATTGTGCGAGACTCTACGCTCGAACCGTGAAGCAACCGTGAAGCATTTTTCACTCCGCGTCCTCAAACTGCCTGCAGGCTTCTGTGGATATTATTAACTTATCTTACTCAGTTAAGTACCGGCTTGTTTCAAAACACGAGCAGAAGGTCATTGAATCGCAGGCGTCAAAACCTCGACAGGGTTCTGAGAGTCTTGGCAGGAGGATCTGATAACAAGGAGATGTTGGCTCAGGGAATGGACATGGCCCTTGTGTTCTGCAGTCTGCCCGCTATTAAAACTGTAAGCGCTGATTGGGCTGTTGTCCAGCGCACGTCCTGAGCATTAAAATGCTGCAGGATTTTTCGACCTCTCGACTCGGGGCTGATGCCAGCTTGTTATTGGTTACGTGAGGAGAATGGAGGCTAAGCTTTCCTCTACGCCACCATCAAAAGGATGAGCCTTTAGGGTTAAAAGAGATGTTTCTATTGCCATTACACTCAACCGTTTGCTCCGTCTGTGAACAGCTGCTTGAAAATGAAACATCTGTTCAGCATGTGTAAATCCTCCTCAATGCTTGGCTTTTGAAACATCAAACAATACATTGGATTTTTATTTTTTTAAACAAGAATCTGTGTCAGTGGATTGATAAATGAACAGCCCTATTCTCAGCGTTAGCAGGAAGTTCTTACCGTGTCTGCAAATCACGCTGAAGAGCCAGAGATAAAGACTCCTCATATTAGACTCGTATAACAAAATCCTATTTGCTCCTGCTAACAATGAAATCTTAATCTTCTTTAGTCTCCCACCTGATATGCAGTAATTAAATGGACCTTTGTATTAATGAATTAATGCTGCGATTGGCTTGTCACTGTGTAATAACTGATTATGGATTTAAAGTAGTATTACTCATCCACGAGCTGCCAGGAAATCTATTAAAACAGGATTACGGGGATAGGTCATTCAGACGTTCATATTCAGGATGTACAGAGACTCTTTCAGACTCTCTTCATTTGGACTTATCCATGAATCGACTGATATCGATAGCTGGGGAAGATGTTTTCATCCAGAATAAATCCATTATCGTAAATCCAAAAGACAGACTGAGGTTAAAAAGCAGAGAAGTCAAACACAATTAGGGACTTGGTAAGCCATTTTAAATTGCGACCTGTTTGAGCTCATTTATTTAGATATAGAGTTTTAAAAAAGTAAGTTTAGGAGCTGGGTTTAAACAGAAATGGAGTTGCACTCCCTACTTTTGTGCACTTTCATACAAGCGATATTCTACTACAAATATTTACAGGCTGTATGAAGAATTAGTTCCAGGCAAGAACATACTGCATATGCAAGCTGGAGTCAGCCAATCAGGAGTTAAGTAGTAAGCACAGAGTTAACCAATCAGGGTAGGTCCCAGAACATTGGAAAATGGGATTGGTTAAGAATTCCTTCAGGAGCAGGTGGGATTGGTTAAGAGTGTCCGTGAGAGCAGATGAGATTGGTTGGGATTTCTTTGGGAGTGGGTGGGATTGGTCACAAGTGTCTGCAGGAGCAGGAAGGATTGGACAAGAATGTCAAGAAGTTGGTGGGATTGATCAGGATTCCTTTGAGGGTCTGCTGGATTGGTCAAGAGTGCAGGCAGGAGTGCGCAAGATTGGTCAAAGTTCCTCTGGGAGTGGGCGAGTCTGATCAAGAGNGTCTGTGGGAGCATGAGGAATTAGTCAGCAATCCTTTGGGAGTCTGCGGGATTGGTCAAGAGTGTCTGTGGGAGCAGGAGGGACTGGTCAGGATTCATTTGGGAGTCTGCGGGATTGGTCAAGAGTGTCTGGGGGAGCAGGAGGGACTGGTCAGGATTCATTTGGGAGTGAGTGGGTTTGGTCAATAGTGGCTACAGGAGAAGGTGAGATTGGTTAACCTTTTTTCAGACAGTCCCGCTCACACCTCTAATTCCAAGCTCATGGCAAATGACGTCATAACAATCAGACGGTCTCAATTTGGACTACACCATATATCATGTGTGAATAATTATCATTAAAAGTCTTTAACAGCAAGCAAAATATCTAAATGAGAAATATGTAAATCGTGCGCTGTAAGCATTCTGGCCACACACTCCTGCAGAGCTTTTCTCTGGGAGATTTATTGAATCACAGCATCGTAATCACAAACAGAAATCATTTCAGCTTAAAATACTGCAGGCCAACCTGCATTACAGCAGCGCGGGACTGAATATACCGACTAACTGGCACCAGGAGGCCATTAACGAAAATTGGGCACGTGTCCAGAGAGGAGCTGAAGCAGGAGGAAGATGGGAACAGGAACTGTGGGTGATTTTTTTCCCCTCTAGGATGAGTTCATGAATTCATGAATAATTAATGAATGTGGGTTTCTGTTTCAACATATTGTGTATCTCCTAGAGAGAGTAATGATTATATCCTCAGACCAATAACTGATTATCACACCATTTCCTTAAACGGAGCATAGTGTTCGTTAACTAACAAGCTATAATGATCAAACTGGAAATGCTAGAGATCAGGATAGTAGGTAAACATTCAACACACTGCTGTTGAATTTGTTTTGTGTGAGGAGATGTTTATTTAACATTTAAGGAATGAGTCTCCAGTGTCAGCGCTTCGTAACAGTCAGAGGTAAGTTTCCTGGCATCTTCAGGACGGACGAGTTTACGCTTTGCGGTTTCCTGGTAACACGAGACGCTGCATTTTTGTTTTGTCTTATTAGCATCAGGAGAGAGAGAAAAAAAAGAGGTCAGACTGATGAGGGAATGATGGTTTACATTAAATGTAACTATAAATGTATAAAAAGTATGACGTGTCGATCTTTAGTAAACAATTAAGTGTAATTGCGGGTAAATTGCTGTGGGGAAAGAGGAAGAAACCACATTAGGATGTGTTGCTATAGTAACGTAATCAGCTTTGGTGGTGGTAACAGTAACTCCACCTCATCACACCACAGTGTTGGGGATTATTTTCCTATAACAGCACTACACACGGAGAAGAAAGACGGAGTCCACCATTAAAACGAGTCGCAGATGCTCGATTCTCTGCAATACCATGAAGCTACAGAGTCTATAATTATTCGTGAATTTCCCTAGCTCGGTGAAATTCCTCCAGAAGAAGCAGAAGGCAGGGAACTGGACGTAAAACCAGAACTTAAGCAGAAACCTGCTGTGTCAGCCGCTGACTCGAACCTGAGGCAGATACACCAGTCTTCTGTGAAACATGTGATTCACTGGCTTCATTCGGTCAGATTAAAAGTGGCTGAGAATAAACAGAGAGAGGTACTGGCACAGCAGAACAGGAAGTAGCGCCCAGAGAGAGAGAGAGAGAGAGAGAGAGAGAGAGAGAGAGTAATGAACTGGACACGAATCTGTCGCCATTGGACTGATTCTGCTCCCGGTGCCTGGCAACACACACACTAGGTCTGGTGGAGGGGTGCGAGAATATCTGGCACCTCCGCTAGTAAAAGCCGGTTAAGAGGGAAGAGCCAGAGATCAGTTTAGTGCTAAATAAAAGAGCTCAGCGGGGGCACATTCATGCGCGCTTGGCATCGCACCACCACAAAGCAGCGAGTTAAAAGGGCGCTGATTAACGCGCAGCAGCGAAGACATCGGTCTTGACGTGAATCACAGGACCGAGGGCTCCACGCTGTCTCCGTGCTGTAAATCCTCGCGCTAATCGGCCAACATCATCGTAACCTTTAAGAGCACCGAGTTATTAATAATGCACAGATTCATCACGGGGCCGTAGAGCCGGACAAACAGCTGAGCGTAAAAGATTACGCTGCTCTATTCCGGCGTAAATATATCACGCGCAAGTGCACGGGATACAGATGTCTTCAAACGACGCTAAACCATAAACACCGCGTCGCTGGATGCGCTTCTCACGCTGTAAGACAAACCGCACGAAATTCTGCCTGCTTAGAGAAAAACGAGGTTTATCTTCAGTTAAAGGATCGCTGCAGATGTGTAACAGGCGCCATTTTGCACCCAGATCCGTCCGTCGTCTGTAGTGAGGATTCTGGTGATTTCAGGTGATTTTCAGTAAAACAACACAATCTCGATATAATTCTTGCGCAAATCGCTTCTTTAGCATCCCACGTAGAAACCGGGAAAGTATCCAAACAGCTGACATGTTCACTGTTGGAGAGCAAAGAAACAAACGGCGCTTATTTTAATCACTTGACCTTTTAATCATCATAATTAAAATGATATGTAAAGTATTCGCTCTGACGTTCATTACAGATTCGAGGATGCGGCCATGCTAATGTTTGTCTGATATAAGCTAAGCTCGTGTCAAGCGTGATGAACGTCCACCAAAAGATGAATAATGTGACGTGTGAGGAAAGGGGGCGGGGCTTCACACCGGGGAGCTCAAAAGACCTACGCAACTGTCAATCGTTCCAGATTTATATGTCGATTGACTCGTGTTTTTTATTGGAAAAAGCGATTGAGAAAGAGTATCGGCGTTAAAACACGGAGCTCCTACTCAAAACACGTGAAGTCTAGCAGGCCGGAGATAACGGCGTAGCTTTTCACGCCGCATTCCGGTGTCAGAAAACAAGCAGAGTGTGTTATATTCCGGGAAGTACGGTAACTGAAAGTCCTTTCTGAAAGCGTGTAAACGAGTGACCTTATTTAAATGAGGTGGATATTGTGACTATAGAGAAGTTCTTCTCCTTTTCCTTCTCCGTGCTCTGACTCGAGCAGCGCTGCTCAGCAGTGTGCATAATGAGCCAGCGGCTCCGTAATGTGTGCAGTCATGCTGCGCGTTTTGGAGATGAAGCTGTGGCTCTCGGAGCGTTGTCTGATTCTAGATGAGCCATGTTGTTGCTTGATGAGCATGTGCACAAGAGCGTGATCGCGCGCACACACACACACACACACACACACACACACACTCTACCTCTCTCATTAAGGATAGATGAGATGCTCTGGTGTCATTGTGATGCTCAGCATGCGAGCGCTCTGCAGCCTGTGCGGTGGCGAGTGAACAAAACAAACGCATAAACAGAGCGTGGAA
>JAKKZN010000008.1:24517961-24532143 GCA_033441825.1 Pangasius elongatus | reverse complement strand
CACTCTCCATTACTCTGGACTGTTGACCCCAAGTACTTAAACTCCTGTACCTTCTTCACCTCTTCACCCTGTAGTCTCACAACTAGCATGAATCAGTTTAACAGTTGGCACAGCCGAGTAATGTAGTTCATCCTGAGTAGTACTCATAATGTACCACTTTTCTAACATACACAGACATACAGGAGGAGAATTTTTACAGGAGGAGAATTTAAACTAACTACGGACATGTGGAAGTAGGCGTGGCCAATGTAGGCGTGTCATTATTATCTAGTACACGGTAACAGGATTTGTGACTGACGTGAATAAATTAATGGCGGCACAGTCAGAATCTTAATACAGGCGCCATCATCGCATCTTTAATTCATTCCTTCATTTCTAAACCGCAGAAAAGCAGTAACTCAGGATGAATAAACGGATGAAAAGACACAGTTTTCAGAGATGAATGCTTGTGTGATTGCCTGTGTTTGTATGGTGTAGTGCTTCATTCAAATCGAATGACCGATAAATAAGATTCTGCGGTAGTCTCTGTACTGTCTGAGATCTGATCAAGATGATTAAAATGTCACATTTTCACAGCGAGTATGAAATCAGCTGCCGGTTTGCGTCGTTTCGAGTTATTTCTTAACCTATAAGGATTCAGTGAACAAAGAAGTCTCCTGTTCATGCTTTTTAAACTGTTATTATAACTCATAGTGTTATAGAGATTCTGTAAAACAAATATTTGACTCTTGGGATATTAGTGGAGGAAAAAAAAACCCTGTATGAGAACATTTTCCAAGCTAAGCATCATCCGGAAGCACGGCAGGTGGTGTTGATGCCGCAGAGCTCCTTCGTACCGTTTCAGTTTCCTCCCACCTCCAAACAAACATGCCAGAGTATGGATTTAATACTTTAAATCGCCTCAGTGATGTGTGTGTGTGTGTGTGTGTGTGTGTGTGTTGTGATGGACTAATAGCTTGTATCCAGTGTTCCTGGCATACACTCCAGATCCACCATGACCCTGAACATAATAAAGTGTTTCCTGTAGATGAATGAACAGACCTGAAAGCTCAGTAGTGTGATCAGGACATCACTGGAAGAGGTGAATGTGAGTGTACAGCGCTTTCCTCCGCTCCGTTGTGACCTCAAGGACGACGTATGCTTTAAATCATATAATAAGAGCAGCAACAAAGGTTCCTGCAGTGATGGAGATACATAAGGAACCAATCTACGTCCATTAGATCAGTCTTTTTTAAAAAAAAAAAAGGGAGGGGGGGGGGGTTCAGGATGTCATCCAGACGTCAGCATGTTCGGCATCATGTTGAAAACATCTCATATTTAAGAAAAACAATACGAATACACACGTGTGGTTTCAGTAGCACGATTCTGTGTCTCGCACTGAGAGGAAAAAAGAAACACAGCAGGTTATTGTGTATTAAATTTGTTTCATCTACACACAAGGCTGAGAAACTGATCCAGTATATTTCCCCTTACAGAAACCTTCACTGCTATTTATTTCACAATGCCCAAAATAATACAGCAATCCTACACATCTGCTCTACTGCAGCTATTGGTACGAGAACTTGTGCCTCTCTATAACCTTGATAAAAAGGATAATAAATGCTATTTATACAAATCTTAATGCGTTACACATTGTATATGCTGTAGGTCTGTATGTGTAATTAAGCCTGCGTAACTAAAAGCAGCTTAACGTTAACGATAGTCATGATTGTGTAATTTTCTGTAGCGGCGGCTCTGACAGTAGTGCAGCTCGTAAATCATATCGTTTCTATAGCAACAGCTCATACACAGGGCCTCGTACCATAGACGATCCACATACACGTAGATCTGCGTAATCGTAAGGAGATGCTTACGTAGCGTTTATAGAAGGAGTCTCCAGTGTCAGAGGTGAAGCTGTAATCTTTACGCTTTCCAACATCTTCAGGACAGAGGAGTTTACGCGTTGAGGATTTTCTGTAACTTGACGAGTTGCAGGATTTTGCAGGAGTTGCAGTGAGAGAGAGAGAGACAGAGAGAGAGAGAGAGAGAGAGAGAGAGAGAGAGAGAGAGAGTAGTAATAAGGTAATGTAGCTGGATTACAGAAAAAGGATCTGCTTGAAAATACAACTTACCTGATACACATGTTTTATTTTGGGTTTTGTCACATTATTATAAATACAATGATTACTGTGTTGCTCTGATCTCACACACCTACCCACCCACACACACACACACACACACACACACAATTTAGGAGATTGACACACCAGGGCTCTTCGACAGTATCAGGAAGCCGAGTAGAAATGTGGAGACGTGTTGTCGAACAGCCTAGCACGCTGAAACAGCAAAGCAAACACTACAGCGCGGAAAAAAAAACCCAAACACAAAAAAAAAAAGGCATAATAAGTAGGAAGAATCGGTGAAAAATCTATCGAGCTAATAAGGCAGTAAATTTGCACTTGTATTCTTGGGAGAGCGCCTTCATATTTAATTACACTACAAGGCATTAATTAGGCTACTCAGGGGTTAAACTGAGTGGGAGTGCAGGGAAGCGCTAGCATAATTCCTTGGGAATGTAAATCATTGCAAGGCGTAATCATCTCTTTCAGTCAAGACGGCTGTGTTTATGAAGCAGAACGCGTTCTTTTCGATAGTAGGCGGTTATTTGTTGTATGTTTGCCAGAAAAAAAAATAATAAAAAAAAAGATTCTGTATTATTTTGATGCAATAATGAAAACTTAAGGGCTGCCAAATTATAGTTAGTTAAATTAATCACTANAAAACGTGTTTTAATTACACTCCTGCAACCCCCGAATCCCAGTTTAGCTCCTAACACTGTCACTTTAGTGCAAGATTTTCCACGGCGCTTCAGACGTGAGGTGTTGATTCATTTCCTGTAACAGCAGCTCTGACAGTAGTGCGGCTACAAATCACACACTTATATTAAAGCGCTCGTTCTGACACCTTACCGTTTCTATAGTAACAGCTTATTCACATAATCAGAGTTTAATAACGTGGAATCGCTGATATGTTGAAGTTTTCTGTAATGCGATTTAACGTTTATGGAAGGAGTCTCCAGTTTCAGTGCTTCGTACCTTAAAGTTTTCTGACATCTTCAGGACAGAGGAGTTTGTGTTTTCGCTGCAATAATATGAGTTATAATGTGAGTTACAGGTTTCACACACATTCCAAAACATTAAATGTAACCATAAACATAAAAAGTATGTCGTTCTTGCATGAAAAAAAAACATGTTAGTGTTGGAAAATACAATAATAAAACACTTTTGTAGATAATCAGTTTCGATGCACATTAACCCGGCTTCATCAGACCATCCCGTGGTTGATTATTTTCCTGTAACAGCTCAACACATAGTGCGTCGTTCCTTGCAGCTGTTCTATTCATCCGCATTAACACTCGCCTCACATCTCTGACTCCAGCCCAAATAAACCTCCTCNTCCTCGCAATCAATAGCTGGAGCGATGACTGACGTCTCTCTGTGTCACTCCACATCCCATTTATCAGGCCGTCTCACTCAAGCCGTCTCACTCAAGCCGTCTCACTCAAGCCGTCTCAGAGACTTTACACGCTTTGTGTGCGTAATCGCTAATCGTTATTGAAGTCGAGTGGCCTGAGCGAACGCCAGTAGAAACTTTTGTAAAAAGTCCATTTGTGTTAGTAAAGAATAATGGGGTGCTGTTGGAGAAATCTCATCGTGAAAAGTATTAGCTTTTGATAAGTGATGAAAAAAAGCAGTGGATTCTACTGCACGAATCCAATCTGTCTTTAGTTCAGTCCTCCAGAGGTCTCATATGGACTTGACGTGTTTACACGGGAGGCTTTAAACCACTAACAGACCGGCTGCTAAAGTCATCAAGCTCATAACGGCGCAGGAACGGGTCATTTCCTCTCGGCACGTTGATGGAGGAAGCTGTCACTCAGAGCCAGGGTAGCTTCAGGTCGTTTGTACCCCGGAGCTAGGGTTCCTCTCCGGCTAAGCTATAAGAAGGCACTTTAACGGAATCGTAACTTAATGAAGATCGGTGAGGCATGTAAGGAAGCAGGCGGTAAGTAGCGCTAGATGATGAGGAGGTCAGTCAGGTGTCTGGCGTCGACGCATTCCACTTCCCTGCACTGTCAGAGGCTAACACAGCTGAGAGAACAACCGGAACTTCATGACAAGCTTATTTAGAAAAGCCCCAAGCAAAAATCCTGACCAGTACAGGCTCATGAATATAAATACACACACACACACACACACACACACACACACATCAGCACTAGAGCCTCAGCATCTAGAGTTACGCAGACCGCCGGCTGTGATCATAACCCGACTGTAGTGCGCACTGTGAACAGCTGCTGAAGTCATTACCCATGACCACAATGCTCTTTTTGTTCTCCATGTCAGAACGGTTTTGGCGTTTACATCTGGACGCCCGGCTTCGATCTCCATCCAGACCAGTGTGGGGAAAGACAGGGGTACGTATAAGGAGCATGTTCCCATGCATGAAATCGACATGAAACACGAGCCCTATTAGTCACAGAGGACGGTCTCGCTTCACGTTTGAAGTCTTGGCTGCATGTTCAAAAGCCTGTCCCGTAAGCTGGGCCTTATTAGCTGTTGTAGCCAGACATTTGCTTTTTATATTATATTTGTGGCTTGATCCTGGCGAAGGGTCAGTTCACCGCCTTGGACTTTTCCACATTGTGTAGTGTTACAAACTGGAACTGAAACTGACTACATTGGGATTTTTATCTCATGAAGCATGGTGGTGTTAGCATCGTGTTGAGCGTTACCGTCAATCTCTTAGCTGCCACTCTGACTAAGTCCCTCCTTTTTTTTTATTTTTTTAAATAATGGATTTAATGTCACTCTGTGGGACGTGGAAAGTTTGGGATAATTTATATAAATCGTGATTGATATTTTTCCAGAACTTTGTCTTAGGATTGTTTTGATATCTTCTTGGTTTACATGATGCTATTAGTTTAGGTATGTTCACAGAAGCAGGGGGCGAATACTTACGCAATCACGACTCTTAAATGTTTTATTTGTAATCAGTAATGCTGTGCTGTGTTTTGAGAGATCTAGAAATAATATTTCTGTACCATTATTGACATCCAACTCATAAATGAATCATTCTTTTATACTTATTTATTATTTTTTTCAAATAAATTCAAATGATTCACAAATGCAGCTGAATGCAACTTAATTTGTCTCTACCTGTACTGTACTGGTGTAGCTTTAGTCACTACACTGCTAGGTAATTGTTTTTAATTATCCTATATTAAATAATGTTTAATTTAATTTATTAATAACCTCAAGCAACCTGAAGGCTTACTTCAGTCACTGTAACACAGCCTCAACGCAGTGCAGTGGCAACGGATGGACTTTTCATCGTAACGTACTAATAATGGTACCAATAGTTTCGACAGGCCGAGTGGACACGAGCGAACCTGTAAATGTGACTTTTTATTTCGTTGGAAACAAACTCGATGTAATTGGAAAAGCCAGAGCTCTTGATTACGCTAATGAGGCAGAAGCAGCACAACAAACAGCATCTTACTGCCTGTGTGTCTTTTATCTAATGGCTTTACTGCGTTAATCTCCAAGTGCGGAGTCTGAGTGCACCTGTTTTTAATAAAGCATCGTTTACAGGAACAATAGGTCCTGAGAGCTTGGAGCCAGTCCCTTAATAAGTCTTAATAAACACGAGAATTAGGCCTCTGGAGGGAAAAAAAACATTTCATATTCATCTTGATTTAATTGGCATTGTGTGTGTTTTTGTTTTGGCTGCAGCTCTAATAGTGATTAAACTGCATCACAGCACAGAGCTGTTGAATTGTCTATTCCCCTCGGTCAGAAGGTGCTGGTTCATTTTCTACAGCAGCAGCTCTGACAGTAGTGCAGCTGCGAATCGCACCTTTACAGTAACGCGCTCGCTCTAACACATTATCTTTTCTACGGTGATTATCTTATGGTAAATTTTTGTCTTAGCTTCTAGAGAGGGAAAATGAGAGGCTGTGAGATAACAACTCTTATGACGTAAGTGAGAACAGCAGCTAACTTGTTTTGAACATTAAACGTAACTATAAATGGATAAGTACGCTGCGTCACTCCTTAGGTGTAACCGCTGACGAATTGCGACGGTATAAGAGGAATAAAGCACGGGCTGCTAGAGGAAAATAATCAGCTTCAGGGCTGTAACAGTAACACCGCTAGATCACCTATTATTATTATTATTATTATTATTATTATTATTATTATTATTATTATTATTATTAGCTTATCTCTCTCTCTCTTTCTCCCTTTCACTATAGAACTGAGAAACCTCTTCTCATTCTCCGGGTTCCTTGCTTGTCTTTAATCTATTACAGCTCTAATAATAACCAGCATAGGCTCCAGTCAAACGAGGCCACACACACACACACACACACACACACACACACACACAAGGGCGATGACAGATAGCCGTGTCCTATCCAGAGGCCCATTAAAACTATATTTTCTTATCATTTTCAACAGAGCCGTTGCACTGTTTGTCCACGGGGGACGAATAAAGAGAATGACCTTCAAGAGGAATGGAGAGGAAACTCTATCATAGGAGTCACTTCATATTCAGTGACTTCACACACACACACACACACACACACACACACACACACACACACACACACAAAATAGGAATGCAAGGGACTGTGCTGCTCTGAGAGAAGAGACACTAGCGGACTGGAATTAATGCTAATGCTATGCCTTTGTGTCTTTACTACTGAGTTGAAGATGAAGTTAATTCAGTTCAAGTCACTGACGTCTGAAGGGTTAGCTAATAAAATAACCCTTAAAATGGAGACTCAGTGGATGGGAAAAGTCCAGGGAAAGCTGATGATATATAACACGACCGAGGGCCGATCATGAATGGTGTGAAGATGTGAGAAGTGAGGCTGGGGCTGACTTCTTCCTCACCCAGACTGTAGATTCATGCAGCCAATCCGGACTTGTTTTAGCAGTTATTGTTTATCTTAGTTATTGTCGTGTTTTAGTAGTCATTGTACAGTCTTGTTCTGTTTATACACGTTTGCACGTGCACTTTATGTAGGAATGTGTAGTCTGTTGTAGTTCAGTGTTGTTTGCTGTAGCACCGTGGTCCTGGAGGAACGTCGTTTCGTTTCACTGTGTACTGTGCTAGCTAGCTGGATATGGTTGAAATGACAGTAAAGCCACTTGACTTGACGTGTGATGAACGTGAACGAGGTGGATTATTTACTATATTGTACGTTTTTCTCCCAAAAAATTTTAAAGTAGGCAGATTAAGCTTTTCTTTCTGTTTCGTATTCAGCGAAAACACGGCAAGAAGCCAGGAGAGGACTTCAGACTTTGAAAACATTAGAATTCATGAATGAAAGAATCTGTATTTAAGTGTGTGTGTGTGTGTGTGTGTGTGTGTGTGTGTGTGTGTGTGTGTGTGTATCATCACTGAGACCTAGTGAGCTCAATTCTAATAGTTTCATTGCCAAGATATTCATAGATATCAGATTTTAGCCTCCCATGTAGCCATCGCTAATGTTAATGCCTAATTAATACGAAAGCTCCTCGATGCTAAAGTATTTTGTAAACTTAGCCGCTAGACAGCTCTCCGGCTAAAAAAAGGAAAAGAAAAAAAAAAACTCCATCAAGCAGCAGGTTTTTTGCCTTGAGCTGGAAAATAGCCTCCTCCAAAAATAACTTCATCCGAAAGGATTCTAATCTTTGGCTCAGCAGTCTATTACGCAGACTGACAGGTGGGTCGTTTTGACACTGATAATGAAAGATAGTCAGTTCTTTCCTTCTTCTCATTCTCTCTCTCTCTCTCTCTCTCTCTCTCTCTCGCTCTCTCTCTCTCTCTCTCTCGTATCATCTCTTTCTGAGTTTTTCTGTGGTGATGGATAAATTCCCCCTTCCTAAATATCCTAGAGTGTAGAGTACATCTAGCGCAATGCAACCAGGAGATAAATCCGTCGGCGTGAAGAAGGCACGTCCAGTCTGTCTGCGTCGTGTATCTCGGTATTTTCTTTCACTCCCAAACGTTCACAGCGCAGTGTGTCCTGAATATATTACAGATAATTGTCCCAGACCGCGGCTTTGATAAAACCCAGGCAGAATACAATATGTTTCGAAGGTGTGTTTCGGATGGTCGC
Organism: Pangasius elongatus; assembly: GCA_033441825.1. NCBI lineage: Eukaryota > Metazoa > Chordata > Actinopteri > Siluriformes > Pangasiidae > Pangasius > Pangasius elongatus. The sequence goes on along the minus strand of JAKKZN010000008.1, from coordinate 24,523,994 downwards.
CGCATAGCTCCAGCACGCCAGCAGATTTTCATCACATTCACAACGTGCTCGCAAAATCCATTAATCTATCCATCCATTCGCTGATTCTTCTCTCTCGCTCATAACCACTGCTATCCATCACCCATCCTTGCATCCACCATCTCTCATCCATCCTTCCATGCCTCCTAAGCACTTTCTGTTGTGAGTGCTAAATACAAAATGGCAAGTCAGGTTGGATATTTAGCCATCCTATCCATCCATGGATGTCTATCCATCCTTTCTTTCATATCTGTTTCCATCCATTTATTAATTTGCCCCAATATCCTCTGAACTTTTTATTGCTGGTTTTTTCTGTAATCTGTCCATCCATCATCTCCATTAACACATCCATATGTCTAACCATCCATCAGATATTCAAATCGCTCGAGTCAGCTTTACTACACGTCTTTGCTACACATCCATCCATCATTCAACACAAATCCTTCACCTACTCATCCATCCATCCATCCCCTTATCTATCCATCAGATTGTGTAGGCATTCATCTCTGTCCAGTCACCACTGCTATACTAGCTCTAACTGCTATATGTGGTATAATCCATCCATCCATCCATCCATCCATCCATCCATCCATCCTCCATGTATTCATCTCTATCTATCATGAACTGATCAATCGATCTATCCATCCATCATTTCTTGAGATCATTCATTACTATCATGTCAGCATTGATGCACTGTTTCATTGCTATCCTTTCTCCAATTAATCCATCTATCATCAACTAAAAATTCATTTTTTCATTGGTCTATCCATCCATCTATCAACCAACCCTTCATCTAGCCATCCATCCATCCATCACTTCCATCCAGCAGATATTTATCTCTGTCCATCCAGGATTGTGACTGGACAGAGACAAATATCTTAATTGCTTAATTGCTAGCCATGCTGCTATTCATCTCCCCATTATCCACCCATCAATCTTTCCTTCACTCCTTCAAATTTTCATCCATTACCTTATCCATCCATTCATCCTTCTATTCATTCTTCCATCCATTAGTTTGTGCAGATGTTCATTCCTGTCTAGTCAGCATGGCTACTTGTCATCTATCCATCCATCCATTTGTTCATGCATCCATCCATCCACTCATCCATCCATCAATCATCCATTATGCAGCTTCTTGTCCATCTGTTTATCTATCCATCAGCTCCATCCAGCAGATGTTTATCTCGTCCAGACGGCATTGCATTGCTACTGTCCTTAATTGCTAGCTGTCATCCAACCATCCATCCATCAGATATCCATCTGTCCTCAGTCAGCTTAATAGCTTAATTACTAGCCATGCTGCTATTCATCCACCCATCATCCACTCATCAATCCATCCGTCCTTCCTCCAAACTTCACCCAACCTTTTTCCATGCTTTAGCTTGTGCAGAAATTCATCGTTGTCTAGTCATCATTTCATTGCTACTGTTCTTAATTGCTAGCTGTCATCCATCCACCCATCCATCCAACCATCCATTCATCTATCCATTATCCAGATATGTACTTTATAATCTCTAGTCAGTTAGCTTTCATGTACTCTTATCATTTCATCCATCCATGAAATATTCATCTGTCTTCAGTCAGCTTTATTACAGTATACTATAATACCGCAGTTGCTAGTGATGCAGCTATTCATCCATCCATCATCCAAATTTCCACCAATCTGTGCAGATATTCATCTTTGTCCAGTCCCCGTTGCTACACTATACCTAATTGCTATAATGTCCTGTAATCCATCCATCTATCCATTATCCCGTGTGTAGATAACGTTGATTCCACCCTACTGATATATGGTTAAACCTGTAGCTGTAACATCGTTCTGGAAGATTATTCTGCAAAAAAAAACAGGAAAGGAACACTAAATCTTGTCTACCACCACGAAAAATAACCTCCTCAACCCTAAAACAAAAGGAGAAGCAGAACCGTTACCATGGATACATCAAGAAACAGGAGAACCCTGCCTCTCTCTCTCTCTCTCTCTCTCTCTCTCTCTCACACACACACACACACACACAGACAGATGGAGAAGGCAGGCTGTGTCTCGGCAGGTCTAAACCTCGGTCTAATGGATGTGTGTGTATGGCCCTGGGACCCCGGTAATCACTGCCTCTACACGGCCGCATCTATCACTGCAGAGGCAAATAAAAGTCTTCATACGTCCTGCTCTCTCTCTCTCTCAGCTTATGATTGTGTGAGTGTGTGTGTGTGTGTGTGTGTGTGTGTGTGTGAGAACATGTCTGATTAATAGAGATGGGGGGGGCTTTTTCAGTGCATGCTGGATCTTTTGCCAGCAATTCTCGCCAAAAAAAGTAATTTGGATAGCAATCTCGAGTATTGATAGATGGCACCTGCATCTGAAAAGAAGCCAATTTAGTGGTGGGGGAATAGAATGGAATTGCAGTGTTTTGTTGCTCCTGCTGATGTCCCAGTAGCTTTAACTACACGGTGGATGGAACGAGAAAATCCTTTTAATATTACTAATATACACACAGTCAAAATGGAGGTCCTGAAAATTCCCCCCCAAAAAAAAGGAATACTGCAGTTATGAGTTGTTGTGCAACTCTTGGGGCATAAAGGAAATCAAATGAAAAGGCTTTAGGATGAGCACATCGAATTTGTCTATCCATCCGTTTGTCCTTTTTCCATTTCCGCTTGTCCTTTTTCCATCCATCCATCCATCAATTAGCCCTTTCTTCCATCCATCCATTTGCCCTTCCTTTCTTCTATCCATCTATTCATCAATTTGTCCTCTATACCTTCCATCCAACCTTCTATCCATCCAACCATCTAACCATCCATCCGTCCATCCATCCATCCGTTCCAGCTGTGCCTCAGTGCTTGCCATATTGTCATCCATTTATCCCTCTCTTTTGATTTACCCCAGGTGTGCCTCATTATTAACTCTGTTGTGATCCAATCCACTCATTCTTCCACCCATTCATCTATCTATCCATCCATTCATCTGTCCAACTATTCATTCAATTATCCATCCGTGCATTTCTGCAGACATTCCAGGTCATTCTTCAGAGCGCTCTATGTTCTGCTATCTACCGGTGAAATTTCTCTCTGTTCCTTTCTCCATGGTGAAGAGCTGTCCAGTTTTCTGCAGCACTCTGATTTGTTTTTCATCCTCTCTGAAAAGGGAGCTCTTTGGATCTGAAACAAGTTGGACACGAAGAGGTTTGAATTTTCAAAAAAGTACAACAACAACAACATCAAAGCCATACAAAACACCAGCGTGGCCGAGATAAACAGACTCACGCGAGGGAGTGTAATGTTCGATATTTCAGAATGAGCAGAATACACTTCTTCATCTTCAGCACATGTTCATCCATCTGACAGATTTTTTAATCTCCACTTCGGGGTCAAGAACTCGACAAGATCAGATTAATGGTGTCCAACATAGCTCATGTACAGAGCTCATTTTCCATCATGGCTATGCATGTTAATAATAAAAGGCTTTCTGAGGTATTTCAGAAGGTGACCACATGCTGTGGCATTGTTTTCACTTCCGTATTAGCCAGTGTGTAGTGTGTGTAGTGTGTGTAGTGTAGGCTTGTGCTGTGCACATGAATTGTGTTGGGCTCTTCGCTATTAAGCTGATTCACGCTATTGAAATGAGTATATAAGTAAGATGAAAAACATTTGCTGTCTGTCAGCAGTGTGTGCAGATATAAACTGTCACTTTTACTACTCTGTCTGTTTGTACTTGAACAGCAATCCTAATTTTACGCTGCTTAAATGTGTCTATCAAATAAACGTGCTGATTCCGAATAAAAGCACCATTCAGATTTATTGTGTGCATATAACCTGTCGCTTTTATTGTTTCTGGTTAGCACATGAGTGTCGTTAAACGTCTGTAGAATAGGAGAGAGCGGGGTAAGTTGTCGTACGGCTCATACCTCCAGGGTCTGTAGGAGCATGAGCGTTATTCTACACTTTTCTCTAGTCATGGTATGGAAAGGACAATCATTAGATCCTCTGGTACTGGATTCAGTAGCGCACTTATCCCTAGAGCTTCAGTACTGGAAGATTTGACAGAAAGGATGGCAAACTTTAAAGCAGCGGGCGGGAAAAAGAAATGGAGGAATGATGAAACCGAAAGACAGAAAGGAGGATGGCGGATAGATGACAGTATTATTGAGGATGGTTGCTGAAGAGATCTCACCTCCAGGTGTGTCACTGTGTGTGTGTGTGTGTGTGTGTGTGTGTGTGTGTGTGTGTGTGTGTGTGTGGAGGTTGTGAGGTGAAATAATTAAACACTCTCTCTCTCCCCCTCTCAAACACACACACACACACACACACACACACACACACACACACACACACACCGCTCCCTCAGTGCTACAGGCAGGTGTTACCACAATGACAGAGCAGGGAGTAATCTTCACAATCAGAATATAAAAACAGCCCTCCTGGAGACTATGGTGGTTGGAGAAGACACACACACACACACACACACACACACACACACACACACACACACACACACACATTGCGAGTAAGCAAATAACACAGCAGTGTAGTCCCATCAGAGGGATTTGAATTGGAACATGATAAGACCAAACAGCAGGGTGGGACATTACCTCCTGAATGTGATCAAATCATGATTAACAACCGAGCATTTGATTAAAGTGTGATGTTTCTGCCTTCTGAACACACACACACACACACACACACACACACACACAAACATGGCACAAAAGAGATTTAGAGAGCATGAAAGGATACCAGGAAACATCTTAGCCCACACACACACACACACACACACACACACACACACACTCTCTCTTAGAAACATGTACCAGGAGGATAAAAAAATAAGCTGCTGTTACTCAGTGTGTGTGTGTGTGTGTGTGTGTGTGTGTGTGTGTGTGTGTGAGAGAGAGAGAGAGAGAAAGACAGAAAGAGAGAGAGTTTAATTATTTCAACTCACAACCTCAACACACACACACACACACACACACATGGCACTAAAGATATTTAGAGGGCATAAAAGGATACTAGGAATCATCTTAGCCCACACACACACACACACACACACACACACACACACACACTATTAGACACAAGTACCAGGAAGATAAAACACGCTGCTGCTACTCAAGGCTTCCTACGTGACCACCGTGAATGTGTGTGTGTGTGTGTGTGTGTGTGTGTGTGTGTGTGTGTGTATACATATCCAAGACCACCAGTCAGAGCAATCTAAAAAGCCCTCTGTTGAGGGAATTGCACACTCAGCAGCAGATGCTGTGTTTATATACGGTGCAGAGCTGCGAGCAGAGCGAACCCCACTCCGCCATCGCATGTCACATCTTATCAGACCACAGTGTCATAACAAGGCCAGTGAGAGAGACGACTAGTGACTGATAAACCCCATTAGCATGGATAACCAGGGGAAAGAGAAAGATTAATGAGGGAGCAGATGTGTATAGCGAACTAACCTGTTTCACCGATGTTCCACAACATTAAATGTAGCTACAGATGTATGTGTATTAATAATAATGTGTAGTTATAAGAGGAATAAGACTCATAAGTGGTGCTATGCTACAGTGACTTGTTTTTTTATTTTATTAGCAATAAATGCAAAAAATATTGGGAACAAATTATCATTGCATGCAATTTTCTTACAATCTTTCAATGACTCTCTCTCTCTCTCTCTCTCTCTCTCTCTCTCTCTCTCTCTCATTCTGTCAGAGGAGATGAGGTCACACTCGGGACATTGCTGTCAGTAATTGAATGCTCCTGAATCTGACAAACCCTTTCAAATGAGAATGAGAAGGTACTACATCTTTCATCTCCTCAACACTCCCACTTTAATCCAGATTTAAATCTGCACTGAGTGACAGAACAGAGGTCCTGGCACTAACACGCCCCCTTTCTCATTCACCCAGAAGCACAACAGCGATGTGCCTGTATGACTCAAACTGTCACGCCAATTCCCCAGAGGAAACCTGTGTGAGATAATCTGCTGTTCAGCTCTTTAAAATCAGATAAGTGGTAAATATCTATGCA
>JAKKZN010000008.1:24487671-24498047 GCA_033441825.1 Pangasius elongatus | reverse complement strand
CGCTGTGGAGACCCCTGAAGGGAAAAGCCCAAAGAAGAAGAAGAAGAAGAAGAAGAAGAAGAAGAAGAAGAAGAAGTACTGGTTAACTGGCCGTAAATCATTGTCTCAGTCGGGGAGGTTCATTGGGATACGACGTTGGCTTCGGTGTGCATCGTAGCAAATGTAAAAGCACTTATTTGCTGTAATATTATAATATAGTTTTTAATATGCTATAATTAGTTTTTAGTAATCCATGTGATGTTTTGTTTGGGAGACTAATATATTCTGGCATTATCATCTTCAGTAAGTGCTTTATCTTGGTCAGGGTGGTGGTGGATCTGGAGCTGCTCCCAGGAGAAATGGGTGGGAAACAGAAATATGCAATGGTTGGGATACGACACACACACACACACACACACACACACACATTCCATTCAGGCAATTTTGCATATCCAATCCAGCTACTGGCATGTATTGTTGGGAGGAAACTGTAGATATGGAAAAATACGCACACAAGAAAGAATGTTAAAGGCAATAGCCCAAGGTCAGGATTGATCGGGGTTTCTGGAGCTGTGAGGTGTGATGCTATGCTCTGGGCCAAAATGCCTCCCAAATCCCAGCTTATGAAATCAGATTTTGTGTTTGGACACGTTCAGGTCACAGTCAGTACGAATATGAGCATTTACCCAGCTTCCAGTGTAAGTCAGTATTATAATACAGCAATTGATAATGCCTTATCAACTGTTCTTTGTCCTGTATGAAAGCAGAGGCAGAAAAAAAAGATCTTTACAGTAGAGACTTATCATGGAAGCAATTAAAGCCGTAACTCGTAGCTATAACTATTTATATTATCCAAAGCGACTTGAATGTGAATCCAATCCATGCGTAGTGTCCACACTTCTGGTGTCTGATTTCTCTCTAGACCATTTTCCGTTCTCAAAGTCTTTGTTATATATTTTAACTAACATTCTACACAAAATCTTAACTTCAGTAAAAAAAAATATATATATATGTTTCAGAATCCAGTGAACCCCTGAACTCAGCTGTATCAAAAATAACCTAAACTTAAACCGTCTAAATGTTGCACATATTAAGAATAATGCAGTATCTTGTTCACAGATGATATAATTCTGGTCATCAGAATGTAATATTTTAGACTTGAATGTTATTTTTTTTACTTATAAACAAACACAAGATTTTTTTTGTATTCCAGGTATAATATTTTATCCTTTTTTTCCCTACACATGGACAATCCATTTACATTTTAATACAAGTGGTATTTAGCAAGGCGAAATTCATATCACGTGCAATTCTAACTAATAAAAATATCTCTCATCATTGGTCTGTTACCTAATGTGTGCACCTGTTCCGTGTTCATGCCTGTAATTAGCTTGTCTATAAGTAGCCGATAAAGACGTTAACCGGACTCGATTATCCTTTATGTGACGAGAGAACACCACATCACAACACATCACATCACATCACATCGCAAATGCGTTAATGATCATATACGTACACATATTCTTTTTATATTATTACATTATGTTAGCTACCACTTTTTAGTTAGATCTCAACTAAACTAAAACTAATCAATTCTCAATCAGAGAATTTTTCACTCCTTGAATTTGCATTATTTTATTTATTATTCATTTATTATGGCAATTTTATTACCTGAATCTTTTAACTTAAATTTTCAATTTGAATTTCTGATAGTTTCTGATTTCAAAATCAGCATTTTTTTTTATTTCCCCGGCACCTTTTTTTTTTTGCTGATACGTGATAAAAGACTGATATGAATGAGAACTTTTTAGCGAAAGTGGACCAGGACTCGCTCGAGCTGACATCATACGAGGAAAAAAACTAGCTAAAACTAGCCGAAAGTGTAAACAGATTAAATTACGTAAAAAAAATAAATTAAAAAAAACTCCAGTATGACATCAATCAAGCGCAATAACAAGCACGAACAGACAAACTATGCAGGACGTGCCTCGTGCCTCGTGCCTCGCGCCTCGTGCCTCGCGCCTCGTGCGTGTCCGACCAGGCCGTAGATTAACAGAATTTACGCAGAAGGAATGATTCACAAGACAAAAAAATATGATATTTACTTTTTATTTAAAAGACAGCATACAACCTTTTCAATCAAAATAAAAGTATATGCACAGAGATTTTAAAGGAAAAAAAAACAGGATAATAAATGTCTGTGTTTTTATACATTCTGACATCTAAACAGTATTGCAGATTTCTCTCAGTATAGTTTGAAACCAAAAAAACAACAACAAAATAAAACAAAAACCATACAATCATTTTCAAACACACAAGCTCTGGTAATGTGATATGAACAGTGAGAGAATTACGGAGAAGAAAGTTGCATAAATATACAGTAACGCAGAGAGAAAAACGTTGTAGAGTAAAGCTCTGTTATATAAAGATCTTATAGACTTTAATGCAGAGTTTATTTTAATGTGGCTCAGGGAAAAAAATAATCATTCTGTGCTCTTTATGCCTGTTTCCTGAGTATACAGTATATACCGCATGTATATATGTAGATATGGACCGCTGCAGCCTGTTAAACCAGCTGAACGTAGCCTGGCTTGTAACGCATTTGCGCTACGGTCGAGTTTACGGATCACGGAAAGATTAACGCTCGCACCAAGCGGCACAGACACGACCTAGCCTTGCATTTCAACTTAAAACATACACGCACCTAGAGGTGAGCGTAATAGAAATACTACAAAAATACGTTTCAGTTTTTCGGTGAGGAAATATCGGCAGGAAGGTTAGCAGTTTTCCGATCGGCTTTTTGATTTTTGAAAGAGAAAGTTAGCTGTTGAAAATGTTTGAATTCAGCAGCTAACAACTAAACTAGCATTTAACAGCCATCTAACTGTCTAGCGCGATACACGGTCACTTCACTCAAAAAATCCTTCCCTGCGCTAATTTTTAACTCCCCTGAACGTACTGACGGTCAGGATCGACTTTTCACTCCGGGCGACCGTGTGTTCAGCTGGTGCAACCGGCTGCAGATCCACGTTTTAACTGCACACCGCTTCCTGCGTTAGCGCCTTTTCCAGGCCGTCCCATTTAGCGGTTTCTCACACAGATAGCTTTGTTTTGACAGTCCGATTAATGTAGCAGGACTTTTTACTTTTTTTATTCCCCCCTTAATATATGTCCTGGACCTCAAAAACCGTTTAGTTTTTGTAATGTTAGTGTTGCTGTAGTTAATTACAGAGCAATAGTTAATGCTAAACGCTTGTAATTCACTTTAGTTTTTTTTGTTTTGGTACAATCACCGCCGCTATGAGCGTGCTAAATTTATGTTAGCATACCAGTAAGGTTATAATATGTTAGCGCAAGTTAATGGTAGTGCACCTTCAGTGTATCTTCTGGAGCATCATGCCTACCATTAAAACCAAAATCAGGCATGATACAATATTATAAAATCATTACATATGCTTCACTGATAATAACAGCACCTGCTATTGGCCGAGAACAGAAAAAAAGGAGAAGAAAAATACAGTACAGTCGTATTACACCCGTCCAATCACACTCTGCAATGTTAGCTTTGTTAGTTAGCTTTGATTAGTTTAGTGTATATGGGTGGTGTGTTAGATGTCCTTGCTCTGCTAAAGAGTTCATAGATCCCTTATTTTGGAAACGAATTGGAAAGTGAGAAAGCTTTTCGTCCACAGTTGTCCACTCCTGTCGATGAGATCGGGGTTATGGCTCTGCACCATGACTCTGTCCCCCTTATTGAAAACATAGATGACCTCAGAGAACACGGATTTATACCAAGTGTGCTTCTTGTAAACGGTTTCATAGACGGTCAGAATGGTGATCAGATCCTTGTAACTGTCAGAGTACATAACGATGTTGTGAGCCAGATGGATCTGCTCTTCCTTAGGGTTCGTTTCCCCGTACGTTATCTGCAGGCCGAGTCTGTACTTGCCATCTTGAGGTATGACCAGAGACTCGCAGGTGCCTTCCAAGCAGAAGTCGTTCAAGAGCCTGTGATGAGCCTGCCACGTCAGGGTGGATTTCGTAGAATCAGGGTGAACTGGACAAAGGAACAAACAGAGTTATGATAAAGCATACGCTTGTCATTTGAAAGTGATATATACAGATATGGAAAAGACACAAAATGTGTTTATTAAGGTATACGGTGTACGTCAATACCATCTTCAGTCTTGAGTATAAGGACAAGACTTTTAGTACTCATCAATACTGATACCTGATATCTGATATCAATAGCCTACTTAGTGCTAATCGATCAGCTTTGTGTTTTAGCTCTGTGTGCGTTTTCCCTGCATGAAGAGTGCACACGATGCGTATTCACGCACTTCTTTGTTGACGTTAAACGATATGAATTAGCTAGCTGCATTAGCTACTTTGGATCAAGTAGTGGTGCAAGTACAGTACGTATATTCTTTCATTGCATTAGGATCGCTTGACTGAGAGCAGCTGACTGTCAGGAACAACGTACTGAGAAAGAGCTGCTATTTCCACTCAACCTCCAGACAACTTTTCTCAGCTAGCCTGCGTAGGAACCGTAGCCGAGTCTGCAGTCTGCTCCGATTCGATCGTCTTTGTTATACATCCAGATCGCGAACGCACACCAGGCTTGTCACGTAGTATCGCCTGGTATTGGATGTTGGCCTGGGCGGATTTTTTTTAAATGAGTACGACTAAATGCACGGTATCGGACTGATTCTTGATAGCAATATCGTCGCCATTGTTCGTCAGTTTCACCGAGTCTGAATAGGCGTTTCGGATTGATAACCTTACAAAGCGCCCACTACGGCTACGCGCAATACTCCTTTTCTCTCTTTCACAGTTCAGTGTTTACACTAAGTTAATCATCAGCCACAAACCTTTCACTTCTGTCAGTGGTAAACCGATTTCATCAGCAGCTCAATCAGCTGTGTAAGGACTCGTAAGCGAGTGTTTCCCCTCAAAGTGTCAGTCCCTCGATGACTCAAACGCACGTTCACTAGTTCTCATTTCTCCTGCCATGTTTCTGCTCTCGTTCGAGACTGGAACTGTGACCTTCCAGGAAACGGCTTCTAATTTCTCCTTCTGACGAAACCAGCAGCGCTTGAGGATGTCACGTTCGCATCCAGAATATTATTTAGATACGAAATGCTGGTCTCCTGCAACTAGCGATCTAGATTTCCAAATCCAAAGGAAAGGATACAGAAGGGTCTGAAAGGGTAAAAGTGTTTGGGTTTTTTTGGCAATATAATAATTTTATTCTGCTAAGCTAAAAAAAAATGCACTTAATGCTGCTTTATTAGCTACGATGAACGAATGAATGAACGAGTGAATGACAATAGAGAGCTTGTTAGACGTCGCATGCTTATCGCCCTCGTTCTTGCTTAAATAACTGCACAATTATGTGTGCTAAGCAACGCTAACAAAACAGCATCCGATTTATGACCGCTGCTTAATAATGATCAGCTCTTCCTCACAACCAAGGCTCGTGAATTTTCAGGTCATAGTTCGTCCAGATAGCAAGGCTTTCATATCCCTCCCGTCGATCTGTGCTGGTCTGACAAGGTGATAAAAGCTTGAACAGATAATCAACTGCGATGTACTTGTGTGCTTTTAAGGAGTCAGGACAGACAGAATCTTCCAGGTCATGTTCAACACCATGTCTAAGAGTAAGAAGAAGTGTATATTTACTGCTCAGGGAAGCCATGGGAGGCGTCTGATCATCTACTTTGTGAGCTTCTGCTTTGCCGCTTTGGAATGTGGCACATGTTTCTAGAAAAAGAAAAAAAAAAAGGCGGTTATTGAAGTTCTGCCAGCATAAATCACAGCTCTGTTTGCTTCTCTTTTGACACAGACAAATATAAATGAGTATTGCTGCTGCCAAGACTTTTACATCATACTGAACGGGATTGAGAATTACCATTTGCCTTTTGCTTGTTTTCGTTATTCTGTAAAAAAAAAAAAGAACGAGAGAAAAGATTAGTCACTGAACATGGAAGCAGATTAGACTTCAGTTTAAAGCCTATTCATCAGCTGTCTAAGTTCATCCGCTTGCCAGACACCTTCATCCAAAGCAAACTACATGGGAAACAGAAGCCAAGCCAAATGTAACCCAGAGGGGCCGAGGGTCCAAACTCGTGTCCAAGGCCTTTCCGGCTCTCTGACAGCGTTTGGATTTTATCTCACAATCTTCCGCTTATTCTCGGTTTCCCGCCTTTTGACTGCCATGCCTCATTTACGGATTTAACACTTCATGTAAGCAGATATGTTCACAAGATAAGAAGTGCTCCATGCGTGATATAGTGTGTATGGCTGGGGGGGAAAGTCACGTTACAGGCATGACGTGCACAGACTTTCCAGGAGCAGCCTGATGTGCTCAGACGTGCAGATTCAGATGTGTTTCAGATTCATCTGCTACAACTCAAGTAAAAAAAAACACAGCTTGCAGATGTAAAGGACGGTGTATGGGAAGATAATACACGTCTTTCTGACTGTGAGGGAAACATTCCCCAGTAATGAGTCTGTCCATTCTTTGCCTCCTCCAAGTCTTCTTCACATCAGGTCTGGAGTCCAACACTTTGCTACTTTGACACTTTTCCTCCCCAAAACTATTTTTCTGTGGAGTTTACGTTGCGTTTCGGATTGTCGAAGTGTTTCAAGATGCTCACACTCAACCTACTGGAATACGTACGGTGGTAATTTACCGTGCATGAGAGAGAGAGACAGAAAGAGACAAAGACACAGAGGCAGAGAAAGATGGGGACAGAAAGAGAGAGATAGATGGAGATAGAGAGAGACATGGGTAAAGAGAGAGAGAGAGTTGGACAGAGGGACAGAGAGGTAAAGAGATGGAGATATAGATAGACCGATAGATAGAGATGGAGAGAGACAGGTAAAGAGAGGGAGAGTTGGAGAGAGGGAGAGATATAGAGAGACAGATAGCTGGAGATAGAGAGACATAGGTAAAGAGAGAGAGAGAAAGTTGGAGAGAGGGAAAGATAGAGAAAGACAGAGAGGTAAAGAGAGATGGAGATATAGAGAGACAGGTAGATAGAGATAGAGACAGACAGAGGTAAAGAGACAGAGAGAGAGAGAGAGAGAGAGAGAGACTCTTTGCTCAAGGAAGTATTTCTACAGCTTCTATGTTTATCCTGTAAATCCACACCTGATATTTTTTTAACCACTGAACACAATCTGAGAGAGAGAAACCCGGTGGAGCGTTTAAAACCCCGCCGCAGTAAAGCTCCTGCTCCGTGTCCCCACGCCCACGTGCCTAAGCTGCTTATTATAATTTACAGCCTGTGTAAATCCTCTCTTTATGTACACTCATGCCACAATATCCTTTTCCTAGCTCCTCGGAAAGCGTTCCACAGCACAATAATCAGAAGACATCCGGATTCACAGAGAAAGAATCTGCGGATGAGAGGATGAGAGGATGAGAAGGTGAGAAGGTGAGAGGGTGAGAGGATGAGAGGGTGAGAGGGTGAGAGGATGAGAGGGTGAGAGGATGAGAGGATGAGAGGGTGAGAGGGTGTTACAGGATGAGAGGGTGAGAGGATGAGAGGGTGAGAGGATGAGAGGATGAGAGGGATTGCTCATCGTGATGGGGACGTCTGATTGCAGTCCCACCTGAACTGGAAACGTGTCAAGTCAAATGTCTGATGATGAGGAGATAAAATGAACAACATTTGCTCTCACACCTGAGAAGTGATTCTGAGCTAAAAAAGTGCCGTTTCTGCTGCATCCTTTTCTAATTTAATGCAGAAATGAGACTATTGCAGATGATGTTATCAGCATCAGGGCAGACCTGAGTGTTAGAGATATTTACATGAAGCACGGAGGTTCTCAGTATTCGGCACGTCCCACTTTTACACTTTCGCTTTAAGGACAGCGTGCACTGGAGCTGGCTCGGACACAAGTTTGTGTAAAACCTGACGATCCGTGTGAGATCAGATCCATCGGAATGTCGCCTGTCTCAGAGATAACGCTCGAGGAACATCTGGGGTCAATACCAATATCAATACCAATATCAATACCAATACCAATACCAATATCAATACCAATACCAATATCAATACCAATATCAATACCAATACCAATACCAATACCAATACCAATATCAATACCAATACCAATACCAATATCAGTAATTTTGCTTCAGGTAGAAATGGTGCTTATTATTATTATTATTATTATTTACATAAAAAAATAAATATCTAATTAAAGCTTTTTAATGTGCAGGCTCAGATTTGTGGAGCTCACTGTAGATGCCTTGCTTGTTACCATCATTTCATTTCAGATCTTCTTTCCTCGCCTCTCAAGTCTCGTGAACATGCTCCAAAGATACCCGTTAATCAACTGTTAATGATGTCACCAACCAAAGAAAGAAAGAAAGGAAGGAAGGAAGAAAGAAAGGAAGGAAGAAAGAAAGGAAGAAAGGAAGAGAAGAAAGGAAGAGGAGAAGACCCCCACCTTGCTTGCATGATTCCGCTGGACGTACAGGATGACACAGAACGCCATGCAGGTGCTCAGGAGGATGAAGACGACGGTGCGGCTGATGCACATCTCGCGCCGCAGCGCGCGCTTCTTGCGCACGATCGCGTCCGATTCCACAAGCATCGTGTAAGCCTCGCGCACCTCGCGACCGTCCGCGCGCTCTTCTTTCGCTTCCATGCTCGGTGGGTAGATATGCATCTCACCAAGGCTCGCCAAGGCTCACATCCTCTCCTCACACACCGCTATTTATAACAGTGTGTGCGTGGGTTTTTTTTCTTCCGACGCCCCAAAACAAATTCGACACTCTCTCTCTCTCTCGACTCTCTCTCTCTCTCTCTCTCTCTCTCTCTCGACTCTCTCTCTCTCTCTCTCTCTCTTGACTCTCTGTCTCTCTCTCTCTCTCTCTCTCTCTCGACTCTCTGTCACTTGGACACGCGAGGTTTTAATTGCCCTGCGCTTCCTGCTCAGCCCACTACACCTCCACACACACACACACGCGCGCGCGCATGCATGCTACTGACTGAACATGACAAGCTGCTAAGTGACTCCTGGCTGCCTGCCACATTTTTTTCCTTCTCCGAGGGAAATGAGAGACCGGATCAGTCAGAAAACTGTGGAGCGAACAACATGACTCAGCGGTGATGCAACCAGGAGGAAACCTTAAGCTTCAGTTAATGTTCACATAAAGCTTTAGAAAAAGTTGTGTGTGTGTGTGTGTGTGTGTGTGTGTGTGTGTGTGTTCAGAAAGTCTCGAGAGTTTACACAGGGGTTTTTTTGTTTTGTTTTGTTTTGTCTTGTTTTGTTTTTAACACTCTTCACCTGTCCAGTTGCCTTGTATCCTCATGTTCTTGGCCGACAGGAGCGGAAGCCGATGTGGTCTTCTGCTGTTGTGGTTTGTCCTTCTCATGATTCAGTGCATTCTGAGATGCTTTTCTGCTCACCACGGATGTAAAGAGTGGTTATTTGAGTTACAGTAGCCCTCCTGTTAGCACAAACAGGTCTGGCCAGCTCTCGCCTCTGAACTCTCTTTCATATTGCAAAACTGCCACCCACTGGATGTTTTTTTTTTTTTTTTAATCTAGAGACAGCGATCATGCCACGCTCAACGTCACTGAGATCCAGACAAGGATTATAATAAGGGCTAGGTCAGGGGCCTGAGCTCAGAGGTGGGTCCCCTGGTTGGCTGTGGTTCATGTTAGCTCTGCGTGATTGACAAGTAAGCAGTAGTGATATTGAACTGACCCCTAGTACACTACTACTGAACATTTCCACTATCTAGCATTCATAGCGCATCCACACCTGCAGCGAGACCGCCTGCATCCTGAACGCACCGCTGTACAGCGCTGTACCAGATCATCACCTCTCTGCTGCACCTGATGAAGTCATTATAAGCCTACTGTAGTTTCAGAGCCGTAGAACAGATAGTGATATGTTTAAAAATAATAATAATAATAGCTACAGTTTATGTCCTTCAAAGGGCTCACAAAAACGCTGATGTGGACTTTTATAACCAGCGCTTGTGATGCTGTAAATGTAAACAGTGTTGCTCTGAATTCATATTTGTGTTTTTCACAATTCCATGTTATGAAAGCTAAAGCGTAAGTCGCAGTGTTTCGAAACCTCTGGTGAGATACTGAACAATATTAGCGAATACAGCGCACGATCACTGCGGCGTCGCTGAATTCAAGCAAACATCCAAACTGGGCTGGTGTCCAGTAGCCTATACTTTTATAACACATCTACCTGTGTGTGTGTGTGTGTGTGCCTGAAATTTAAATTTCTGGAAAACATAGGGTACCAAGATGAATTGGGGTCCTTAACTTCAGGTGTTAACATAGTTCCAGGGCCCTGTGTGGGTTTAATCCAGGCCTGCTGAGACGACGTTTTTCTTCTGACGAAGATATGCATCT
>JAKKZN010000008.1:24448514-24455368 GCA_033441825.1 Pangasius elongatus | reverse complement strand
ATGTGTATCAAGATTCATAAAAAGATTCATCAAATACTGTGATATGATACTTCTGAAAGGGTTAAAAGTTCATCTTTCTTCTTTTTACTCAGAATAATAGGAGGTGTTCTAGCTGTTACGTTGTTGCTGTATGTAGATGATGATGCAGATGAAGATGGTTCTGAGGAATACAACAGAACCACAAGACGAGAAGAGGACGAGCTGTCGTTGGTAGGTGATAAACGGTGACAGGCTCAGGGTTCAACCGTGGCTCTCTGGTAGTCCTGAGATTTCAAGTCATGACCTTCTGGTCACTAAGAAGAATATGCACGTTGTGCACGAGATACTGAAATGACAACAACCCGAGACGTATGTGCCGTCCATTTTAGAGATATATTCTGAACTTGTGAGATTTCTTCACGCAGGAAGGTGAGCAGCTCTATCGGCTTTTATTAGTCCTGGCAGTCGGGAAGCTCGTATCTGGGTCAGACTCACCGTGGCGTAAAATCAAGTGTGTGACACAAGTGCGCTGATTCCACTGATGGTCCAGAAAAGTGAAAAAAAAAAATAAAGAGTTCAAACAAAGGCAATAGTTGCAAGCAAAAATAGCCTCATAGCTCCAGGGCTCAACAACAAAAAAAAAAAACAAGACAACTCCAGACATCAAACATGTCTCTGATGGATAAATGATCTCATTTTTAAATTTCGACACAAGTGTGGCGAGTAAACAGGTTTCATCCGAGCCACGTTGTGATTCTGTATCTGATAGAGGTGCCATTATTTTTGTGTAAAAGGGGGGGGATTGTTTCTTCTGTCAACACGTCATGTTGACACCTGATACCCGAAACCTGCCAGCTATACGTCTTTCTGTAACCTCTCATATAAGTCGTGTAAGGAATCCCTGTACGTTAGATCTCCTATTCTTTTCCCGCTTCCACGTGAAACCTTCTCAAGTGTCCAGGGAAAGTTAGGATGTGAGGTGATCGGAGCGTTTCCAGAAGGCGTTAACAAAAAGACGGCTTATACAAGCCCAGCCTTTAATCTCCGCACTATGACCTCATGCTATAGGGACAACAGCTGCGGTCACGGTCGTGGCGTTTCGCGAGGGTTCGTGCTTGATATGACCCCCTGTGGGGTTTTTTTTTTGGAGAAGGAGCTTCACGACCAGGGTTTACCTGGACCGGAGAAGAAACCTTCGACAGGTTCAGGTTACTGTGAACCATGCCACCTGCTCCTGATAAGGACAATCTTTTTTTTTTACGATGATCAAACATTAACGGAGCGGTTCAGCAAATGTAAAGTTTTCCAAGACGTGTTTGCTTTAGTTGATTGTGCCCTATAATGGGTTGGTACCCTGTTCAGGGTAGGTGTCCCCCTGCCTTTTGCCCCGAGTTGCCCTGAGTAGGATAAGAGGTGCACAAAATGGATAGATAGATGTTCGCTTTAGTAGTTTTGCGCTCGAGCTTGTAATGAACGTGTGATCGTTTTGCTAATTTTGCTAATATGGATCATCTGCAGTGACGTGACGTGAGGTTTTGTCTTTGTCTTTGTCTTTTCTTTTCTTTTCCCACAGAGATTATAGCTTCTGATTTATTACTTTTTCCCCCCAAGACCAGAACATGTCACAATAAAAAAAAATTCATGGCCACACTGTCTTGGTTTTCTAAACGAAACTGGAATTCTCTCACAAACTCTACAAGCTACAAAGCCAAAGGAGCTAACAAGTAATGAACGTTGATCTCGCCAAAAAAATTCTCCATCGCTGTAAACAATGGGAAAAAAACGAGGAACTTTATTATTATCCGTATCACTTCCAGTTTTCAGCTGCAGTTCCTCCTTCGAGTGATACCATCAAGTGATGCATTTAAAAAAATAAGTGATTCTGGTTGCCCAAAATGGCCGCCTCCCATTACGTTACAGCCTTTATCTACGCGTTGTTCGCGTTTACAGAAGACAATCCTAAACAAACTGTGAAGAATCGGAGGCAGAAATTCACAGACAACATGTTATGTGACAGAGACTTCTATCACTTTTAGCATTAATAACATAAAAAAGCAAACTTCAGCCATCAAGCATGGCTGATCGACAGCATTTGGGGTAAGTAAAAAAAAAAATTGTGCAGACCGCAGATCATAAATGTGTAGACGTGACTAGAGGACGGTGATCTTCCGGGAAAATAAGTGCACTGTGCAAAATATCAACCAGCAGGACTCCAGACTCCAGACTTGAGCGCTGTAACTGTTTTATGACGTGATTTACAAGTGATTCAGCCTGTAAAAAGCGCTAGAACACTCCGTGTCATGCCATTATAGGAAAATAATTAACTATTATTGACGTGATGAAGTGGACTTGTGTGATGAAACGGACCTGAAAACTCCTCCTGAAGATGTCGGAAAACTTTGATCAGAGCTTTGAATGTTAAAGCGCTGACACTGGAGACTCCTTCCTTTAATGCCAGATAAACAAATCCTTACAGAAAACTCAAGACTTTGGGTGTTTTTTTGTGAATGAACCATTTTGAGTGTTTCACCATACCTAAATAGCTGATGATATCATGATATCATCATACATGTGTTTTGATATCGGATATCTCCTGGTGGAAATGTAAGATATTATTAGACGTACGGATACAAGCAGAGAACAACCGAAGGATTCATTCGTCAGCGGGTGTCTGGGGTTGGTGTTAGCGCGTGGGATCAAACTGTGCTGGACTCTAGAACCAGACACGTCTCGCATTGATTTAATGTCTGCATTTTTTTTTTTTTTTTTTTTTTTTCCGGTGCTGAACACGTGCCCACGCTGTAGGCCTGTAAAGCAGACGATGATGTGGTGCAATAAAAATAAATCGGTCTCTTCAGTTTGTCTGATAATAAAAGCCACGCTGGCTGGACGGGGAGGACACAAGGCCTGCCGCTGGCGTAGAGGACACTCTCAGAAGAAAAGAATAAAACGCTTTCCTGGTCATTTATTTTAGTTTGGTTCTTTTAGCTTGAAATGTAGATATAGTGTACTGGAATTCGTTTTTAGAGTAATACACCAATGGTGCCAGGCCGTTGTGTATTCACAAGGAATTGTATAGAAATACATCTCAGTTGAGATGTTTAATGATGGTGCATCTTGTTGGGATTGGGATTGGGATTGGGAATGGGAATGGGTAGACCTCAGGATTAGAGGGTAATCAGACTCACCTTGGGAATTGTCTGAGGTTGTGATAAGCCCTGCGTCCTGAGCTTTATCAGACACGGAGCTCCGGCGTCTTTGTGCCAGCAGACGCGCAGCTCTGGGTCTGTGGAGCTCCAGGGGCGCAGCATCCGCCAGCAGACGCGCCGGGGATGGAGAGCCGGGGTCGGTGGTGGGTGGCTCGATGCTGCTGGCTGTTTGCGCATCTGCGGCCAGCACGGTGGGCGCTGGAGTCAGGCCGGTGAACGACGCGCCGACGCGCAGGCTGGACTGAGCATCTGCGTCACCTGAGCTGAGGATCTGGCGAGGTTTCCTCACCGCATCGTGCGCGCAGGACCACCCGACACACACAAGCGCGAGGACTGAGAAAGCAGGAGACGCGGACATCATCATCATCACCATCATGAGCATCTCTCCCTCTCTCTCTCTCTCTCTCTCTCTCTCCCTCTCTCGCTCTCTCTATCAGACCTTCTCCTCAGACAACAACGGCGCTGCGATCGGATCCCGTCCTCCAATTTCCATTGGGTTATTTAAAAAATATCTATAATAAATAACATTTCCCAGCATGCACTCCAGACTGCGTCCTACTCCATTACATCCGACACGGACAAAAAACATTCCCCTCTTTTATCTCCACTAGCTATAAATCCAGCGCAAGGTGTTTGTCGACGCATCTTAACTACAACCGACAAGCAGGCGTTTCAGCCAATCAGACAACTCGCTGCTGAGGCTCTGACCAATCAGAAAGCAGGGCGGGACTAACGCGGAGTTAGAACCCTCCCTGTGCTGGAGAATCGGGAAGCGTTCGACCAATCAGAGCGGAGAGAACGCTCACCGCGGCGTGGCTTTTCTCCGCGCTGAGTAATCTGATTGGTCAACACAAACGACAGCGGTTCGGTTTATTGCAAGACCAAACCGCTGTCACGTATCGGGTGTTACACAGAAAATAAAGCGGTTTCAGTGCAAATAAGCCGCAAATTAAAGTCAACATGTGTGCTTACTACCTGAAGGATAGTCTAAAGTGCAGTTAGCTCCATGATATTATACAAAAATAAGATGAATAACCTGTGCAATGAGTGATGTCCAGAGCATAAACATGTGTATAGTTTTATTTCGGTACAATAGTTTTTCTTATGTAAGGCAAAATGCTGGTTTCAAAAGTATTGGCACCCCCTAGAATTAATCATAGACTTGTCTGAGAATGTTTCTGTAATATCTAACAACATCGGGAGATCTTTGATCTTGGTTTCGTTCGCCGATTGTGCGTTTATCTGGGTGTGTGTTTGGGGTCTGACTGTCTTCAGTCGAGCTTTAACCTCCTGGCAGAAGCAACCACATTTAGCATACAGATACATACATATACATACATANGTTTCCTCGGTTCAGTCTCATCTCATCATCAGATATAACCTGAGCTGTAGCGCTGGCGGAGCTTGCCGGAGTTTAAAAAAAAAGAAATGACCTAAGGATTTTTATATAAATATATTTTACAAATCTAAACCTGTGCACGAAGTAGTTTAAGGAGAGAGATGAAATCTTTTATTCGTTCTTTGCATTATACACATTAGCAACTACACTTGTGTTCATTCAGTCAAAGAGAAAATATATAATGCACTGTTTATTTTATAATAATAATATGAATATGAAATGCATAATACAAGTTAAGAACATCAAATACAGTACAGTAACGTTAGATAAATACTGTTACAGGCTTTAACTGTGGTCACAATAAAGGAAACATGTTAAATTGTTTATTTATAAAACACTGACAGTCTAGTACAGTGGGGAAAAATAATAATTAAACTGCAGAGTAATACTGTAAATAGTGTGTGAATGTTTTAATAAGTGTCATGTATTATATCAGAGCAGCATCAGCAAAAATATCATTAAATGTGAAAAATATAAGAAGATTGTCTCACTTTTTTTTCCACTTTTAACCTCATAAGGTTGAGTCTGGAGTGTCAGAGAATAAAGGTTTGGAAATTATTATATATAGCAAGTAAATTATTATTATTATTATTATTATTATTATTATTATTATTATTATTATAAGTGGATGTCAATATTAACTACTTAAAGAGTATTATATTTATTGGGTTGATGTTTATTTTAATTAATTTTTTTATTATTTGGTTTCATATTTACCGTATAGTTATTATAGTGTATAAGTGTAATTGACTGATCCCTTGAATTAAATTAATTTTAAACTCTAAAGATATTCTAGGTGTAATTCAACTTCTGCTTCATTGTAATGACAGTAGAAGTGCTGTTTATATAATAGAAATGATTTAAATGTACATTTTGGGCTCTGTTGAGGGCAAAAAGCAGAATTTAAAGCTGTAATGGCTCCAATAAATCAGGCTGATGCTCCACATTTGCCCAGTGTGCCTAATATCAAATTAATGGAAGCTGTGAAGGAAGCTGAACGCCTGGCTGATTTCCTGCAATAAGCTGCTCTGTGGTTTTTAGAAGTGTCAAAGTCCTGCTGGTGTAAATAATTCAGATGTGAAACTCTACTCCTGCACGCTGCATTACTGGACTCTGACCACTAGATGGCAGCAGTGTGGCGCCGCGTGTCCTGCAGCCTACAGCAGGAAATGGCTTCCTGTCAGAAAATAATCCATAAACAATCCTTATGTGTATATTGTAAAGGAAGTACCTGTGCTCTGATTAAGTCCCAGGCTAGAGCAGTTTTGGAAAGATGTGTTTAAACCCCTCTGTGAGACCTGGTGCTGATCCTGTGCTGTAAAATAACACTAACACACTAATAGCTGTGTTTAGCGTCACTGAGGTGAAAGAGAAAATCTGACAGTCTGGTGCTTTTCCCTCGTTTCTCTCCTTGTATGGGATGTACCCAGTGTCCGAAATGGTATCCTATTCCCTACTCCATGCTCCATATTCTCTAATCCCTAATCCCTATTCCACACAAATCATTCCATATTCCCTACCCCCTACTGCATATTCTCTAATCCCTATTCCCTATTCCCTATTCCACCCATTTTATTCCATATTCCCTACTCCCTGTTGCATATTCTCTAATCCCTATTCCCTAATCCCTATTCCACCCATTTTATTCCACACAATTCATTCCATATTCCCTACTCCCTACTGCATATTCTCTAATCCATAATCCCTAATCCCTATTCCACACAATTTATTTCATATTCCCTACTCCCTANTCCCTAATTCCTATTCCACACAATTTATTCCATATTCCCTACTCCTTATCAACTAGTCCTTATTCTATAATCCGCACTCCTTATTCCATATTCCCTATTCTCTCTCTCTCTCTCTCTCTCTCTCTCTCTCTCTTGTGAGATCCATTTCTTGTAGTAAAGAGATGTTGTTCTCGTAATAACAAGATAAGTTGTTTTTTCTGATAATATCGAGACGCTTTTCTAGTAACGAGATGCTGATGTGGATTCTTCTCTTTCGCGCGCGCACACACACACACACACACACACACACACACACACACACACACACACACACACACACACACACTTATTTGATAACCATAATGACAATCACACCGGGAATAAACAAAGGCAGATTCGGTTGAGTAATCCTCAGCCAATCAGATTCCCTCTCTTCTCTAGCGCTGACCAATCAGAAGTGGTCCCGCCCCGCGTTTTTTTCCTCCGAATCGTCACGGCGAATCCGGTGAGTGGAAGATGACGTGGTGAAGTCAGTTA
>JAKKZN010000008.1:24441014-24443514 GCA_033441825.1 Pangasius elongatus | reverse complement strand
TAGACCTGGAGTAACTTTGTGTGTGTGTGTGTGTGTGTGTGTGTGTGTGTGTGTGTGTGTGTGTTTCTGTAGGAGTGGATAGAGAAGACGGCTGCTTTGGAGAAGGTAGAACACTTTATCAGTGGCTCTCGGGTTGTGTGACGCAGGAAGACATGCTTTTTGATTGTTTTTAGGGATTTGTGTTAAAACTAAGCTCTGTGCTTTCTTGCTTACTTACTTACTAAGTCTTTTAGTAGCTTACTTGCTTGTTTATTTATTCACTTAAGTATTTACTACCTTGCTTGTTTGCTTACATTCTTATCTATATACTTACTTGTTTACTTACCTATTTGCCGACTTTCTTACATACTTATTTACTCACTTACATGTTTACTTACATACTTATTTACTCACTTACATGTTTACTTACATACTTATTTACTCACTTACATGTTTGCTTACATACTTATTTACTCACTTACATGTTTACTTACATACTTATTTACTCACTTACATGTTTACTTACATACTTATTTACTCACTTACATGTTTNATTTAATTATTTATTTCCTTTATTATTTATTTACTTACTTGTTTATTTGCTTTCTTACTTACTTATTTACTTGCTTACTTCAGTGCTTACTTCGTTAGTTATTTATTTAGTTTCCCGCTTGCTTACTGTCTTACGTACTCACTTATTTGCTTGCATGTTTGTTTGTTTGCTTGCATACTTACTTAAATACTTATTTACTTACCTACTTGCGTACTCAGTCTCTTGCTTACACACTTACTTTTTTTACTTAATTACTGATTTGCTTACATTCATATTTACTTACTTAAGCTCTGGCTTACTTATTTACTTGTTTATGTACTCATTATTCATTCATGTTAATCCACAGAGTAGTCAGTATGTTAAGGCATTGTCTTGATAGTGTGTGTGTGTGTGTGTGTGTGTGTGTGTGTGTGTGTGTGTGTTTCAGGAGAAGTCCTCATTAGCAGCTCGTCTGGATCAGAGTCTGAGTCTGTTCCAGAAGAGAGACGAGCTGGACGAGCTCGAGGGCTTCCAAATACAGGAACTGGCCAAAGTCAAGCACATGGTCAGACGTCTTTCTGCGATCCTTGTCCTTGTCACGTGACCTGACACACACACACACACACACCTGTGTGTAATGTGACACTGAGTATGTGTGTGTGTGTGTTTCTGCTGTAGCTGTTGCGTAAGGAGGAGCAGCTGAATCAGAGGGAGCGAGAGCTGAAGCTGAGAGGAGAGGAGCTAAACGCGGCCCGTATCACGCTGGCTCACACGCAGGATAAACTGTACGAGCTCGGGGAGGAGCACGAGGAAACCCGCAGCATCAACGCACAGCTACGGGCTCACAGGTACCTCCTAATAATAATAATAATAATAATAATAATAATTACGGCAGAAAGATCACTCCTGAGCAAAAATGTCGGAACTGAGAGACATGAACGCAACTCTGTGCATGGTATGGAGACTGTAGCGGTTACGACTCGCTAGCGTGCGAAGCCTGAGTGTGCGACTGTAACGTGTGCTTCCAGAGACAAGCTGCTGACCGAGAAGGAGGAGGCTGAGAGGAGGATCTCCGAACTGGAGGCCGGAGAAGAAGAGCTGCAGAAGCTCATCCGGCAAGTCTCCGAGGATTTCCAGAAGGTAAACGCACGCCTGTGGACACGTGGGCGGAAACCGGGCCAATAGTCTCGAATAATATTAACAAACAGCAAAAGATTTCAGCAGGAAGACGAGCTTCAGTGAGACGCCTCCGGATGGTTCATTAGGGATCTAAATCTACATCTTAACTTCTGTAACGCTGCTTTGTGGCGACCGACGTCTCATCGTGGAATTGGATGAGTTGAATAATAATAATAATAATAATAATAAATATAGCTTCAAGCAGCGATCAGCGGGGCCCAAGCACCACGGGTGCAGCAGTTTCTGTTTTAACAGCCAGTGTTTGCGAACTTTAAGCCACGTCGCATGACGTGCAGTGTGATTATTTTCCAGGCTCAGAGTGAGACGAGGTCTTTACAGAAGTCCATGGAGTCTCTACAGTCTGAACACGACGAGCTGAAACTGCGGCACGAACAGCACAAGGGCAAGGTGTGTTCCCGCAAGGGCTGAGCGATATGACGGAAATATCTGGAGATTGTATTTCTCAGCCTTACTTCTCATCATCTGCTTTCCGCATTAGGAGGAAGATCTATATTTAAAATAATAAATTTTTTTATAAATGCGTGCACATGACTGTTCTGAATGTGACCCCGGCGTGTGATTGGTCAGGCTGCCGTGACGGAGGAGGAGCGAGAGCGGCTGTTGGCCGACCTGCAGGAGAAAGTTCTCTCTCTGGAGCGCAGGCTGGAGGCCGACCTGTCTCAGGACGAACATCTGCAGGAGCTGCTCAAGGAGGTGAGGAGGACTAAACACACACACACGCTCAGTGTACACGCTCAAACTAATCAGTTTGTGTGTATTGTGTGTAGAAATCGTTGTTGGAGCAGAGGT
>JAKKZN010000008.1:24424906-24440914 GCA_033441825.1 Pangasius elongatus | reverse complement strand
CACACACGCTCAGTGTACACGCTCAAACTAATCAGTTTGTGTGTATTGTGTGTAGAAATCGTTGTTGGAGCAGAGGTTAGAGGAGGCCAGAGGAGAGCTCCTGGAGGAACGAACCAATCACACAACAGCAGTGAGCTCTCTGGAGGCACAGGTACACCTCCAACATCTCCAACACCTCTACCAAATGACATTTCAGATAGTCTGTGTGTGTGTATGTGTGTGTGTAAAACGTCATATTCCTGGGTGTGGGTCAGGTTTCCAGGCTGAACACTAACGTCTCCGAGCTCCAGACGCTGCTGAGACACAAAGACGACTCGTCCAGGTCCTACAGGGAGAGGACGGACGCACAGGTGAGAGATCTCCACTGCACGTCGTCCCGAGAGTTTTCTCAGCGTTCGTGTCATGACCCTGTGTGTGTGTGTGTGTGTGTGTGTGTGTGTGTGTGTGTGTGTGTGTGTGTGTGTGTGTGGAGCAGATAGCTGATCTGGAGCTCAGGCTGAGCGACTCCGCTGAGAGGCTGAGGAGTTTAGAGGAGCAGCTGGAAGAGAAAGAGACACACAGAGAAAAACTGGTACACACCGAAAAATAATAGAAATAATAGCATAATAAAATAATAATTTACATATAAATATATATTGTTTTATTTTAAAAAATCTGTTTAAAAATAACCCATTTAACAATCTATAAAATAAAATTTGTATCTAATTTTATCATCGCGTCTGCTGCTTCTGATTAAAGTGTATAATTGTTATTTAAAAAAACATTTCAGAATATTATTTTAAAACTGAATTTGATACTAAGATGCTACTTGTATTGCAGCAAGATTTATCTCAATACTATATCGTATTGTCCAGCCCTAGGTGCTAAGCGCTGTCTCGCCTAAGTCTCCTGCTCATAAGGTTTATGTAGGAGAACAAGAGGTTGCGAAGCCATGCTGGGAGTAACCTTTGACCTTTGACCCCGTAGCAGGCGGAGTGGGCGGAGGAAAGGGAGAGGTTACAGCAGCAGGTCTCCATGCAGAGGCAGAGAGGGCTGGAGAAAACCGCCAAGCTGGAGGAGGAGATCCTCGCACTGCAGAGAGAGAGGGAGGCGGAGATCAGCTCGCATCAGGACACTGTGGTGTGTGTGTGTGTGTGTGTGTGTGTGTGTGTGTGTGTGTGTGTGCGCGCGTGTGAGAGAGAGAGAGAGAGAATCGAGCCACAAAGGAAGAGTAATTAAATATCTGAAAGCTGATTTGTTCTCTTTCTTTCTCTCTCTCTCTCTGTGTGTGTGTGTGTGTGTAGAGGTTACTAGAGGAGCAGAAGGTCACCCTGATGAAGGACAGAGCTGAGATGGAGAACACGGTGGAGAAGCTCAGCTTAGAACTTGAGAACTCCAAAGTGAGCATTTATACAAAAAGTCTTCACACAAATATTTATGTAGTAAGTCAGTGTTAAATGATAATGAGTGTGTGTGTGTGTGTGTGTGTGTGTGTGTGTGTGTGTGTGTGTGTGTCAGGCGGAGCTGAACAGCAGACAGACAGTGAGTGTGGAGATCGCTAAAGCTCTGGAAGAAACCCGGAAGCAGAGAGAGGAGCTCCAGCAGCAGGTTCATAAAACACAGCTCACAGCATCTGTTACAGTATGGAGCGCCATTAGGGCCAAAATTCATGTGGACTGTAGTACAGGGCGTATAACCCTGATCGCTTCGCCTCTGATAGGTCAGCAGGATGTCCGAGGCTGCGCAGAGGGCGAAGCAGGAAGTGTGTCGGCTTTCTGAGCAGGTGGGCGGGAAGGAGGCGGAGTTAAGCAGTCTGAGGGAAGGTGAGACCTGAGAGCAGTGATTTGACATGTTTATATAGACAGAATGCTTATATATGGTCTTGTCAGTGGCTAAAGTGTGTGTGTGCATGCGTGTGTGTGTGTGTGTGTGTGTGTGTGTGTGTGTTTCAGAGCTGCAGGTGGCCCGCTCTGGTCTGTCCTCGCTGCAGGTGGAGTGTGAGGCACTGCGTACGGAGACCGAGGAAAAAGACGCTCAGATCGAATCCCTGCGCCAAGAGATCATCACATACACTCAGCAAGCTGACACGAATCAGTCTAAGGTGCGTGTGTGTGTGTGTGTGTGTGTGTGTGTGTGTGTGTGTGTGTGTGTGAGTGAGAGAGATACAGAAAGACACCAAGAGCATATGTTCACTTGCTTTATTGTTCTTTGCAATAAAAATATTGTGCTCACCCCCCAGTCCTGTGTGTGTGTGTGTGTGTGTGTGTGTGTGTGTGTGTGTATAGGAGTGTGAGGTGCAGGGCGAGGTAGAAAGCGTCACGGCACAGCTGCAGGATGTGGAGGTGTGTGTGAGTGAACAGAACGGGAGCGTCACCGTGGGTGATGTGGACGAGATACAGAAAGCTAACAAAGAGTTAGAGCAGCAACTCAGTGAGAAAAACAAGGTAACACACACACACACACACACACACACACACACACAGGGACAAGCTGACAAGCTGCACTGACTTTAGAAGTTCACCTTGTTTATTTTTTTTCTCAGATTTCTGAATTTATTTGTGTTGCTTGTTTACACAGTGAGGTTTGAAACTTTAACTTTTTACCATCTAGTATTTCAGTTTCTGAAACTTTTCTGAACACTCTCTGAATATTGTTGGTGTTTCTGTGCCTTCAACTGTCACTCAGAATAAACATACAGATATAAAAAGATATAAAAAACCACACATTCATACACGTAACATTATAAAGAACAACTGTTAAACCCACTGCGAGACACCAGAGGGCGGTAATCACTCACAGACAGATTCTTCATTTTCTACACATCATCTCGGCTCCTCTGAGCGTGAACTAAACGCCGCTGAGATACGGCAGTGTTTCGTTTACTTCATTTTGAGAAATGGAAATATTGGAATCACATCACTACAAAATTTGCAGCAGTGAAAAGTGGATCTTTTTTAAATCTTTAACGTACTTGATTAAACACTGGACGATTTTGTGAACTTTGTGTGGCTTGTGTGTTACAGACGATAAAACAGCTGCAGCAGAGACTGACCGAGCTGAAGAGGACACTACAGAAAGAGCTGGTGGGTATACGGTGTGTGTGTGTGTGTGTGTGTGTGTGTGGGTGTGTGTGTGTCAGGTCCCTGTAAAACACACATTTGTCATCGTTTTGCGCGTGTTTGCGGCGCAGAAACTGAAGCCGGACGCTGACTCTGAGAGTAAGGAGAAGCTCCAGGAAGGGAAGCCCAGCTCAGAGGCTCAGGTCCTGGCTGCCGCTCCTACTCCAGCCCCCGGCTCCAGTCTAGGCCCGGGCCTCGCACCACACTCGTCCCAGACCAAGGTGACGAACAGCTCGGACTTGACGGACACGCGGGAGATCAACTTCGAATACCTCAAACACGTCGTGCTCAAATTCATGTCTTCTAGAGAGGCAGAGGTGAGACGGTCTCATCGTCAGTCTTTACAGTATATATACGGTCAACTCCAGAAATATTGGCACCCAAGAAAAGAAAAGAAAAAAAAAAAGTTGCTGGAAGGAATTCCTGTAATTTACTGAAACGCTCTGCCTTCAAAACGAGGCTCAGCCAATCAGATCTGAGAACCGTTTTAGAGCCATTTTGTAATGTTTGTGTGTTCCATCACCTTGCTTTCTGGGTGTATTTGGGTTAATTATCTTACAAGATCAAGTTTTAACCTCCTGGCAGAGGCAAACTAGAATTATACTGGTATAATTAGGGGTATACGTGACGCTGTCGCATCTTCAGCAGATCAGCAGCACAGCTCCGAAGTGATTAAAGATCCACCTCCAGATTTTACCGTGAGGTTTTCCTCATATACAGCTTGATTTTTTATTTTTTTTCTCCACCACACGTGGCGGAAATGTTGTTTCCCTGCAGGCGTACCAGCTGATCAGAGCCGTCTCGGTGCTGCTGCATTTCACACGTGAAGAGGAAGACATGCTCAAACAGACGCTCGAGTACAAGGTGAGTGTGTGTGTGTGTGTGTTGATGTCGATGTTCATAAACAAGTGCATAAATATCCTAACACACAGCGTGGACGTGTGTGTGTGTGGAAACCCCAGAACTCTGTAGCCGAGCACTAACTGGGCCACGGGTCCCGTGGAGAACCTCTATGTGGGTCGGAGGACGTTCTAGATTAAAGCTCGGAAATAGCAGCGCTCGGGATATTTATATTCCACGGCGACGGTTCCAGAAAGTTGGAAAAGCCTCTGTGCTGGATTTCATTAACCCGAGTGGAACTAATCAACGTTTAGATTCACGTTAATGTCAATTAATCAGCGTCTTATCGCGGTTTGCGATTGTTTTTTTTTTTTTAATAAAAAAAACAAAACTCAAGGTTCTATTAATCATAATGCTTACTTGTCTAAACTCCTAAGAAGATTTATCGTTTGAAAGACCCGGACTAGCCTGAAGTTATATTTTCTGCAGTTAAAGATTAGCGATCCGCAGTGCATTCTGGGACACATCTGCCACGTCTCCGAGGTTAAAGGGACTCATTGTGTGTTTGTTTTGCAGATGTCGTGGTTCGGCTCCAAGCCCACACCCAAAGGCATCGTCCGGCCCTCCATCTCAGGAACCCCAAGCAGCTGGATGTGAGAGGAAGAGAGAAAGAGCGAGGCATGTGACATGGGCTCGCAAATAAATTAATAAATAAATGAACATAAAAAGATCGTTCCAGGCGTTCATGGAGTGGAGGGAAGTTCCGTATGTTAGCCTCCTCTGGGAAAACCTGGGAATTGTTCCTTCTCTTCTGGGGTTCTTTGAGGCTTTGAATCAACGAATCAATCAGCTTCACTTTTTTTTTTTAAAGTCTTTGGAGTCTTTCCTCCAAAGAGCTGGGGTGAAGTAGCTACGTCTAGCTACCTGGAGATCATAAAAAAATGTAATAAATTAATTAATAAATTAATAAACAAATAAAGAAATGGGACGGTTTTTCCGAAGAGCGAAACCTTTGCACGAAACAGATTAACTTCCTAAATAAGAATTTTTTTTTTCCCCTTCTGGTTCATTTGCTCCACGGAGGCTTCGAGGGGAAAAAAAGCAGAAGGTACTCCGCTCTATAAGGAAGAGAAGCGTGCATGGACTCCGACGCTGAAGAAGCATCGTCCCTTTACCTGCCCTGTGTGCGTGTAAATGACCACCAAGCACATTCCGTATGTCTATTTATATACCGACCTGTACATAGCCAATGTTTATAAATCATCGGGTGTAAAATGTATTCAGCTCCGTGTGCAGATTTTCCTCCGCACTCGTGTGTATCGCGTATCAGGAGAGCGGAGGAGAGCGGAGCGTCTGTTTATCTGATGTTCATCTATCACAAAGCGAACCGTCAGGATTTTGTTTTAAGATCGCGTTTAAGAAGCAGCCAGATGATGATATTTATGATATTTGAAATCGGTGCTGTTATCCAGCACGTCAGCAACGCAAGAACAGCGCTACAGCTGGGAATAAACCTAGGGATGCACCAATCTATTATTTTTGTCGTTTTTTTTTTTTCCCCTCCATCCCATTTTCAATACAACACTCGTATCCAATATTGTTTCTGGATTTTTCAGATTCGTAATTTTAAACATTTTTTTTTTCTTCTTTAATAAAAAAATTAATTTTGTGTACCGAAACAAGCTCTGAAATTCTGAGGTTCAATCTGTTTTTTTTTTTTTCTTTCAAAAATTAAAAACGTAACGATTTACAAGTTTAACTTTTTTGCTTATTTATTTATTTTTTTTAAAAATTCAATTCTTCTTCCTAAAATTATTAGCTGTGATTCTTTAGCAGATGTTTGATTAAATTTGTGGAATTTTAAATACTCAAGATCGAAACTTTGGAAGTTCTCTGGTTCTTACTCTTTTTTTTTTTTTAAATAATAATATAAATAATAATAATAATAATAATAGGTTAAATTATTTACATGCCACTGAACATATTTAAGAAGCTCTCCCCCCCAAAACAAAACAAAAGTTTAAATATAATAAAAAGTTGAAAAGACATCGTAAAATCACAAAATTGTCAGATTGAACCTTAAATTTTTTTATTTTTTCGTAATTAAAAATCGCAGTTTATGTAGGTCTGAACGTTTAAGCTACGTTTATGAATCATTAGTTCCATCTCGAGGATTTTGACTGAAACAGTATTGTTACTATTGGACCTGAGAGGCGGGGCTAAATGCCTTCCAGCAGAAGGGGGCGTGGCTAAATGTCTGCCAGCAGAAGGGGGTGGGGCCTAAAATAAATCTCCGCAAGTAGCTGCTACAGATTGCGTCAGAACTCGAGTGTGATGTGAAGCCCCAAAAGGTAAATAATTTGTGACAAGCTACAAAATTTTGCTATTTATTCACGTTCAGTGATTTAGGAAATTGGCGCTGGTATTTTTCGTGTCCGTTGTTCTTGTTCCAAGTTTTTCTTGTAAATTCGCAACAGTATCTTTAACAAAGATGAATGCGGTCGGTGTTTCGCTTCGCACATCAGATCCGATCCAGTGTTTTACGCTAACGCCGATCCGGTAGCGATACTCAGCGTCAGATCGGTGCATCCCTACAGAAATCTCTCGCTTGTTCCAGGCAGGTTGGTTGGGTGATTTTTGGGATCTGGTGTTATATTTAGAATCCGGTGCAATGACAAATTTCGATCCGGTCGGAATTCTCAATATTCCGTAATGATCATTATCCGTAAATTCGTTTTCGCTCTGCACTTTTCATCTTTTCTGACTTAGCAACTGGAAATGTTTTATTTTACAATCAGCCTTCACAGGTGTGTGTGTGTGTGTGTGCTACCTGATCAGGTGTGAGCAGTGTTCCTGTTTACAGGGTAACTAAATTCATCAACTTACACACTTTTGTTTGTTTGTTTGTTTTTCGTTCTTGTTTGTCCTCCTGTATCGATCATAACGATGAGTCGTAATCCCGCCGCGTGCTCTGCTTTAATAAAGTACCACTATGCGTCTGTTTTTCAATGGTCTGTCAAAAAAACTTGAATAAATTATCTTTTTGATTTTGATCATATATATATATTTTTTTTTTGCGTGTGTGTGTGTTCGTCATCGTAGCTTGGGTTTAGAGTAATTATTCGGAGTCTTATTAACACTTTTATTGCCATAATAATGAATGAAGCGTTTCACGATTAAGAGTCACTCCATAAAGAACGCACTTTTGATGTGTATGATCACTTTCATGCCCTTCTCTAATTACAGTGATTGCATTTCAGTGGAGCTCGACTGCAGCACAGTGGTGAAAGTGAAATGCGATTCAGTTATTTATCATTTCAACCTGAAAAATGTATCCAGGATTTTTTTTTAAAATCAAAGAGTTTAATATCGATTACCGGAGACGCCTAGGGATCCTAGGAGAACTGAAGGTGGGTGATATTTTTCATGTCACGTCACGATTCTTAAAGACATTTCTACGATTTCACAATATACAGATTTGCTCACAAACTGCCAGCACAATTTTATTTTTTAATATTAAAAAACTTATAAAGGATCATTCATTTGGTTATTCTTAATAGCATTGTACAATTTTAACCGTTGACATCACCTCAGCTGTGATGCAGTTTGTAATTATTAATAAAATAAATTAATGATTTATATGAATAAAAGATGTCGTATCATCTCAGACTAGCACATCGTGACCTAATTAATCATGAGATCATCATCAGATTGCCAACTCAGAACATGAATCAAAGCCCAAGCTTAGCCAAACCTGTCAAGATTTTTTATATGTATTAGTTACAGATACAGTTATCACTTCTTAACTATCGTGATATTATCATGCATTATATTTTAGATTTTGATACGTTATAAGCCAACAATGCAAACCTACAGCTTAATCCCAATCAAAGGGAAAAAAAAATCACGATACGTAGCGTATTCTACGCAAACTCTCTGTGATCGGTTTGCCTCCGCCATTGATCTTCCCATTGACGTCAGTATTCTAAACTCGGTGTACAAGAGTGCTGACGCTAGCCACATGTTCGGCCAGCGGAGGCCAGCGTCTAATTTACACCTCGCGTGTGTGTGCGACTGAAAGAAAGCAACAAAACAGGAAACATCTGAGGAACAAATAAAGCGAACCAGAGCGAGGTCTGAACTCCAGACGTGTATCGGCTTTAATCAGCAAACAGAGAGACGGAAAACAGATTTGTAATCTTTATTGCACCAGGCACTTCACATATGACCCCCGACCCCCCACGACCCCAAACACACACACACACACGTCCTCGGATGTCCCGAGCGTCAGGCATCGTCAGTCAACCAATCGCAAACTTTATATGACATTGTTGTTATATAACAATGTGCTGGATTTTTTGTTTGTTTGTTTGTTTCCTTGCCTGATGTAGTGCTTAAAATAGAATTATAATAGTTAGCCAGCTAACTAGTTAGGTTAGCTATCGCAGAAAAGTTTAATGTTAACGTCAGCCATGTTGTATGAAGCAGCTATGCGTATGTGTCATGACGTAATTAGTGAATTAAGTTTACATTTAAGCCCCGCCCTTTTGACCCACCGACGCTTGTGACTCGTGACACAATCGGGACGTCCGTGACCCCATGCAACCGCCACACTCTTTATTAAACCCCACGCGACCTCCACGCTATACATTAATCCCCACGCGACCGCCACGCTATATATTAATCCCCACGTGACCTCCACGCTATGTATTAATCCCCACACGACCTCCACTCTGTATATTAATCCCCACGCGACCTCCACGCTATGTATTAATCCCCACACGACCTCCACTCTGTATATTAATCCCCACGCGTCCTCCACGCTATATATTAATCCCCACGCGACCTCCACGCTGTGTATTAATCCCCAGGCGGCCCCCACGCTATATATTAATCCCCACGCGACCTCCACTCTGTATATTAATCTCCACGCGACCTCCACGCTATTTATTAATCCCCACGCGACCTCCACGCTGTATATTAATCCCCACGCGACCTCCACGCTATTTATTAATCCCCACGCGGCCTCCACGCTGTATATTAATCCCCACGCGACCTCCACGCTATTTATTAATTTCCACGTGACCTCCACGCTATATATTAATCTCCACGCTATACATTAATCCCCACGTGACCTCCACGCTATTTATTAATCCCCCCACGACCTCCACACTATTTATTAATCCCCACGCGACCTCCACGCTATATATTAATCCCCACGCGGCCTCCACCCTGTATATTAATCCCCACGCGGCCTCCACCCTGTATATTAATCCCCACGCGACCTCCACGCTGTATATTAATCCCCACGCTATACATTAATCTCCACGCTGTATATTAATCCCCACGCCATACATTAATCCCCACGTGACCTCCACGCTATACATTAATCCCCACGCGACCTCCACGCTGTATATTAATCCCCACGCCATACATTAATCCCCACGTGACCTCCACGCTATACATTAATCCCCACGCGACCTCCACGCTGTATATTAATCCCCACGCGACCTCCACGCTGTATATTAATCCCCACGCTATATATTAATCATCTTTCTGTACAAAAAGAAAAATCTGAAGAGAAGTGTGTATCCGAGAGCGCTGGCCAAAATCGATCAGAGTTTAGATCGCCTAGAGTCGTTATCGTCTTTCCTCTTTTATTCACAGAAGACTCCAGGCGCTAAATATTAACATGATTCAATAACGTACAATAAATACAACACACTCCTCCGATTGTTATTAAATAAAATACACTGTTCAGTGTGGTGTGTGTGAGTGTGTGAGCACTCCTGATTGTGATGACAATTAATGAGAGCTGTCCATATTTAAGAGGGAAAAAAAAAGATCGATCCTGTGGCTCCGGATTTTCTTTTTTCTTTAAATAAATTTTTTTTCACACAGATTTCCGTGCCGTCAGGACTCGTACGATGGAACCCAAACCTCCAACAGCAAACGCCTGCGAGAGAGAGAGAATATATAATTAATTCATGGCAAAATTATTAAAAGCACTAGCAAGTGATATTAAAGGTATTTGCTCACAGGAAAAGTTTATAATTCACAAAACTGTTCCTCATTAACTGACAGTTTTTAAGTCTCAGTGAAGGAGGCGTGGCCTCTGTCTGTTAGTAACAATAAAGGAGGCGTGGCCTATGTGTCGGTCTCAGGAAAAGGAGGCGTGGCCACAGTCAGTCTCAGGAAAAAGGAGGCGTGGCCTCTGTGTCTGTTAGTAACAATAAAGGAGGCGTGGCCTCTGTGTCTGTTAGTAACAGTGAAGGAGGCGTGGCCTCTGTGTCTTAGTAACAGTAAAGGAGGCGTGGCCTCTGTGTCTGTTAGTAACAGTGAAGGAGGTGTGGCCTCTGTGTCTTAGTTACAGTAAAGGAGGCGTGGCCTCTGTCAGTCTCAGGAAAATGAGGCGTGGCCTCTGTGTCAGTCTCAGGAAAAGGAGGCGTGGCCTCTGTACGTATTAGTTAAAGGTGGTTAAGTTAAAGCTGGTCCTAAATCTAAAGGTAAGATGATAAGACGTTCCCGCGGGACGGCCGGGCTGATGCACTCGTCTATCTGTACCCTCTCTCTCTCTCTCTCTCTTCTCTCTCTCTCTGTCCCTCTCTCACCTTTTCATGCCACTGCAGCAGGATGGCGCTGCTGTTTTCTGACGGCTTCTCGAACCCTCTGTAGATGTACTTCATCAGCAGATCCACGCCATTCTTGTCCAGAGACTTCACGGCCGGCTCGATGTCGCTGCTCTTAAAGGAGGTGAGAACACGCAGCACCACGGCCTGGGCACGTTCCTGAGAGAGAGAGAGAGAGAGAGAGAGAGAGAGAGAGAGAGAGAGAGAGAGAATGCTGAACTATTAATAGCTGTTATAGACGTCTCTGGAAAGCTGAGGCATGTTTCTGTCTGCACTTTCGCTTCAAACGAAACCAATGAGGTTGAGCTTTTTAATAAGAGTTTAGTTTTAAAGGCGATTACTTTTTAATCTCACGCTAATAAACATGTTCCAGCATTTTTACTTTCATTACTCTGTAATTTTCCACCACGTTGATTTCCTGAGGCTCACACAGCTTGTAGCACTACATGTACAGCACATAAACAGTGAATAAGGAGGAGTGTGTGATCTGGCCTAAATGTCCGAGTCGCAGGTTTAGAGACGTATAGTTTTATTTACGATACCGTCATGTTTTCGCTACGTTATCTCCACGCTTTAGCACGTGCAGGAACAGGATTAATGGACTGAATTATGAGGATTAATAAAAGGACAAATGCGTCTCTGCTTGAAATCTGTCCCGAATAAGTGAACCAGCTGTCCTCCTCCTGCTTTCTCAAAGGGACACATTTTACATCAGAGCGCAAAAACGTGGCCCAAATTAACACACGTCAGAGATCACAACACATCCTATATAACTGATCGCTTTCACGTGTCGAAGAACAAACCGCTTTATTTTAAACCACTCGCATGTTTTTAAAACCACAGCATTACATAGCAAAAATACTGCTTTTATAATCAGCCAGGAAATTTATCCGGCGCTATTTTTACTCGCTCGGAGAATGAAATTCAGATGCGTTAAAAAACTTCCGAGTCTGCATCCGACTCCGACTGTTTTACGGAATTTTTTTAATAATATTTGCATCCATTTTTAAATATATATTTAGTGTTGTGTTGTATACTATACAGTTATATTATCCGACCATTTCTTGACTAAATGTTTTTAAAAACGACGAGTTTTAGAGGACAGCTTGAGATGGGCCAATCAGTGATGTTTAACAAGGCAAGCTCCGCCCACAACGATTCATATACTGCGTTCGACTGAAAGTCGTAATTTCCGATCTCCGACTCGGAAGTCTCTCTGAGTTCCTCGGAATTCCGACCTGGAAACTCGGGCTGGTCTCGTCAACCCCGAGGTTGAAAATGACGTAATTCCGAGTTCGCACTTCCGAGGTACATCGAACGCAACATTCGACTTCCTGGAACTGCAGTTCTTTAAAAAATAATAAACTAAACAGGCTTCAAGTTTCAGAAGACGCTCTGATGGGATGTGATGGGAAAACTTTTTGATTTTTTTTTTTCGTGCTAATTAATTATCTAACCTGCTAATAGCAGAAGGAAAAAAGACGAACGAGTGCAGGAAGAAAAGGAGGAAGCAGAGCGTGAGAATCTCACCTTCACGGCTGGGTTTTTGGAGTTGATGGGCGGGTTCTTCAGAGCCACGTGGAACGCCGTCATCATGTCTCCTGTGCATTCCTGCCTGTTAAGGAAAGCGGGGGGAAAGTGGACGCCGTCCCTCTGGACTCGTCCGTGTCTCACCACAGGAACACGACGTGGCTGTCACGTTACGGCGCTACGTCTGCCGTCGCTCCGAGCGCGCTCCTACCTTCATCGTGCACGACGGCTCTCGAACACGCGGTTCCTGACCACAACCGAACCCGACAGCGTGCTAGTTTTAGCTAAGCGGCGCCGCACACTTCCGTGCTAGCTAGACTTTTTTGTTTTTGCCTCAGAGGGCCACGTTTCCTCTCGGCGTATAACGACGACGTGATAAACACCGACAGCGTAAGAGGTTTTACGGCGAAGACTGTAAATATATTTCGTATTTTAGTTGTTATATTCACCGCTGTGCAAAGACTTCATATATTTCTGCCAGAATTTTCCTCACAGCTTTGTGTGTCTTTAAATGGTCAATTAATACTGTGATGCTGTGAACTCTTTTTTTATATACATTTATACTTAGGAGATATTTACGTACGGAAGGAGTCTCCAGTTCCAGCGCTTTGTGACAGTCAGGACGGAGGAGTTTACGCATTTGTGTTAACGTGACAGGCTGCAGAGGAATTAAAATTCTCTCTAAGACACGTTTTTTTCAACATGGAAGTGTTTCGTAGCTTCGCTTTTCAGCGAGCGAACATTAAAGAAACTCCACCCCTTTTGGAGGACGTCTGGAGCACGGAGCTACGCGATGACATCACAGGAGCGTGATGGCGGGAATGCTGTTGGAGGAATGACGGAGAAATGCAGATCACAGGAACTCGTTCTACCTGAACAGCTCCCGAGTCGTGTTTGTTTTTTTTCATCACATTCTACAGCTGTGTTTAAATTAATAATAATAATAATAATAAAGTTCTTCAGATCTTCAGACTGAAAAAGAACGACTGTGACCTCCTAACCTCGCGTGTCGGTGCTGCGGATCACACTGGTCACGTGACGCGTGGTTTCGCTCGCACCTGGCGATAATGAAACGTTCCTCGTAAAGACACGACGTTATACGAGACGGCACACGGGGCCGCGGCTCCGTCACGCTGCTCTCCGCACGGACAGGACCTTCTGCAGCTGTGCTTTACTTCTAAGGAAAGAGCTGCAGAGGAACCACGAGAGCATCAAAGCCACGTCCACTCTCTGAAGTTACACACACACCTCCTGCCAGTCACCGCACACACAATACACACACTGTAAATACACTATACACACACAGCACACGCACACACACACATGCCTCCTGCGAGTCACCGCACACACACACACACACACACACCACACGCACCCTATACACACACCATACACGCACAGCACACCCTGTACACAC
This sequence comes from Pangasius elongatus, assembly GCA_033441825.1. Taxonomy (NCBI): domain Eukaryota; kingdom Metazoa; phylum Chordata; class Actinopteri; order Siluriformes; family Pangasiidae; genus Pangasius; species Pangasius elongatus. Next base: position 24,427,400 of record JAKKZN010000008.1, on the reverse strand, counting down.
ACCACATGCACCCTATACACACGCACACTATACACACACACACACAGCACACCATACACACAACACACCCTATACACACACCATACACACAACACACCCTATACACACACCATACACACAGCACACCCTATACACACACCATACACACACACCATACATACGCACACGCGTGCGCACAGGGTCTGTTTTTTTAGGTTAATAAGACAAACCGGTCCTCCGGCAGCCAGATGGACCACATTTCTCCTGCTAACACACCTGCAGCAGGTATTTATACTCAACACTGGAATGCTGGAGGACGTCGTGTCACACAAACACAAACACAGAGCAGCACCAGGGCTGAGTGATGTCTCATAATAACATCACCATACCCGATTATCCGATCACATCCCCATTCACCCCGCGCCCATGTTTAACAGCAGGGTTGCCATGGTAACCTGCATCTTGATCCCCCCCCCCTCCTTCTCATCTCATTTATAAACTTCTTCCGTGATAAACGCGCTTCAACTACTACAAACCCCGGCGTGAGGCGGCCCGCGCTGGGCAAGTACTCGCTCACGCCCGGCGAAAAGCGGAGGAGAAGAAGAAGCGACTGAAGAGGAAATACACAGCTATCGGTTTTTTCTGTAAGGTGATGTTATATAACAACATTTATGGAAGGAGTCTCCAGTGTCAGCGCTTTGTAACACACACACACACACACACACTCCGTTATTTTAATGTAATTAAGTCCAAGAGAAAGCAGAGAGGAAAGGCTGGTGAGGGAAAGACTGTTTACAGCTGCTGGAACGTAAGCGAGAACAGGAACCATCACGTTTTTCATGGACGTTCCACAACAATAACCAGAAACGGATAAAAGCGAGACGCATCTTTCGTTAATTGATAAATAAAAAAATAAATTAAATAAAACATGTAAATGCTGGCAGGCTGCTGAGGGATAAGAGGAACACACACTTCAGGGCGAGCTGTTAGGGGAAAATAATCAGCCTGGCTGTGGTGACAGTGCCGACTCAGAGGACGGGGCTAAACCTCCACTACTTATTAACAACATTAGCAAAAAGGTTAACATGCACAATTAATTAACGCACGCACGCGCTCTCTCTCTCTCTGATATGCATTACATAGGGCTCGTGCGTATGTGCGCGTGCATGATTAAAAACCGGTGTGCGCGTGGAGGATATTGCCTGATGAGCGCGTCCACCTCGGCTCCGTCCGGTCCCTGCTGCTCCGCGGCCTCCTCGTTCTCGTCCACGAACCGGTTCTCATCGTACTGGTCGATGTCCACGCCCCGGAACCGCGACCACAGCGTGTTCTTCGCCATGACGACCAGCGAGCGGCACGAGAGCGCGCGCGCGCTCTCTCTCTCTCTCTCTCCCTCTCCCTCTCTCACACACTCACACACTCTCTCTCTCTCTCTCTCGCGCTCGGGTGTCGGGACTCGCGCGCGCGCTGTGCCGAGTGTCGCACGGTGAGTGTCGGTCAGGTGCGCGCCGTTAACGCTACCTCTCTCCCAGCACGAGCATCTCCACACAGCGCCGCTGCCAGAGCGGAACCGGAAGTGCGTGTGACTGCTGACGCTGAGACGCCGCTGCTTCCGTTTCCTGTGAGGTGACGCTTTAGAGGCTCGTCATTAAAATAATAACAATAACATTACAATTAATATATTGTTTTTTTTAATATATATATATTAAATAGTACAATAAATAAATAAATAAATAAATAGTCTTAATTTAAACATTTAGAATAGAATTGCTGTACAAAAGTAAAACAAAAATAAATCTGAAAAGTACAAATATAGAAAAACAAACAAACAGTATTCATTTAAACATTAATAATAGAGTTGCTGATAAAATATAAATATAAAAAAGTACAAGTAAATAAATACATAATCTTAATTTAAACGTTAATAGAATTGCTTTAAAAAAAAGGACAAAACTGAAAACAATAATCGTTCAAACATGAAAAATCTTTTTAAAAAAACAAAACAAATAACACAATAAATAATAACTAGTCTTAATTTAAACATTCAAAATAAAACTGATGAACAAAGTCAAAACAAAAATAAATGTAAAAAATGTCCACACTGAAAACAGAAACAAATGGAGAATGGAGAATGGAGGATCTTCAGCCTGTAGGTGCCAGCAGAGACCTTTAATCTTTATTCGAGCTGCAGTTCATCATTTCTGCGTCTCCTCATGAAGTGCTGGAATATTTGTTCTTAAGTAATGAACACAGGAGCAACACCGAGCAGCCGAGCTGCACTTTCTCCCCTCTGAACATCCCCAGTGAATCAGTGAATCAGTGAATCATTTAGTTTAGTGAATCAGTGACTCATTTGAATCTTTTTGTGTGGTTTGTGACTCTCAGCACATCAGTGAGCTGTATCTCTCTTTCTCTCTTCTCCGTGTCACGCCACGTCTTTTTCCTTTTGTTTCCGTGCCGTCTCGCTCTTCACTTCACTTCACTGCATCTGGACAATTCACAGAACATCTGTGTG
>JAKKZN010000008.1:24380001-24395437 GCA_033441825.1 Pangasius elongatus | reverse complement strand
GGGATAGGTGGAGAGTGATGATTCGCTGTGGAGACCCCTGAAGGGAAAAGCCAAAAGAAGAAGAAGAAGAAGAAGTTTTTGCTCAATTCTTAACATTTAATTGGTGCATTTCAAGCATTTTCAATTTCATTTAAAAATATGCACAGTAATAAAATTCAGAACCTAACCTGCATGATCTCAGACTGTCTATATTCTTCACTACTATAAAATAAATTCACATCCAGACTCTAGAGGCACCGTGGTAATGGAGTTGAAGTTTATTTTAGTTATAGTGCAGAAAACATGGAACATTTCACCCTCCATGCGTGAGTCATACAAAACAGAAAATCTGACAGGAACTCAACCAGGAGTTTAACTAATGTTTACTGAGAGACATAAAAAATAATAATAATACAAATAAAACACACCCTTATTGATCTAACAAACAGCTCTGTTGCTAACGGTTTCTGGAAATATTTACAGTGCAAAAGTAGTTTAATATTTTACAAAATTAATAGTTGAGTGTAAATGAGTCATTTACATACACTGATACACCCTATTTAATACAAGTACCATAACATCTTATATGGTGTTTTATAGGTTTATTAAAACATTATTTATTCACAAAATATGTTTTTTAAAATGTTAACCTTCTTAATGTTGTGTATTATCATCATTTTTATTTAAAAAAAAAACATTACACTGTAAGACTGTCATCTTTCATGCTCAGGTAGTTTTGCTAAAAATGTATGATTCCTGATATAAAGTGTGTCAAAGTGTGTAAACCTAATTTGGGAAAAATGTGTAATTTAAAAAAAAAAAAAAAAAAAAAAAATCCCAGTATGAGCTGTATTAAAATTCCAACAAGGAATCGTGTTTTTTTTTTTTCAAATTTAATTCAAATTTAATTTCAAATTTAATAATTAAAAATAATTTTGCAAATTATATAACTCAAATTTCCAGTAAGAAGTGATTGACTACATTTGTAGTGAGTGTAAATGTATTTTTTTTCTGTCGGAAAACATTTCTTTAAATGTAGAAGGTCAGGTAGAATTCATTTTTAATGTGTCAACCCTGAATTTTTGAATTTTCCAGAAAAGTTATAGTCTAAAACCATTTTTGCTACATGAACGAAACAACATTGCTTTAGTCGCCGTTTGCTGAAAGTCAAAAAGAGTTCATTTCCCTTGTACAATTATTAGAAAATTCTTTATATTTATTCCCCACTTAGAGAAGTCAGATTTCCTGAATTAAAAGTTGAACGTTTTATTTCCCGAGCCTCTCACTGACCCACGAAGTGAATTTTGTAAGTGAGCTGGTGTCCATTGTCCCAGGCATAAAGCACCTTCTCTTTAGGATTATAGTCCACCTGGGTGACGAAGGCGTACTCGTTGGTGAACGGGAGCCGCGGCGCCGCTTCGGTGTTGGTGTGTGTGTCGTAGGCGTACGCCACCTCGCCCTCTCTCTGGTTGTACGCGTCGATGGCGTACAGCACGCCGCACACGATGAAGCAGTTGCCGTACGTGTTGCGCTTCAGGCCTGTCCTCCACGTCGTCTCCTTCTTGGTGGACAGGTCACTCGGGTCCAGCTTGCTGATGACGATCACCTCCTGCTGCGAGTAGTCGTAGTCCAGTGCCGGGTAGATCACCCAGAGTCCGCTCTCGTCCACGGCGAAGTCGATGTCCGAATGGCCGCGCCATTTCCACGGCGTCGTGTCCTCGTAGACGACGTCGTGGAGGAGCGTCCACGCTGCCACGTAGCGCATACGCAGGTCGTACTTGATGATGTTCTTGGTGAAGGCTCGGTTGTAATAGAAGGCGCCGTTGTAGACCACATGACCTGTTCCTATCCAGTTATAAGGGAGCTTGTAGAGGTTACTCCAGCGACCTACGATCAGATACAGGAAGTCAATAAAAACGTCTGCACAATGATTTCACCTCTAAAGTGAACGGAGTGAGAACGTGGACGTGATGGCGTATAACTTGGAACCTTGGAATGCTAAGGTCCTGTATACCATTTTGTTAAAAATTTGTTTATTTACAGTGCCATACATAAGTATTGCCACCCTACCCCTCCAAACCCTTTCCCATTTGGTTACAGCCTGGAACTGAAATGGATGTAATTGGGATTAGATGTCATGGGTTAACACAAAATAGCCCATAATATCGGGGTGGGGGGGTTGGTGGGGAGGTCAATGTAATATTTAAATTTTTTACAAATTATAAAAAATATAAAATGAATAGAAATGAGTGGTACATTTGGCAAAAAACAACCCGGAGAACACTATCCCCACTGTGAAGCATGGTTACGGTAGCATCGTGTTAAGAGTTGCATTGTGTCGTATTCTTTCCAGTTTTTAATAATGGGTTTAATGTCGCTCTGTGGGATGTTCAAAGTTTGAGATTTATTAAATAAACCCAGAACTTTGTCCTGGACCTTTTGGACTTTTTGGAGTGGTTCCCACCTTGCTTAAAATTGTCCAGGTTGCGAAACTCCACCAGATTGTTGCCATAGTAGTAGTTGGTGACGTAGATCTTGTTGTCCTTGGCGACAGGGTCCTTCATCCAGGCGCCCTCGTTACGCCCGTAGCTGTGGTGCTTCTCGGGCATCTCCACCGAGGCGATGGTGCCCTCACACTCCAGAGGTTTAACGTTCACTGCACAGAGCAGGACACACAAATTTTAAAAACATGGAATTACTGTAGTTTTTTTCACAGAAAAAGAAAGTGAAATTATGCATTATTAAAATAATGATCAAATCACAGTTGTCATGGGAAGAACAAATCAATCAGTCTGAACCAAACCAGAGAACCCGGAGGAAACCCACTGGTACCTGTCTTGCTAGAGCCAGTTTTTGTGCTCTTCAGTGATGGTGTGACGGTGATGGTGAGTTTCTCCGTCTCTAGGTCCGACTCGGTGGAACTCGTGGTGAAAAGCTCCTCACTGCTGGTGGTTGTTTGTATTTCTGAGGCAGTTGTTGTTGGAGCAACAGTTGTTGTTGTTGTTGTTGCTGTTGTTGTCCTTGTTGTTTTTGGCGACACAGGAGTGGTGCCCTCGATGGCCTCCAAGACGAGTTCGGAACCCCCCTTGTCCTCTATTTGGTGGACGGTGTGGGTTTTGGCTGCGTTTTCTTTCAGAGACAAAGGAAGGAGGGAGAAAAGGATTACGACCGAGAGTTCAGTGTTTCACTCCAAAGTATCGGAGATTCCACTTCAAACGAGATATTTATTATTTATGAGATGTTGCGCTCGTAGTAACTTCCTGCGCTGTAACCGAGTCTATCCCTGCAGTGTTTGCGTTTTCAAACTGAGTCTGTCTCATGTCGCGCCATGCAAAACACATCTCCATGAAGACAATGTCGGGGGAGAGGGCCTAATCCGAGCCTACTCTTCCTGCACCGAGGGGGGGCTTCGTCTGGAACATTAACCACGAGCTCGGGGGGAGCCAGACATAAATACAGCAAACGTTATTGCGCATTCACTCAAAGAATCCAATTACAACATAACTCCAACAGCGCAGGACAAATGAAGAAAGCCCTTCAGGGAAGAGGAAGAGCAGATCTAAAACATCTCATACTGAAGACTACAACATGCCTTAAGGCTTCATGAAACATCACAAGATGTTTGAAGCTCCTCAGGAAATTGAGAATATTCGCGGTATGAGAACTCAATATCATTGTTTTTAGTATATGACAATAATAACAATTTGCTTTCGAGTGAGCTTTAATTTCGTTCTTGTGGCCCCAATCTGCACTCCAAAGCCAGAATAACTAGTGACTTTACTAAATGTCAACATTTCTCTGCTTGCAGTATAAAGTGGGCGGGGCTTTTATCCTCCAAATGTGACTTTATATCTTACAGTTGTGATTCGGCGCGACTTCTGAGACCTATTGCTCAAAAATAACTCGCAATTACGAAGTAATGTGTCTCAACTGTATGGTAATATCTTGCAATTTTGAGATACAGAGTCACAACCGTATGACATTAACTCACAATTATGAGATAAAAAGAAAACGTTTTGCCGATTTATCTCACAATTGTGAGTTGATATCAAACATCACTGATTTTCCAAAGCAATAAATAACATTGTGTAGTTCGTCTTTCTATCTACAGATTGAGCTGAAGTGTGTGTCTCTGTAGAACTGGCTCAGCAGGAGGTAAACATGCTGGCATACCTGCTACGTAAAGATAAAACAATCTGATTGGACAAATCTGAAATTCCATCCTCAATTCAGTTCTGAGGAACTTCCTGTAAATTCAGAGGCGGAGCTCAGAGGCGGTGCTTAGACTTGGGATCGTTATAGAGCCGAATCGTATTAGCTAAAGGCCCTGGATTCCGGCCGATGAAGTGTGCATACGAATAAATGAAACGTATTAGCATTATCGCTTTACTTTCGCTAGCCATGAAAGTTTGCCTGTTCTGCGTTAAATCCTTTCTTCTGCCTCGGAGCCCTTCTGCTGTTCACAATTACCTTTAACGGCTCTTCTAAGGAGAGAATACAAGAGCAGAGGGATTGTGGATGACTCTTTATAGAGCGTAGTTTAGAGATCCAGGTTGCCTATAGCAGATTTCAGTGCATTGTAAAAGCTCACGGAGGGCGTGGCCCAGCAGGGGGGGGTGTGACTTCCTGGCAGTTCTGAATAACAAGTGTTTAGCAAAAGGCACCAGGAGGTGTTTTGAAGCTGTTCAGCCAAAACAGTAAAACAGCCCCAAAGCTTTTAACAAAATCAAGCTGAGTGATGGGATTCATTTAGGTAATGCTCTATAACAATGAAAGACTTGGCATTGATTCTTTAAACAGCACGAGAAGCCATGAACTCATCGCAGAGTGACTGATTCATGTGTGTGTACTCTATAAACCTCCATCAGCACAGATAACACACACACACACACACATACACACACACACACACACACCTCACCTTTGGCTGCGCTATCCGTCCCTGACTCATCCGTCCTGGTGGCTTTATAGTAAGTGATGCCCCTGATGACCCCCGGCTGGTGACCCGATGGTTTGCTCTTGGGGGTCGGCTCTGGTCTCCCAGGCTTGGGCGGTGGAGGCTCCTTTTTGGGTTTGACGGGTTTCTCTTTGGGCGGCTTTGGAGGAGATTTTACCACCGGGGACTTCTTGTTAGCGGGCTTTACTGCCTCTTTGCCCTTCTTGCTGTCGGTGGCCTGCACTCATACACGAGCCGGTAATCAGTAGCAGTACTTTCAATATCGATGAAACGTAACTGAGAGATTAGGAAAGCTAGGATGAAACGCTAGCAAGCGAACGTGAGTAATGACGAGACTGAGGTTTGTTAAATACTGAGAAAAGAGAACATTTACAGGTACACGTAAAAATTTCATTCACTGAGAAATGGTAGTAGCTATATTTAGGTTTTAAAGCCAAATAAATCAAACTGAAAACTGGTCGTTGGATTTACATGCTACGTGCTCGGCTTTGGTAGCAGATTAGCAAAAGATTAGCAAAACAAACGAACTGTATTAGCTATGCTCTGAAATGTTGGCTCCATGTTGCGCACATACGTAGGAAATGAACGACTGCCTGTATTAATATCAATAATAACAATTCATGACTGTTATATATCTGTAACACGTTCATGTATTGGTTTGTGTTTACGCATAAAGGTCACATGACCAGATACACAGTCTTACTAAATTTTAAAGCATCATCGTGTGTGTATTTTGTGTGTTTTCTGTGTGCAGTGTGTTTGTTAGCGTTACCTGTGCCTTGTCGTCTGTCGTGTCTTTCTTCAGCAGCTGCACTCCCAAGCTGGAGATTTCCTTCTTAATGCTCACCATGATGTCCGAGTAGTTCTCGTACTTCTGCAGCTGATTGGACAGATTCATCACGCTGTCACGAACGAAGTCGTTCTCTCGGCTCAGGTTCGTTTTTATCGTCTGCGGGGAAAAGGATGGAAACTCTGTCAGATTTCTATCATAGATTTCCGTTTTGCCCGACACTTCATCTAAATTCATCCACCAAGCACTCGATCTGTCCACACGTCCATCCACCTGTCTGTTCACTCACTCATTTACTGATCCCCGGTATCGTGCTCTCATTCGTTGATCCAAGGGTTCATTCACTCGATTCAATTAATTACTTCATCCATCCATCCATTTACTCACTTATTCATTAATCTAAAACCCCATTCACTTTTAGTTGTTTTATACATTTATTTACTTATTTCTTATTCACTCGTTCATCCTCTGCACTCAATTCATCCTCTCATTAACCCACCTGTTCCTTTACTCATTCATTAATCCACCTGTTCACTCAGCCTTTTCATTCATTCATTCATTCATTCATTCATTCATTCATCCATTCACCCACTTATTTATCCATCCGGCAGCTTAATCACTCCTTCATTAATCATCAGTGTATATTTTCTTTCATTCAGTAATCAAGCCATGCATTCATTCACTCGTTTTCTTTTATTCATTCGTTCACCCACCTGCTCATCCCGTGTTTATTAACATTACATCGTTACTGACTTTCTCACCTCCTCCAGTGTGTTCATCTGAGCCACGACTTTATTCATGTACGCATGAACCTTCATCAGATCCATACTGTACAGCGTCCCCTCCAGCAAATCCACCATGGAATGCAGCTACACACACACACACACACACACACACACACACACACACACACGTATAAGATGTGTCTGGATGGAGAGGCTGTTATCAATGATCAAACTTCCTTTTACAAATCCAGCCGCTGTTTTGAAATCCTTCCTAAAAACATCCTGATTTTATCGGGGAGCTCAGCAGGACGCTGCGAGGGAAATGTGAGGCGAAATGTCTGTAACTCGAACCTGATGCGTCTCTCGATGAACTGGACTTTTGTCCAAAACTCGGACACATGTTTCCTCTTTATTAGTGGCATGCATTGACTTCTGGTCACATACAACAAGGGACAAGAAGCGGTACTGTGAATGAGTGCATGAGCACTGCCTAAAGCATTTCAGACTCCTGTTTGTGCAGTTTACTTTTTATCTCGTTAATGTTGCCACGCTTCAGCGCTCTGCTGCATCCTGAGCTGAAGCCATTGCTACAGTTGGAACTTTTTTCCTTGAGCATCAGTCGCTACCAATATCAATCTGATATTTTTTTATTCTTTAGCTTTAAGCTTTAAAATGATTTTTTTTGGCTGAAGCTCTTACAGGAAAAAAAATACATAGCTAAAACACAAAAGAGAAAAATAACTTACATTGCAAATATAATCAAGATTAATTTTATATATAAGCATTTACAATAAAACAGATCAAAATCCAATTCCAATCTTTTCCATTTGTTAGAAGATCAGACTGAATTCTTTTTTTTTTCTCTCAACATACCATCCACTTTTTTGTGCTGCTATCGGCCCGATGCCGATCGTGAACACACTGGACCTCAGTTATTGACGCAATCCCTAAAGTCGCCATCGATGCTGTCATTACACGAACGCAACACAAGCATCGATCCCGAGCCTGCGAATCCTAACGCAACCGCCGCCGACCTTAACGTGACCGGGAGTTTGATTAATGCAACGTGTGGAGCGTGACCTCATCATGAACTTAGAGAGCTGCGAGACCGTGAAAGGAAAGGGGACATAAAGCAAAGCGTCTTGTCGTGCGAACAAAAGAAGCAGAATATCCATTCAATTCAAACATAGAAGAATGGGAAGGGCGTTGGGGATGCACGCAAAAGTACGTTTCTATCTTTATCAAAATAGTATTTCCCATTAAAAATTACAAGCAAAAGCAGCTTAAGTGTAGGTAATAGCATCAGTGACAAATCTCTCTAAACTACCGTAACTGCTGGAGTAGCAGGTCTACCGTAAAAACACATAAAAACACACGCCATCAGGCTGATGCATGAAATGTAACATAAGAATAACATATAAAATCATATACAGATGTGTTTTTTTAAAGAAAATTAAACCTATGGAGATTGTTTATGCCGTATAATACCATGTGTCGTATTTATGCAGATTTTCAAATTATTTCTTAGCGCATCTCCACAAATGGCAGTCCAGTAAATCATGCTATACCACGGTGATGTTTCTGTGTGTGTGTGTGTGTGTGTGTGTGTGTGTATACCTTGAGCAGCTCGGGTGCTTGCTTCCTCAGTTTCTCCGTCCTCCACTCGTTCTCGCAGGGGTTCAGGGACGAGGGCGGAGCCGTGCACGAGCATTTACAGTCCGATCCTGAGCTCACCGTCTCCACCGCGTAAAAATCGTCCACTTTCAGGGTCCCGGCCCGAAGCCTCGAGCACGCCTCAATGCTCAGCGGCCGCATCACACACTTACAACGGCAGTCCGAGCCCTCCGATGTCATCCTCACTGGCTCCACGTCCCCGAAGACCTGAACACAGACAGAGGGTTAGGAGATGGGGCACTGTAAAGCCTTTTCATTCTTGCTGCTTGGTCTTTAGTGAATCTTCGAAGATCATTGATTGACTATAATCTGATATAGTCATATCTCCATTCCTAAATATTGAGTTCAGTTTTCTAGGTATTCTGATAACGTTCTTCTATAACGTTTGTAAAGGTTCCTACGATGTTGCGACAACGAGGCAGGGCACGAGTAGGATTTATTAGGGCAATCCATATACAAAGATGAAAACCAGGAACAAGGAATATGGAAAACTAAGTCTCGGACACAAAAAAAGACACAAATCCCACAAGACTTCGCACCAAAACAAACAAAAAAAAAGAAAAGAAAAGCAGGGTATACACAGACAAGCTAATCAGCGAGTAAACACAGAACAGGTGCACACATTAGAGGAACTAACCAATGACAGAATAAGAGGTGGAGCCAAATCCAAAACAGAGACCAAAACAAACACGAGCACATGGTGTGAAGGGGAATCTCTGACACGACATTTTTGCACATGAACGTTTCCATACGGTTCGTTTTTGTCTAAGCAAACTGTTTATACTGCAGATGTTTTGAAACATTTCACAAACATTCTTTTGTGAACATTTCAGACGAAACTTCTCAGAGATTATCAAAGACTTGACGAAAGTTCCAAAAAAAAAACTTTCTGGCAGTTAAAAAAAAAACAGCAGACTGCTTCACAATGTTGTTAAAACGTTATTAGGACGTCGAAGAAGGTTACAGCACAACCGTCTCAGATCTTCTTAGTGAAAGAACGTCTGTAATTACTGTAGTTACTAATTGTTTGTATGTTGTATGTGAACACTATGGAAGCATTAGTGAGCTGCAAAAATGTTGTGTGAGCAACGTTCAACTAACATTGTGAAGCAAACTGTGATTACAGCAGATGTTTTTAAAACATTGCAGGAACGTTATTTTTAGAACGTTACACCCCGACCTCCTTGGATCTTGTTCTCCGTTAGCTGGCCCTCGTACTCCCTCCCATTCCTATGTTCCTACATTTATTGGAATTTCTTTCCTTCCAAACCACAAATCAAGTCGAAACTCCACTCTCACACTCTTTCAGCAAACCCTTCAGAACAAACGAGGGGTCTGATTATGCATCGGGTCATTCTTCCACAGCACGACCTCGAGCAGTGAACCCTAATGTTTTCTGGAAGCCATCAGAGATCAGAATCTTGGAGCAGGGCCTTGCAACCTTTTGCTGAAAACATGAACCTCATTTTCGCCTCTTCTCAAGAAACGCTTCCGTTTAGCTTTTCACCACAGCAAAGCCTCGCACACAGGCTTCGGCCGTGCCAAGAATCCTGCCTGCAAATCCATTCTCAATGAAACGTGCATCCATTTGAAGAGTGAGAGGGGCATCAGCTGTAAATATTTGCTCCCTCTCGCTTTCTGTCCATCTGCTAGACGTTAGATAATCTCCATGACCGCTAACTTGAGTTTTACCGTAGTGCTGGCTTTGAACTTATCCTCGCAGCAACTTGAGATGTCCATAAATCCACCATCGTGATGAGACTTGATGGAATTTGCACTTTTACCAGTTCATCAGTACATCTCCCACGCAACCATGTACTTTAACTATGCCGTAAAGCCTTAATTGGACAGGTATGAAGGTTAATAAAATCGCAGATGAACAGGAGCTGGGAGCATATAGATATATATGGTATGTTGAGGTCTGTATGATGAGATCCACATGCACTTCAAAGCCACAAGCTTTCCCGTTACCACGTACCTACTGACAACTGCAGTGGTTTAAAATACGCAGCCATAAAAGTTTACGAGGTGTGAAGTTCCACAGGAGCACTTTGTTTTGAAGTTTAGCTGTTTGGAGGGCGGACTGACACAAGATGATGTCGCCTAATCAGTTGTCTCATCACCAGCAGGAATGTGACTTTCCAAAAGACACAGAGGCCACAGCTCCTTTACTGAGACTGACAAGTACAGAAGCCATGCCTCCTTCACTTGGACTGATGGGTATAGAGGCCACGCCTCCTGAGACTGATAGGCACAGAGGCCACACCTCCTGAGACTGAAGGGTGTAGAGGCCACACCTCCTGAGACTGATAGGCACAGAGGCCACACCTCCTGAGACTGATGGGCACAGAGGCCACGCCTCCTGAGACTGATGGGTATAGAGGCCACACCTCCTGAGACTGATGGATATAGAGGCCACACTTCCTTTGTTGAGACTGACAATACAGATGCCACGCCTCCTTTATAAGAACTGAGAGACACAGAGGTCACGCCTCCTTTATTAGAACTGAGAGACACAGGGGCCACACCTCCATTAGTGAATCTAAAAATCCAAGAGGCCACACCTCCTTCATTGAGCTTGACAGGGAAATAAGCCACACTTCCCAGGATGAGTCTGACAGACACAGAAGCCACGCCTCCTTCACTGAGACTGGTGGATACAGAGACCAAGCCTCCTTATTTGAGATAAACAAAGAGCAATGTCTCCTTATCTGAGATAGACAGACAGAGACGCCATGCCTCCTTCTCTGACACTGATCTGCACAGAGGCCACGCCTCCTTATCTGAAATAGACAAACACAGAGGCCACGCCTCCTTATCTGAAACAGACAAACACAGAGGCCACGCCCCCTTTACTGAGACTGATAGACACAAAGGCCACACTGCTTTTATTTAAACTTGGACACACGATGAATCCTAAGCTAATTGCCCATCTGTTTGGCTATCAGCTGATCAGATGTTAGTGGCTGTGTTTGGTTTCTCTGGCGTGATCTGTGGTTCGTCGGTTCAGAGGGCTTACGGCTGTCATCTTTCCCCCTGAGATTTAGAGATCTCTGCAGAGACCCAAACTGGGCCACATGTGCAACTGATTACAGCCCGAGATTCTTCACTGTGAGCTCCTACCGTCTGAGCCGACGTGCTTCAAGACATCCGTTCGTCTGATCTCGTCTCTCAAGTGCCACGTTGTTGTCCATGTGTGTGTGTGTGTGTGTGTGTGTGTGTAATAATAATTATAATGCAGAGCAGCGATTGTTTGTTTGATGTTTGGCATGTGCAGATGTGGCTAATGAGATGCTAAGGATCTGCATCCAGCTCTTCAGTGATGTCACACAGATGTGCTGATGAGGTTCAGGACTCAGTGGGACTCGCTGTCATCTACCGACATCACCGGCGGCCATCTTGCACAACCAGGGTTTTCCGTTGTTCCCAACGTCCAGTCGCCGATCGCCACTCTTTATCTTCTTCTTAATTCTTCATTTTAAACTCGCTTCTTGGCGATATTTACAGAAATAAATACGAGTCATTCAGCCTGTAAAGTTTTCCTTCATATGCAATTCCCAGCTCCTGACATCTTCATAGAATTTATAGAATTTCCTAAATGCGTAAATAGCTAGTTTGTGGTGCCGTGACCCAAAACCTCTTTCTATAAAAATGATTAATAATCTATCATTTTCTGTTCTGATAAAACTCTATACTATTCTACTCTATTCTGATAGAAATCTATTCAATTAAGCATCTGTTCTATTTTATTAAAACTCTACTCTATTAAAGCTGTTATATTCTGATAAAACTTTATTCTATTCTTTATGATAAAACTCTGTTATATTCTAATAACATTCTATTCTATTATATTCTCCTAAAAATAAAATGTAAACTATTCTACTAACAATACACCTCTTCTATTCTGTTCCTTTATGCTTTNTTTGATATGCAAATGATCAATGATGATTCAACCGATATGCAAATCACAAAGTGTGACATCATCTAGAGACTTTCTGAGCACGCACTGGCTACTCTGCCCTGAAAAGAGTCAGAGACACTGCGTCCATCGTGCAGATACGAACTGAGGCATAGACAGGAAACCTCTCATTAGGCGGGATTAAAAACCAAACACACACACACACACACACACACACACACACACATACCCCGGACGGCCGACTCGATGTTAATCACACGCTCAAATGACAACCTCTAGCCGTGATGGTGTCGGAAAAGCCGGCGGAACAGGAAGAGATTAACGCGGCGTTAGTGCTGCTGTGTGAAGCCGGTATGTGAGAAGGGTAGACACATGAACGGGTTTCAGTGTGTCAGTAATTCTGCAGCGCCAGCAAACCCACAATATTCTCTTTTCAACAGCACAAAAGGACCATTATTGCTTCTTTTTTACAGGATAATTAGGTGAAAGAGCTCTAACATTCACACATCAGAGCCCGCCGACTTTCCACAATGAGTCTGATTGTTAACTCGGATGAATTCACTGAGTCATTTCTGTCATGTGCATGAATTCCTGATGCCACGTCTGATAGACTGCACGACACTATAAATAAAAACAGTGCAAAGAAGAAGTTCTTGTGTTTCTTCTTTCTAAACAAACCGCTTCATGCACGCGCTGTGATCAGCGCTGTTGAATCCTGTAATCTGATTGGTCAGGAGTTGTTTTTCTGTAAAAGAAGCCAATCACAGGTTTATATTAATGCGCTCATATTAATATGTTATATAACATGTTTCTATAGTAACAGCACGTTCGCAGGAATCCGTGCATCATCATGCTCCACGTAAACGTGAATAAAAAAAACGTGTGTAATTTTTAATATGTGAAGTTTTGTTGAAGTCTGATTTAACTTTTTACGGAAGGAGTCTCCAGTGTCAGCGCTTTATGACTAAGTTCTCAGACATCTTCTGGACGGAAGAGTTTACGCTGTGCAGTTTCTCCGTAACATTTTTTCTTTTTTTGACTTATTAAGTACAAGAAAGGAAAAAAAAGAGAGACTGGTGAAGGAAGTACTGTTTATAGCTGCTATAGCATAAGTGAGAACAGGAACTAACTTGTTTCAGTGACATGAAATGTAACTATAAAAGGATAAAATTCGTTCTTTAAAAATAATTAGTAGTTTGTAGAAATTGTTGTGAGAGATCTAAGAGGAATTTTTTGCAAGTCTTTCAAGTTTCACCAAGGGCTTGGAAGAGACAATGGAAACTGAAATAAAAACCAGTGATGGCTCGTTTGTTTCCTGAATCTGTTCTGTCACCTGTCACTCACTTCATCGCCAAAATGGCTTCAGAGCAGACCACACAGGGACGTGAGAAGACGCCGAGCGCTCGCGCCGTTTCCCGGCAGGACGTCACAATGTGCGTACCGACCCAAATGGTAATAATTATAGCAGCTCATTGGTGGAAAGTTTGTGAGTTCAAAAAATCTCACTGCTGAGTTCTTGAGCAAGACCCTGAAGACCCTTCGATTGGAAAATATTTTCTTTCATGAATCATTTTCCCTTCAACCCTTTCCCATCAAGATCGAATAGTTTCACTCCTTCTGAAGTCAATCGCTGATCCAGACTCCACCTGGTAATATTTGTATTTCTGCTGTGATTCTGGTGCTGCTCTGTCGGTTGGTGCTGTAAGAAGTTAGGGTTGCGTGTTACCATGGCGTTTAATATGATCAAACGTTAGCGATAGCGAGCGTTCAGGTTTCGCATGTTTCGTGGCGTACGAGGCAATTATTTCAAAAATAATAACAAAATTACCGCAAGTCTAATATTGTTTTTAAAATTAAGAATTTCAAACAATGTAGCATAATGTACTAACATCCCACTGAATATATTGATAACGCAATAAAAACATTATTTTTTGCCCTTTTTTTGAACCCCAGAGCCTCATTTATAGAACATTCGCATGCAGGACTTTTCTTCTTTTATAAATCAAGCCACGATTTACAAAACGGGAAAATGAGAGTAAAATATCACAAGTTTCCAACCTGACGTAGACCTTTTCCCAGTGGCCGTGGCAGCGTGGGGCAATAACTATTTATATGCAAATGAGTTAAACGGAGCAGAGAAACAACACGTGACCAATTCCAACACCATTTAAACATCTGATTTATAAATTAACTGAGTTGCGTACGTATATTAAACCGTACACGCATATTATCGTACACTCATACAGAGATGCTGAGAACTTTTCTTTATGAATCACTCACAGGTCAAATGAGGGATAATTTGATATAATTTATTTACAGTATAAACCTGTAAAAACTCTAAGAACCAACTCCAGGAATTTTTCTCTCAGAGTGGTTAGCAACCAGCAGAAGTTAAAGATGAGAATACTTGAAGGATACTCGAAAGAGTAGAGAAGAGGAATATTTTATTTTCCAGCTTAAAGACTACGATCGTGGTTAATAAAGACACATCGACTGAGAAAAGTTTCAAAGACATTGTCTCAGTGGATCAGTAGAAATGCCAAAGCAGGTCAAAGAATGTAACTGTTACTAGAGCTAGAGTTCACGGTTTTAAGACTCACACACACACACACACACACTCATCATTAGCCCAGGAGTGTGAATAATTCCCACCCCAGTTTAGCGAGGACTCGTTGATTTTGGTTGTACACCACGACATTCCTGCTCAAACCCTTTGTGTGTCTCTGTCTGTGCTCTCTTAGATGAGCTGGACCAAGTAGAGAGAAAAAAAAAAAAAGAAATTCTTTAGTTGTGAGTCTAAAGAGCGGGACTCGAAATGTGTAACGTGTTCAAATCAGTGCTGTTGTGACCAAAGATGGCCGACGAAAAAGTTCTGGTAGTGCGAGAAATTTCTGCTCAAAGTCTCTGAGTCTGAACGCTGCTATGATGCTCGTCTAAAATCCACCAATAAGAGCGCAGCACGGGATGACGCCAAACTCGAAGGAACAGCTACAAGTACGTAGCGGTGACTGCGGGACGTCAACGTAACGCACTGACAGACAGATATAAATCAGTATTTTAGCTCGAGCTGACTCTGAAGAATGATTGCGTTTACGCGAGACGGTTTTCTGCACTTGGCCAGGCTGAGCGATGACGTAAAGCAGAACGCAGTCATGTTCGTTAGAGGATCTTCATCGTAGAATCTGACACGGAGAATCTGACACGCGCTATCAAACTAAATTTAACTCTGGAGATGTCGTGCATTATGACAACCTAATACTTAAGTTGAGTTTTACGTTACTTACGTAATGTGCGCAGGAGTCGATAAATAAAACGTCACGTGCGTTTTTCAATTCAACTCAACTCGATTTTATTTGTATAGATTCTTCGTGATTTTGGTGATAAACGAGGAC
>JAKKZN010000008.1:24335789-24351533 GCA_033441825.1 Pangasius elongatus | reverse complement strand
TTTCTTCTCCTGCTGCCTGAAACCAAATGTCTTCAAACGCATCCAAGACAAACTGTCTCTTATTAGAAATACAGTTATTACAATCAGCATTCCCTGATGAAATTTGTAGCCACCGTTTAATGGGCGGGGTTTTACAACCTTTGACCTCTGTGACGTCGTTGCACCACGGAGCGATTTTTAATAAAATCTTATTTCATTACTGAGTTGCTTTTTAAAAATATATACATATATATGTAATTTAAAAAAAGTTGAAAAAATACCCAAGTTTCACAAAACAGCTTTATTGCACTGTAATAAAAAATATTACAATATTGTTATTGTTGTTAACCAGCATTTCAATGCAGAGGGTTAGTTACTGACGTACAGCGTTATCCACAATAAATCTGGAGTTTATTAGTATATTAGTACATAGCATATTATAGCACAGTATAGTGTAGAGTATAGTATAGTAGAGTAGAGTACAGTACAGTACAGTACAGTATATGACAACATTATGTAACATAATTGAGCATAGCATTATACATATAGTACATATAATACCTACTACTACTACTCTCTCTCTCTCTCTCTCTCTCTCTCTCTCTCTAATATATAATGTATACAATATAATGTAGTTTAGCACAGTACAGTATAGGATAGCACAGTTTATACAGCACAGCACAGTACAGTATAATGTAGCATTGCACAGTAAGCACAGTAAAGTACAGTTCAGCACAGTATAATGTAGCAAAGTACAGTATAGTACATATAGTTCAGTACAGTGTAGTAAAATATAGTAAAGGCAGTGGTAATCTCTCTCTCTCTCTCTCTCTCTCTCACACACACACACACACACACACACACTACAGATGTGGTATATAGAGATTAGGCTTGAAAACAGCTGGATTATCCCTTTAATATTATTTGGTTCACTGTTTAAGGAGAAAACGTGCAAGACAGTATAGTAAAGTACAGTTAAGTACAATATTGTACAGTACAGCACAGTTTATACTGTATAGCATAGTACAATGTAATGTAGTTTAGTATAATACAGTACAGTTTATACAGTATAGCACAGTACAGTGAATTAAAGCACAGTAAAGTACAGTTTAGTGCGGTGTAATGTAGTTACATAGCATAGTTCGCTACAGTGTACAGTGAAGTGAAGTGACCCATGTGTGTGACCCACACTGTGAGTGTGTTCGATGCCTTGCTCAAGGGTCTCACCTCAGTCGTGGTATTGAGGGTGGAGGACTTATAATTCCTGCCGGACCTGAGACTCGAACCCACGACCTTCAGGTTCACCTTCGGGCTGCAAGTCCGAGACTCTAATCATTAGGCCATGACTGCCCAAACATGTAATGTAGTACATGTAGTTTAGTACAGTATAGTAAAGTACAGGTAAGTACAATATTACAGTACAGTACACTACGGTACAGTAAAGCATAGTTTAGTAGAGTATAGCATGGCACAGTTCAGTACAGTGAAGTAAAGCACAGTACAGTACAGTTTAGCACAGTATAATATAATACAGGACAGTTTGGTACAGTAAAGTACAGTTCAGTAGAATTAATACAGTACAGTATAGTATAGACACTACACAACCTGAATAATGCTACAGAGACAATAACATGACTGTTTAAAAACTGACCTGTTCAAATGATTACTGAAATCAGTCCAGAGTATCTGGGAGTATTTATCTACACTGTACAGTGGAAGCCTTTACACGAGTGTCACACATTCTGCATAAATCAGCGTGAATTAAGGTGGAACTTTTCACTGGATTTTGTATCTGTGATGTTTCCTGAGGATTAGAAGGATTTTTTTTCAAGTTGCTTTTCATTAAACAGAATAAAAACTGAGGTTCCGAGTATGAACAGCAGAGGGAGTGATTACAACACCTTTTATTCATATTATAAACATTAAAAGTCTTTATACTCACTGAAAGATAAAGTCAGAGTTAATACACTGCTGTATTAATAATAAGAGTGTAATCAGAATGTATACAGGTTTTTATTATAGTCCTTCTTCTTAAAAACAGATGATGAGTCTGTCACCATGATGTAAACAACTGTCCTTATTTTTAAATAATTAACTATATATATAAAATTATAAATCAAAATTCCTGTTATACGTTACTATTATTATATAATCACTGAATACATTATTGATTAGTGTTGATCCATTATAAATACATTTGGGGAGAAGTTATATATTTTTTAATAATAATGATTTATATAATAATGTTTTTACTTTGTTATAATTGGCTTTATTTTTTTTTAACAAAAAAATTATTTCCTGGTCTGAAAGTGTGACGTATTCAGATATCAAACTTCATTTAGAAATGCATTTGACTGAATAATTTGCTGAAATAAAATAGTTTGTTTGTTTTACTAGAGAGTAAATCAGGGTGGGAGGGGCATACTGTCTCTCTCTCGTCAATCACAGAGACATTAGCCAATCGTGTGCGTCTGAGAGCTCATGTATGCAGAAGAGGGCGGAAAGCACTTCCCTCTGAGTGACGCAGCACGAGCAGCAGTTCGAAAAGATGCTGTTTGTTGGATTCATGTGTTTCAGGGAAGCGCTTTTTAACCTTCACAATCAAAACCGGGGAGAAAAGTGGAGGACAATAAGTTTTAAAAAATGTCTCATAAATGTTAATTGTCAGAATTCAGTCTTTAGACTTCTATTATAAAAGAGTTTGAGGTAAAATAGTTTTAAATTTTTTCTCAGTGCAGGGATACACTTAAACATTTTGTCAGCAGTAATCACACACACACACACACACACACACACACACACACACACACACACACACTACAGATGTGGTAGATAGAGATTAGGCTTGAAAACAGCTGGATTATCCCTTTAATATTGTTTGGTGCACTGTTTAAGGAGAAAACGTGCGAGAGGAAAACACGCTTCTCAATCTAACGATGATCCTGAGTGTTTATGGACTGATTTTATAGTTTTATATAAAATATATAAATAGTTATATTGTTTTCGTCCTGTGAGAGTGAAAGTACAGATAATGTGCCCAGGCATACGTTCTTCCTGTGCACCATGAGAAGGTTTGACTGATGTTCAGCGTACAGTCACTGGCTGGATGAAGAGAAGAAGAGACTTCTGAGTACTTAGAAGATCTAAATTTTCCGATTCCTGGTACCTAAAGCCTGGCTCTCCCCGGCTCGGGTGCTGCGTCTAATGCTGTGTACTGATCAGTGGGGTGTAAAAGTTGATGCGCATTTCCTTTCAGTCCAGCGCTGCCTGTGGTACTGGACCATATGGGACCATCTGGCTCCTCTCTGTTCCACACCTCCAGCTCTGGATAAACCCTTTTCCCCAGGAACTGACGAGGACGTATTTAGGACATCATAAACTGCACAATACCAGAATATTTACCTCACGTAAAAATACCATCAGAGAACGTTCACTGCTTTTCAAAACGAGAACCTGCGAGAACGAGTGAATGAAGAGTTTCCCTGTACAAGGAAGCTTGGGTATATGATAATAAACTTCTTGAAGCATGAATCTAATTAGGACAGTCTGTCAAGATCGCACAAAAAGTGGCATGGTGAGTTTTATTTTAAGGTGAAGACGCCAGTCATCCCCCACTCCTCGTCTCTGTTATCCCCCTCCTCCCCTCCCCCCCAACCCCCGGTGCGTCCGTCTGTCTGTCCACGTGCCAAAAAACCCTGCTGAGCCGAAGAGCTGTTACTGTAAATTACAGCACCGTAACGCAACACGAGGAAACTGTAAGCAACTATATTCAGCAGCTCTGACTGTAGTGCATCCGCAAATCACACGTTTATATTAACACGCTCGTTCCAATACGTTATCGTTTCTATAGTGACAGCTCATTCACAGAGACTTGCATGTAATCATTAATAAGGTGAAGTTTTCTGTAACATGTTGTGGAAGGAGTCTCCAATGTCAGTGCAGAAGTAAAGCTTAAGGAGGAGTTTACACTTTTTTACAAGCTGTGTTTTTTTTTGTTTTGTTTTTTGCATTCACTTCAAGAGACAGAAGAAAAATCAGGCAGGCGATGGAACGACTGTTTACAGCTGCTATAACGTAAGTGAGAACAGGAACTCGGATAGTCCATGACATTGAATGTGACTACAAATGTATAAAAAAGTATGTTTTAATAAGTGAAATATTGTAATTGTGGGCAAATCATTGTGGTATAAGAGGAATAAAACACTTCAGGACGTGCTATTATAGGAAAGATAATCAACTTCAGGGTGGTAAACATAACTCCACATCATCAAGCCATTCTGTTGTTGATTATTTTCCTGTAGCAGCACAACACCGAGTGTTTTATTCCTTACTTAATCACTTTATTCTGATTTTCACATCGTTTGGTATTATCTGTATCTTATGTAATGACATGAAGCACTTCCTTTAACGCTGATTTCTACACACAGGAAACTTTTATCCGTCTGTTTTTATCTGACTTTTTTTTTTATTTCGGGCAAAGTGTTTACTTCGGAGTTGAAAACTGCATCGTAACAACACTTTAACACCGATCCAGTTAGCAGCAGGTTCTGTTTTAATGACCGGATTGATGAATTAGCTGATGATGAGTCCAATCTTCAGTCCAATTATCACTGTCTGTCATTATGAGTGATTAAAACTGCAATGCTGATTATGTGTACGAGGTGTGTGTGTGTGTGTGTGTGTGTGTGTGTGTGTGTGTGTGTGTGTGTGTGTGTGTGTGTGTGTGATGTCACTCACACTTTACTTTACCCTGCACTGTTTTTTGTTGTTGTGTATATTGTGTATTAAAAAAACCTGTCAGATATTCCTGTCTTTATGGGGACATTTAGTTCACACCTAGATATAAAAACATGTAGACACACACACACACACACACACACACACACACACACACACGGTGGGCTGGGAGAGGAGGGGTACTCAGAGACAGGAGGGCATGGAAGTGTGACAGGGTATAGAGAGAGAGAGAGAGAGAGAGAGAGAGAGGGGACGAGTGAAAGAGGAGGAGAAGAACGAGAGTGAGAGAGAGAGAGAGAGAGAGAGAGTGAGAGAGAGAGAGAAAGAGTATTCCATCCATCCTTCTTCCACTCCAGAGCAGAGACACAAACAGCATCACAGCAGCATCCGTCTTTCTCTCTGTCTCTCTCTCTCTCCCTTTTTCTTTCTCTTTCTCTCTCGAGCAGTCAAGCATTTGTGTTGATCGCAGAGCTGCAGGCACAGAGGTAAGCCTCATCTATCTGTGTGTGTGTGTGTGTGTGTGTGTGTGTGTGTGTGTGTGTGTGTAAATTGGTCAGTGTGTGCACAATGCATGTTGTTGTGTTCACTACTTCATCTCTGCAGGAGTTTTTTTCTTTTATTATGTAACACGTTTTATCACCAAGTGCAGGTGTAGTCGCAGATCTCCAAGCATCCATCCATGCTCGTGTGTTTGTCTTGTTTGGCTCAGATGTTGCTGAGTCTGCACTAATATTTCAGTTTTTTTCTCTGTGTGTGTGTGTGTGTGTGTGTGTATGTGTGTGTGCACTTTCCACACTAAGACTGCTGTTTTTTTTTTTTTCTTCAGAAGCCACACAGCTTCTCTCTCTCAGGCTGCAAATCAGTGACATTTAAAGAGCTTTTCTGCGAGAAGCCTTTTTCTGCTTGGCCGCTACAGGGAGGATTTACAGAGAGGAAAAAAAATAATAATTGTTTCTCATTTTTCACTCTAGTAGACGCCGACTGCATTGCAGGTACAATAAGAGTCGGAAATAACCAGAGAGAAATCTGAGCCATGACCAATAACGTTAATAACACACACACA
The DNA here is from genome assembly GCA_033441825.1 of Pangasius elongatus. Classification (NCBI taxonomy): domain Eukaryota; kingdom Metazoa; phylum Chordata; class Actinopteri; order Siluriformes; family Pangasiidae; genus Pangasius; species Pangasius elongatus. Next base: position 24,345,754 of record JAKKZN010000008.1, on the reverse strand, counting down.
CACACACACACACACACACACACACACACACACACACACACACACACACACACCTCTCTCTCTCTCTCTCTCTCTCTCTCTCTCTCTGTGTCGTTTCATTCAGATTCAGATTAATCTCAGCGAATCAGTCACACTCTGCTCCTCGAAATCCATTCTCAAGACTCCGAATCAGATCAAAGCGCTGAATCAATTCCGTGACACGTTCTAGAACCGTGAACTCTTTGAAGTCGGAATTTTAGGAAGATCTCGTATTCCAGAATTCTAAACACAGCTCCTTTTCCTTGTTTTGAAAACATGCTGTATGCTGTTTAAAATAATAATTTCTTAATGTGGAAACGATTCACGTGTAGTCGAGTGCAAACGTTTGCACACCCTTAGAGCAAAAACAAAGGAATGTCATTTCAGGCGTTTGGTGAGTTGGGATTCATGATCACAAGGTTAAAAAAAAAAAAAAAAAAGGTTAAATTAATTAAGGAATAAAACACTGGCATGCTGTCATGGGAAATGAATCAACGACAGCCTGGTGTGATGAAGCAGACTGCAGTATTTTCCTATAACAGCACGTCCAGAAGTGTTTTATCCCTCTTATACCACAACCACTTTCCAATGATTACCATTTTTTTATTTATTAACAAACATTGTACTTTTTATCAGTTTATAGTTACATTTAATGCTCCTTGAAACGTAGTAATTCCTGTTCTCACTTACGTTATAGCAGCTATAAACAGTCATTTCCCTCACCAGCCTCTCTTTTTTCCTCTCTCTTGAAGTTAATAATAATAAGACAAAAAAACAAACAAACAAACAAAAAATGCAGCTTGTCATGTTACAGAGAAACTTAAAGTTACAGCTTTACCTCGGACTGTTACAAAGCGCTGACACTGGAGACTCCTTCCGTAAATGTTAAATTAAAGTCTCCTAAAGCAAGCCTCACAGTGCGCTTTACTATGTATTATCAGGCCCTAGGTTATGAGCTGTTGCTATAGAAACGTTAAACGTATTAGAACAAGCGCATGAATATAAACCTGTGCTGCTGCTATAGACATTTAATCAGCACCTTCTGACCAAGATACCGCTATTAAATAGCGAATTAAAATGGTATTATTTTAAACGTTCGCACCCCCTTTCTAAAAGTGACATAGTAAAAAGTGACAAATGTGGTTTTTATTTTTATTAACTTGTTTGCCCTTCTTCCACCTCGTGTGTAACCTCTTATTGCCTCCACCCTGTTTCACATCCTCCGAGCAGCTTTTGGTTCCTCTCGGTTGTAATATTCAGCCTCGCTCTAGCCCTTCTGGGAATTACACTTATTTATCTATTTTTAATTTTTTTTGGAGATAAACAGCAAAAATGAGGTACATTTGCATACACTCTTTCATCTGGAACCTACAGGGAGGGAAATTATCTGGCGAACATCTTTCTAAAACGTTTTTTAAAAAAAACATTCATATATTTCATTAAATTTTACATTGTACACTGTACAATTTATGTACATTTAAAAGAAGAGCTAAAATTAACATATTTAAAATATATATATATATAAACACAAACAAATAACTCAATAAATAAAAGTCTCATGCAGTAAGTGATAATGGGGCATTGTATTATTTAATACTATTTAAATACACTCTATGGCCAAAAGTATGTGGACACCTGACCCATATGTGGTTCTTTTCCAAACTGTTGCCACGAAAGTTTAAAGTGCACAATTTTGCATCGAATGTCTTTGCACGCTGTAGTATTACAATTTCACTTCCTCACCCAACATCAGCGCCCGATCTCACTATCGCTCTTGTAGAAGAACGAACACAAATCCCCACAGCCCACGCTCCAAAGTCTAGTGGAAAGCCTTCCCGGAAGAGTGGAGCTCAGTATAACACCAAAGACGGAGGGAAATGAATCTGGAATGAGACGTTCAACAGGCGCATATTAGGTGCGATGGTCAGGTGTCCACATACTTTTGGCCGTGTAGTGTATCAACAAATATATTTAATTCAATTTTACACAAAAAATATTCTGTTAAAATTAGAACCGAAAACATGAGATTCACATGAAGACATGACATAATATTAATTTTTATTGATTTTATAAATATAAATTTGATTAATTTTACTTTTTTTTAAACACTTGAGTACTTTTAACCTTAGCAACATTTTTAGTTTGTTCATTTTTATAACTGAGTAAAGTCTAACAAGCTTTGGAGACACGCGCAGAGAATCTTGAAGCTCCTTTTAATTATTAATCATTTTAAGCTGTTTATATTTTTATGTTCGTGTGTGTTGACGTGTCCTCAATTCAGACCACAGAGTTTCAGTGGGGTTCAAATCCAGAGACTGACATGTTTGTTTTTGTTTTTTGTTTTTTGTCCCACATCCGTTTCAGGGTTGATTTAGATGTACGTTCAGGGTCGTTATCTTGTAGCTGCATCTGTGGCTATTATGTTGGAGGGTGCCAATATTTATGGAGATAAATGCATGAGTGTTTCTTAATCACCATAAAATAGATTTTGTCTCAACTGAGTACATTTCGATGAACGTTGAGATGAGCGCGTGCCCACGGAAACACGTGAAACAAAGCTTTCTAAGAGTGATTTTTTATTAAACGTATGAAAGTAGAGCAAGCGTGTGTGTGTGTGTGTGTGTGTGTGTGTAAAATTTAGGGTTTTGATATAAGTCCTTGGAGAATTATAGTGCCCTACATTAACTCGGAGAAAGAGAGAGAGCACAGGAGAGGATGCTGTTTCCATGACACTGGAACAACGTCGCCATAGTGTTGCCACGGCGTTACCACGGCGTTACCATTGCAGTGCTACACTATTCCCAAGAGACAAGTAGAGGACAGATGTTTATTTGCTCATAAACTCTACAAAGCTTTGATTGAATGGTGTCTTTTACACACACACACACACACACACACACACACACACAAACACACACAACATTACTGGGTGGATGTAGGCATGCATGACAGACTCAAAGTGGGTTCTTTGTCATCCGCTGACATCCATATTAACAGCACGAAGCCACACACACACACACACACACACACACACACACACACACACACACACACACACACACACACACACACACACACGGCATTCCTCATCAATCCAAATGTAATCACTCAGCCAAGATTATAGCTAGCATATTAGCATAAACCATCACACACTTACCCAAAAATCTCAGCTGACTAGCTTACATATAAACACAGAGCTAAAGACAAATAACGTTAGCCGCCATCTTGGAGCTGATGTAATGCTAGTGTTGATGTGAGATTGACACAAGGTCGAGTTCTCACTGGCAAAACTAAAAATGTTAAAGTTTTACACCACAGGAAAGTTAACAGTGGTTTGTTCTTTAGCTGAGCTAGTAGTGTACCTATCAAAGCTGTTAGCAAGCTAGAGTCGAACTAGCTACATTTCCCAATAGCAGGATGAAAACATAAATTAGCCTGTAATTAATTAAATGTTGATAGAATTTAGATTTCAGTTACTTGAATTTATAATCCAACAAATTATGAAGCTTTTTTTCTTGTCTGTTGGTTGTAAACAAGACAAACCAAGCTAAGCGGCTAAGCTAAGAAGTTTGAATGCTAATGAAACCTAACAGATAGCTAGCTTTTGTTGAGCATCTTTATTATTATCGTTGTTGTTGTTGCTATTATTATTATTATTAGTAGTAGTAGTAGTAGTTATTTTTAATTAGCAGAAAAGGTGACATGACTCATGGATGTACCTTTAATGCTGTGAAGCTACTTTTGCAACTTGCTAAATTTAGTTAATCATGTAACCCAAATGAAGGTTAGCTAACCTTATTTGTCTTAAATGTAAGGATAGCTAGCTAGTTTTTGGAAATTGGCTAAGCAAAACTCTGGTGTCATAGCTAATTAATAACTAGCAGGTCCTCCATTTTGTTTTATATAAAAAGAAACTGCAGCCTAAACTCTTGTCTTCTCATGTTTCCAAGGCTGGTAAAAAAAAAAAAAATCAAACAAATTGCATGAAATAGAAATTAATCACTAACAGAAACCAGTTCTTAGCAAAATCTTTAGCGTAAAAGAGATTTAGTGACGACAATGTGGATCCAGTTAACATATTCATATGTATATCTTATGACGATATTTATGTACAAATCAACTTTCTGAGAAAATGATATCCTTTGACGTGAGTGTGTGATGATTTGCAATTTGCACAATGCTAAACTAGTAGCTATAAGCTTCCATTACTTGTTAGCAACATTAGCCTTTTAGCTCCACTACAAAACTAAAGCAAACTTTAGACACCAAACATGTCTTGTCTGATTGAAAAACTGTGTACGTTTTATTGTTAGTGTTAATGTTATAGCTTTTATATAACGAACATATCAGAGTTTTAAGCTAATCAGCGACAACGTGCCGGCCTCTGACTTATGGTTCTTGATTTTTTTTTTTTTTTTCGGGTCATTACAAATGCAGCTTGTGTGTTTTACATAACAGAAGTGCGCTGAGGCGTGGAAGGAGTTACGGTGTGTGAAATATTGTGAGATTTATGTCTGGGTTTATGGAGAGAACGACCTCAGAGAGGGGAAAAAGACAGAGAGAGGTGGTCATAATTCAAAGTCCTGACACTTTCCCTCTCCCTGTGTGGAGTGTGTGATAATAGGTTTCGTGTGTGTGTGTGTGTGTGTGTGTGTGTGTGTGTGCGCTCTCTTTTTGAGGTCACACATCACACCGGCTAATCGAACCCATAACACATGCTATCACCTCTGCTACACCTCTATCACTAATCATCCCTCCGTGAGACGAGAGCAATGGGCTGGAATGGCAGGACACACACACTCCCATCACAGGAAGTTCTGAGGATTCAGAGTCGGGTGTTGAAACCGAGAGGATTTGATATGACTTGGAGGTTCAATTCTCACCTAGACAGAATAAGAGAAAGAGAGAGAGAGAGATGCTGTATCACTTCCTGCTGAGTGGAAACGTTATGCATAATAGCTGTTTGCTGCACACCGAGCAACATCCTTCCATTTCTTTACTTAATTAGGATTTTATGAACAATTGCAGACAAACCAGAGACGTCCACAGGCGTCTATTATTGGCACAGACTCAACTGAATTCAATTAAAGTGTCCCAAAGATGCTATTTTAAACCGTGTCCTGGTCAGCCATGATCTGGATCTAAATCTGATCCATGTTAGAGGTCTAGTTTGTCATTTAAAAAGGTTTTTAGACGTTTACTACAAAGATAAAATTTACAAAGAATCATTTACATATGATTCAGGATGCAAGAATTGTGAGTTTTTTTTTTATCAATGTATCTAAGATAAATATGAATAGATGATAGTTTGCATACACTCACCAGAACACCATCCAAACTGTGGGTAGGATCGCAAATTTTGTCTGAATGTCACAGCAGAAATCGAGATTTATCCGACCAGGTGACGTTTTTCCGATCTTCAACTGTCCAGTTTTGGATCCCGTGCCCACTGTAGCCTCAGATTCCTGTTCTTGCCTGACAGGAGTGGAACCCGATGTGGTGTTCTGCTGTTGTAGCTGAACCTCCTCATGGTTTGTTGCGTTCTGAGATGCATTTCTGCTCACCATGGCTGTAAAGAGTGGTTATTTGAGTTACCGAAGCCTTCCTTCTGGCCGTTCTCCTCTGACCTCTCTCATCAGAAAACACCCTCAGATCTGCCGCTCGCTGGATGTTTTTTGTTTTCCACACCATTCTGTGTAAACTCCAGAGTGAGCTTAAAGGAAATATTAATCGAACTACGTTTTTGCAACATAGAAGCTAGAAATTAGAAACTGTTATGGTCGTATATAAGTAACCAAGCTTAAAGCTGCAGTCAGTAATCTTACCTTCTCGTGACTGAGAGGTGACTTACAATCTCAATAAAAACACACACAATCTTTCACCTTCTTCCTCTTCCTGTCATTCACACTGTCATAGTTGATCTTGCTAGTTTCCTCTCTAGTTGACTCTTTATTTTACATTTTTCTGGCCCTGAAATTAGCTCCACCCCCTGACAAAAAGAAAGCTGGTCAGCTCTACACCCTAAATGTGTAGTTTTATATAATGTGTAGCTTTAACAGAAGTTCATCACTGTTTTTGATTGCGGTCGCAGTTCAATTCACAGCCAGCAGAGGGCTCGAAAATGATAAACCGCTGCTTTAAACTTATATACAACCACAACAATACATTTTTCTGTCATAAGAAATCTAGCTCTATAGAAAAAAAAGTCTTTTTTAACCACCGTTAATTGCACTGGGAAAGGTTGTATATTCATATACGCAATCTATCTATTTATACGCAATCTATCTATTTATATACTTATTTATGTAGACAGATAAATACCAGCGAGGTTTATGAAAATGCTCGAAAGCTGTACAAGGCTTAATTTATTAGTTCTGAAAATATAAAATAACTTTATTTCAATCAATAGAGAATGTTTGAAGATGTTTTTTTTTAATTATAGTGAATTAAACTAGTTAATAACTAACTAGCTAGCAAAATTCACAAACCCAACATAATTATAATTCCTTCAAGTTACAAACTACGCCATTGCATTTTCACTAATCTCTCTCGTTAGTGAGTTTATATGAGGATTTATAGCCAAATAAATGACTAAACAGTAGAAAGTTTCTTATTTAAACTATAGTCACTTGTCATTTTACTGCAAAACATTTGATGTCTTTTTTTTTTTCAAGCACAGAGGAATAAATCATTTTGCTGTTACTAGAAATCATCTTTGCAGTGACATAATAATGAGATTTTGTGACTGTGTGAGTGATTTTTTTATAAGGTGATGATTATTATACGTAAAATCAGATTTACGCCTGCAAGAACTGATTGCACTGACAAAATTCATACACTACAAGAATAAATTCGTTTCTTGCAAGCATCGTCCTTCCTTTTCTTTCTGCTGCATACGCTCACACACAGGGAAACCGAGCGTACACAACCTCACACACCGGACAGTTCAGAACATATCTGAGAATAATTTTCATCAAAGCCATGTGACGAATTTTGCATTTTGTTGTTTTTTTTTTTTTTCAGTGTTACAGTATTATTTATATCCTTTCATTTTCTTTCTTTCTTTTTTACATTTTAAAATTTCTTTACAGGTTTACATACATTTTTTACTCAAATTTCATCCATAAAATGTCCTCTAAATATAGACTCAAATATTAAAAAAAATATATGTACAATTAATATATTCCAGATATGTATTATATCGGCTACATTTGCATTTTTCATGTTTTCATACTCCATTAACAACGGCAAGCTGATTTGCTTTATTACCACGGCAATTTTGCAACTCTAAACATTTATCATTTTCTAAATAAGAACACATCGTACCTTTTATCCATTTATAGTTACCTTTCATGGAACTGTGAATCAAGTTATCAGTTATGTTATAGCAGCTATAATCAGTTATTCCCTTATCAGTCTTTGTTTTTTCCCTCTCTCGCAGTTATACAGCTTTTGATTTTTTTTTACAATTTTTTTTACATTTTCTGTAGATTTACATTCTGAAAAAAATTCCTATTTTTACTTGAGCTTCATTCATACACTGTGGGCTTATTAATCATGAGAATAAAGCATGCTGAAATTGTACTTGAAGGTGTGTGTGTGTGTGTGTGTGAGTAAGAGAGAGAGAGAGAGAGAGAGAGAGAGAGAGAGAAGGTGATGTGGTTCGATGAGTCGCCTGTCCAAAGGTTAATTGAATTTTGTCTGAAGAAGGCAGATTGGTTTTTCATTGGCCTGCTGTAATTTTTCACCTCGTGACATTTCTCTCTCTCTCTCTCTCTCTCTCTCTCTCTCTCTCTCTCTCTAGGCGATGGCCGAGGTGGTAGATCTCCTCTCCACACCACATAACGTCCAAATCAGTGACGTGACCTGTGACTCGTTCCGTGTTGCCTGGGAGATGACCCCGGAGGACGCGGGACGCGTGACGCACTACTTCATCGACCTGAGCCGCAAAACCGGAGGAGAGAGGAACCGCTTCAAACACAGAGTGAGCGCCTCAACATCAAGTAATACACCATCAGGCTTGGAGTAAAAAGAAAGGATCTTCATGAGGCATTTACTTCACACGTTCTTCCCTTACTAACATACAGCTTATAAATCTAGAACAGAAATGTGAAAAATTATGAAGAACTTTAAGTAGAGTAAAGTTTACATTCCCTAGTCCTGTTTTCTCCTCGTTTAACTGCTCAGCATTTTCATTTCTTACAACAGCAAGTGAAGTTTTCTTTCCTCTTACACCAAAGCAGCTTGCCAACACTATTAATAAATAAGGATATGTCATACTTTTTATCCGTTTATGGTTACATGTCCATGACATGTTTTTTTTTTTAAACTCACCAACCTCTTTTTCTCTCTCTCTTGATGTTAATATGACAGAAATGTTGTTATGATTTTATTCAATTCAATTCAGTTTTATTTGCACTTTTAACAATCGTCACAGAGCAGCTTTATGGAGATATATAAAATACAGCTCCCTAATGAGCAAGCCAGAGGCGATGGTGGTGAGGAGGAACTCCCTGCACACTGAGGACATCCTCAGCAGCTCCGAGTGGTTTCCAACCTAAAGTTAAAACTCTAATGACGCTGAAAACGTTCCTGTTAACACACGTAGCGCTGACGTTACAGTGTACAGTTATAGAAGAGTAATGGTTTCTAACTGCACTATTCAGCGTCACCCAGATGAGGACGGGTTCCCCTTTTGGTTCCGGTTCCTCTCGAGTCTTTCTGAGAAACCACAAAAATGTAAAACTCCTCTGTCCTGAAGAGCTTTACGTCTGCCTGCTACAAAGCGCTGACACTGGAGACTCCTTCAGAAAATATCAACGATGATACTTTTTCTCTTTGTTAGGATGGAAAGGAAAAAGGAGACTGACACTGAAATCAATGTTACTGACTTAAAAAGAAGTTCTCAAAAATTTTCCTTTTTCTCCTGTTCCATCTCAGACGTCACGTTAACATTAACGATCCAATCGATATCGAGATTTGGCGGTAATTTCATCTTTGATATTCTGCTAATTTTCCTTCAGTGTAAAGTCAGAGACAGAGAGAAAGAGAGAGAGAGAGAGAGATAAAGGAAGCGAGAATAAACATGAAAGCACTGGAGGTTTGGAGATGAGATTATCAGACGTGTGCGTCGCTTTTCCGGTCGCTTCTCATCTAGAAACTCGAAGACCTCGCCATGAAAATCGCCGTGAGCCGGTGACTCATCACACACTCATGTCCTCTTCAATAACCAAAAAAAACCCCGGCGAGCGGCGAAAGGCCACCGTGCTGGAGTGCTCACGAAGCAGCCGGCTGAAATAAACATTTAACTAGTCAATAAAACGCGTGGGGAATAAATAAATAAAGAAATAATTGAGTGTTTTGGTTCTCAACACTCGCTGCTTTTATGTTCTCGTGAAAAAGCCTGAGTGGTTTGTTATTCACGCTTTTCCTTGGTGACCAGATTATGATGCTCTCCGTTGGTCAGCTGCAGAAAATCGCTGCTGAATGTGTTTTTAATCGCCCTCGTTTCCACCGCGGCCTTCGCTTTCCTCGCGAGCGAAGGACGGGGTTGCTATGGTTATGGGCTTCTGTGCTTTCTGTAATTGGTTTCGCTTGTCAAAGGACCGAGACTTCACAACAAAACTAATTAGCTTTGATAGAGTCCCTGATATGAAGGAGGAATATTTATTTCTACAACAAAGCGCGAGCGAGTTCACGGACATCAGAGGCTTTAAACGTGGCAGCGGCAGTTACGTCAGTTTGCCTCGGATTGTAGTTTTAATAAATAAGAGTCGCTTTGATTCCAAGTATTGATGTCAGACCAATATTAGGACTCTATGAAATATATTTAATACTTCCAGTGACTGTGTGATGTTGACTGACTTTCCTTTTTAAGTATTTTTATGCAAAATAGCTCACATACGAGCGTTCTTTCAAAAATCTGCGCGTCCTGATTCATTACAGTG
>JAKKZN010000008.1:24298334-24319787 GCA_033441825.1 Pangasius elongatus | reverse complement strand
CACTTCTCTTTTTTTCTGCTTTTGATTGATTCAATAGCTTTAAATTTCACTTTCATATAAACAAAATTCTCACATTAAGAAAAAAAAAACCCAATCTGATTCACTTTCTCATCATCTCCTCAAATTTCAGGTGAATGTGGGTTCATATCACCTCCTTCCGGGACGATTCATAGTAAAACTGAGAATGTGTGTTTTTTTTTCTTCTTCTTTTTTTTTCACCGCTTTGAACATGTAAGCCGTCATCCTGTTTGAAGCGAAACACATCGGGGGTTTCACACACAGAGGCCTCTGCCCCAGGCTACACTCTCACTCTCATCAGTAACACACACACACACACACACACACCATGAGAAACTTACTGTAACACACATGCTGTAAGTCTACAAATGTGTCCTGAATTAAAAGAGGGATCCTGTGTCTAAGGACAAGGTGTGAAAGCAGTTTTGCACAGAGTCACTTGGTTTTCACTTTAATATAAAGGTGTGTATTCATTATCACAGGAGTGTACTGCGTGCTCGTGTGACACTTTGTGAGACGGATTTACCACATACTTTGATTTATCTCCTCAGTAAGAAAGTTATTTGAACCACGTGAATTATCACATTCAGATGTGAAATTTAGACTCTTCAGCTTTTGACGGTTCACATGTAGGACATATCGACTCTTCCACATGTGATTTATTTCACCCGAGATTCATTTATTTTCATTTATAACACACGATTCCTTTATATTCACAAGTGACTCTTGCACACGATTCCTTTATATTCACAAGTGACTCTTTCAAACGATTCCTTTAATTCCGTATGTGAATTTTATACGATTCCTTGATTTTTTCACATGATTTGTTTTACACATGATTCATTTACTTTGACCTCGATTCCTACATTTTCCAATTATTTTGTTACACATGATGCATCTTTTTTCTAAACACATGATTCATGATTCATGGTTCATACTTTAAGGTTAGGGTCGCTGTGCTTTAAATGACTAATGTTATATTATTAATATGTATATTTTGTGAAATAGGACCAACTAGGTTTATTTGAAAATGTCACGAGCAGGTACGAACAATAATAAAAGCACTGGGAAGAAGCAGAGGCGCAGCGGGGCTTTCGAGGTGTCCTGTGCAGCCCTCTAGTTTATCAACCTTTATTAGTTTCATGTGTAAATTATGTAGTTTTCTTCCTATAGAGAAACAGCTGATGTAATAAGGAATGAGAGCTCCGTAGGAAACGCTGGCGAAACTGGGAAATTGCTGAAATGATGAAACATCGACGTTAACCGTGCAATCTTCACGTCCGAAGAATGCTAAAGGTCAGTCGCTATGAATGGAAACGATTGTGTGAATTCGGAAATTATCTTCTGGTGCCATCACTTTCAGTAACCGTTGGACTGGGCATGTGGTGAGAATACATCCCGGATGGGGGACGCCAGTGCACACACACACACACACACACACACACACACACACACACCTAGGGGGAATTCATCCAGGCCTATCCACCTACTAACGTGTTTTTCTGAGGTGGGAGAAAACCGGAGAACCCGGAGGAAACCCACACGCACGCCGCTGAAATTTCAACATTGTGGTTTTTGCACGTTTGAAATGCAAATTCTGCAACACAAACTTTAAAAACTGCTTATTATGTTTTTACGTTATTACATTTTTTTCATGTTGTACCAGGGGAAAGAAAGAGGAAGAAATATGCCTTGTTCTTCATCACATGTTGATGTTTAAAAAAAAATTGTAGCTTCATAGACCAACGTATCCTAAGACACTTAAAAAAAAAAAAACAGTAAAGATTTATATATAAAATTTTATTAAATTCTCCTGAGGAAATGAAAGTGTTACAGCGGCATGATGGTACGAATACGAATAGTGAGGTAGAAAATGAAATAAAGTGCCGGTTTGATAAGCATCCAGATTGAAGGGCAATGAGACGTGATGTGAACGTGTAATACGATATGAAAATAGAAGTGCTGGTTGTCCGCGTGAATCATTAACTATTTTTTTAACGATATATTTAATTGTTATATTTGATTGTCCATATGAATCGTTAACTATCCGTTTTAACAACATATTTGAATGGGTGTAAAAAGGTCTAATTAAAAGCTGAAAATATAGCCTGCTCCTTTCCTAGAGAAGGTGAGCTAATACCCGACTGTAAGGGGAAAAAAACCTGAATATCAGCAAAAAATGATGCCAGATTGTCTAGTGTGGTATAGCCAAAAGTGAAAGCGCGCTTAAGTGGCAACCAGAATAAATAAACAGCGAAGACAACGAGGCTCAGTAAGAGGCAGGCCGCAAAGCAGGAAATGAAAAACACCAGGGCAGCACAAACACACACCAACTGTCACAGGATCAATCACACGCTCAACCGTTCAGCAGCGTTTTTATGAAGTGAGGAAAGAATTGTGGTCGATGTGGCAGTAAGAGATTGTTTGCTCCAGAATTCACCTGATAATATTCAGATGACGAGTTGCGTGACATGACATATGAGCAGAAAAGAAAAAAAAAAGTACCGAGTGGAAAAAGTAAAAAAAAAAAAATAAAAAAATACATTTTTTTAAAATCCGTTAAAAGGTGACTCACTAAAGATGGGTCTGAAGGATTTCTGAGTAGAGAAGTGAAATGTAAATCTGTCATTTCTGACTCTGAGATGGAATCAGTGTGTGTGTGTGTGTGTGTGTGTGTGTGTGTGTGTGTGTGTGTTAATACTGTAATTGTAGGACATGAAGGTAGAATACCGTCAGTCTGATGGTGACATTTTGTCAATAAATATGTATGTTTTTATAGATAGATAGATAGATAGATAGATAGATAGATAGATAGATAGATAGATAGATAGATAGACAGATGCAGCACTTTGAACAGGATCCAGTAGCTCTCAGATTTATTTAGATGTACAACTTATTTAGATCCAGCACTTTTTTTTTCAAGCCTTTTATTTTTTTCCCTTTTTGCCTACAATGTAAATGAAATAGTATAAAGTAATAACAGATAAAATAAATGTGACAAACGATCCTCCTTTATGTGTCGCCTTCCTTCCAAGAACACAATCAGCACATTTCCGTGAAGCTAACTCGTAATCACATGTCACATGTACCCACGCCTCGTGGATATACAGAACAGAACAAGGAGTACAAGATGCTAAAAAGGACGGGAGGCGTCGCGTCTGCTTCTGCAACCTGTTGGTCCATCGCTCATAAAATAAACCAACCCTGTAATTTTGGCATTTTGAAGTGTGTCACAGACGAGCAGAGCAAATCACGACATTACTAAGTCACATGACTGCACTGTGGATTACTTTGGATGATTAGGAAAGTCTTTTTTTTTTGGTTTGTTTAAAATGTTGTCGTGAGTTTGCACTTATTGTGAAGCTTAACACACAGGAAATGTTCACACGACTCCTCCAGTCCTCTCACAGCATCGCTGCAATCTTACAGGTGCAATCCTTCGCTGTGCCGGCGATCATCATGCTAATCATAATGTTCCGGGATCTTTTACTTCCATGTCCACTGCACATGACTTGTTTATTTTCACAAGGCTACGGTAACTCCGATAACTCTTTACAGCTGTGGTGAGCAGAAAAGCATCTCAGGATGTGGTGTACGAGCTAATAACCGCAGAAGGTTCCACCTCGGGTTCCACTCCTGTCAGCCGAGAACAGGAATCTGACGCTCACCCAAACTGGACAGTTGAAGATTGGAAAAAAAAACTTTGTCTGATCGGAACGAATCTGGATTTCTGCAGCAGATTGTAGGGTGAGAACAGTTCAGGCTGGTGGGGGTGGTGTACCGGTGTGGGGAATGCTTTCCTGACACACACCGGAACCATTAATACCAAACAAACATCATTTGAATGTCACTTAAACTGGATTCGTGATCATGACACCAGATCTGAATCCATCAGAGCACGTTTGGGATGTTTTTAGCTTGAATGACAAATCTGATGCAATCATATCAAACGTCAGAATGGTGTTCCTAATAAAGTGGCCACGAGTGGATAAGTCGCACGTATTTATTCGAGCACAATTTCTGGGCACAGCATTTCACTCTGAAATCATGTGTTATGTTATCAACTGTGACATGTGAAGTGTTTGTGTTTTTTTTCCACAAAGGGAATTTCAATCAACGCATCCAATATCTTGCGAAAAATAAAAAAAATCCACTCCACCAATCAGCTTAGCGAACGCGAGTAACTGTACAGTAAACCCTCGACTTTCCATTTGACGTCTGCAGCGGTCGTTCAGGGGGGCCTTGCATAAAAAAAGTTCACTCGCAGGGTTTCAGAGTGAATTGAAGTTCCTCAGAGAGATCAGCGCTTCCCAGAAGCAGACCTCTGAAATGACTAACATCGTCAGCGTTGAGGTGACTGCTGCAGCGACTGAGTAATATTGAAGACGTGGGTCCCTTCTCTTGGTAGCGGAATGAGTCATTTGGAAGATAAAGCTGAAACCAGTTCTGTGTTCTGTCAAGGGGATAATATTGCAAATGTGGGCCACAAAGGGGTAACCCTAAATGAGTCAAAAGTATCACACCATTCTCCATGCAGACTTTTTTTTTTCTTTTTTTTTTATGATAGCTTCATTGTCAACACGTAGCTTCTGACCAGATTTGGCTCGTCTTCAGTGAAATTTCAGCCGCAGCGTTCAGAGGCTGTCATCTGCACAAACACTTCCTGTGAAATTGACAAAACCAAGTTTCGAAGAAAGAAGTTTCTTTTTTTTTATTCTTGGAATCTGCAAGACTAATCGAATCTGGGAACTTCTGCAATACGACGAAAATCTGTATATAACTCAAAACCAGAGTTGCAGAATTTAACTGTGAAATTTGCACTTCATTATTACTCCAGAAGTTTGAAGCCCAAGAGAAGGTATTTCGTTGATATTTCAGACCACAAAGCTGTTGAATGCGACATTCCGGTTTCAAACAGGAAGCAGCTTGTTGTCCGACTGCGCTCCACTAACCCCCCTCCCACCCCCACTCCCACCCCCTCTAACAAAACCGCGACTAAAAACAGCCTGACGTGACAAACTTGCCGTAAGAGGGCTGTCTTAAATTTCCACCTTATTTCAAATTGTACAAAGAAAAAAAAAAACCTGTGCGTGGGATGCGTCAATAACGTCTCAGAACGAAAGTCAGTCCGCGAATGTAAGGGACGCTGACAGGAAGGGCAGCTCTCGCCGCTGGAAATGTGCAGCTTCCGAAATCTGACGCAAAACTATTACACATACAAAATAAAATGTTACTTCAGTCCCAAGTGAGTCACAGTCCAAGCACAGATCGAAGAGTTAAAGGAATGGCTTGATAAAAAATGTAATTTCCACCGCCGTCGTATCGGCGTCATTCGAATCGACTCGTTTGTCTTCTTTTAACTTTTGCATTGAAGCTAATGTAGCTAACTCGTCTATCTCAAAGTCTATCTCGAAATACCCAAAATATTTCCCGGAAATAAAAATACAATGCCCGAGTCTTTATATACGGTATACACATTCCTAATAACTCTGTTATTTTACAAAATAGCAGTAAGAGACCGTGGATATAAGACATCCAGCGTTGTAGTAGTACACTTAAAAATTGGAGGGCGGAGCCTAGGGGGCGGTGTGATAAACAATACAATACAGAGTAATTGTGGTTGTCCAAGATGGCCGCCACGTAGGGATTTTAGGTGACATAGACTTCCATTACTTGTAAGCTACATTAGCAGCGTAGCCTCAGCGCAAAACTAGCGAAGCAAACATCGGACGCCGAACATGATTTGGCTAATCGACTAGCTCTGATGTGCTTAATTTGATTTTTTGCAGAAATATTCCTTTATCCCCTTAGGTAATTCATCGTAAAGTGTGTTATTGTGTAATAATAATAATAATAATAATAACAATAATAATAATAATAATAATAATAATAATAATAATAATAATAATAATATTACACAGGGAGTAGAAGGGGTTAAGTGGTTTGTCCAAAGTGACCAACAGTGTTTCTGCTAGTGATGGGATTTTATATTCACACCCTTCCAGATAAACCGGAACTACTTTAAACTACGAACACCCCACTTTCCTTAAATACCGATCGTCAAATAACAGACAAAGAAGGTCGAGAACGTGTGGAACCTCATGCTCTGGGCTTCAAAACAGCAAGGCCAGGCATGTTGAAACTCACAGTGTCAGCAGCAGAGGCATAATCATACTAAGACACTGATGAGTGTTGACCTACTGGAACACACACACACACACACACACATATGTCAGTTTAAAAGTCTTGCAAGACGAGAAATGGGGGAAAAATTGCGACTGACTCATAGCATGCCCTTTGAACATGTGCTCGTCTGCTGATTCTGAATTCCTCCGTGTATGAAGGTTCACAGTCATCCCGGTTTTTGTGAATATGCTGGAAATTGTAACTCAGCGTGACCTAGAATCATAACTGTCACGCTCTGTTTATTACTGAACAGCGCTGTTGAATTCGCTCATTCTGATTCATTTTCTATACGTTGAAAATGCAAAAGTGTGAAATCACAGGTTTACTGTGCACTCATGCTCTCGTTCTCATACGGTATCGTTTCTATAGCGACAGCTCACTCGCAGGGACTTGTGCGGCGGACGCTCCGGATAAGCCTGAGGTGTGGGTTTTTTTTTTTCTTTCCTTTCTTTCTGTAAGGACACAGTTCTGTAACATTTACGGAAGGAGTCTCCAGTGTCAGCACTACATTACGGGCAGAGGTAAAGCTGCAACTCCGGCATCTTCAAGTTACGCTTTCTCCGTTTCTCTGCGTCTTATTTAACTTTAAGAAAGAGAGGGAAAAAAGTGAGGCTGAAGAAAAAAAAAAAGGAACGAGTGTTTATGCAGTATGTAGCTGCTGTAACGTAAGTGAGAACAGGAAGTAGTTTTGCATACGTTCGATAAACGTTCGCCGTTTATTAATAAACGCAGAATTGCAATCGTGTCAGATTTGCTGAGAGGAATAAAAGACTTCAGGACGTGCTGTTGAGGGAAAATAATCCACTTTGGGGTGGGAAGAGTGACTCCGCTTCATTACGCCACCCCTCACTGATTATTTTCCTGTAACAGCACAACACAGAGAGTTTATCTCTTTTAAACACGACTTTTAAACATCGTCTAAAGTGACGATGTTTGTTTGAGAAATCGAGCCAAACCGGAAAGTGAATTTTAGCAGCGGTAAAATGTCAAACGGATCATTTTGAGCTGAACAGATCACTTTTGGCGACTCGGTCAATGGTCCTACCTGGTTTGGTGAATTCTTCTCGTCTGTTCTCTCCTCCTCGCACACATCTATGTGCTCCTCTTCACCGCTCGCTTCTCCACGAGGCTCTGACACTGGAAACAGAGTGCTGTTTTTGTTACAGGTCACATAAAGACACAGGTACAGAAGGACAGAAACACACACTGCTGCTGTTGCTTTTAGAGGTGCGATCGCTTTTGTGATTGTGTTCCACTTTAGGCATGCATTTTACTCACACACACACACACACACACACAAACACACACACACGTCTTCAGTAAAACCACAAGCAGCAAACACACAAATCTACAGTGCGCTTTGAAAAGCGTTGCGGTGATTCAAATGCTGTACAAACAAACGGCGCTTTTGCAACGAAACTGTTCCGTTCTTACAACCTTCTCAAGCGCTTCTCAGATAAATACCACCCGAGGAGTGTATTACAGAGTGTATTACAGTTTAATTAACCTTTTATTACAGCTGACAGAGCAAACGATCAGGTACCGAATGGCAATTAATCACAGAGTCAACACAATCCTAGCCAAAAGCCTAATTCTGTATATTTACATTTCTTAATCTACCTGTAAATTAATTCTTTATTACGTTTTTGGAGCGTAAGTCTGTTAAGTCTATAGATAGATCAGATAGATTAGACTCTGAGATATATATATACGACTCTGACATTTACGTGTCTTTACATAGTTTATCAAATAAGACAATAAGACTAATATATGTTTTGTGCAGCAAAGACATAATTTATAGAGATCAGTATCTCAGGCATTTCCTGTGAGATCTAGACTTTTACTAAAAGCCACAAACATTCCTCGTTTCAGTTTACCTAGCTTTTTCTCATTTTCAAGCCCATTAACTTGAGCTCATTTCTTGGAGTTTAGATGTTTAAAAACTCGTCACTGCCAGGCCTTCGTCAAATTTATCAAAGATATAACTTCAGGTTAAAATGTGTATCATTGATACGTTAAAGGTCTATTCACTGCAAAAGTGTAAGTCGTCACAAACTGATTTAAAGATATAAAATATGACATAAACATTGGGATGTTTAAAGTGAAATGGGTTTCGTCTGGCAGGCTGTTCCACAATTTTGGTATCTTGTATCTTATCTTTTATTTCTAAGCACGGCCAAGTGTAAAAGTTTGTACCCCCATGGGTTCTGAGTGGGTAAAAGGCGTATGTATTACATTTCCAGGATTGGGCAGACGCTCTTATCCAGAGCAACTTACAGAAGCGAAAGCATTTTACATTTATGTTATTTATGAGGAGGGAGAGTGAGTATATTGGTAGGAGAATGTTGGACATGGAGCTGCCAGGCAGGAGGCGAAGAGGAAGGCCAANAAGAAGAAGAAGAAGAAGATACAACTGAGCGGTTGAGGGTTAAGGGCCTCGCTCAAGGGCCAAGTAGGGACTGGGACTATCGCTGTCTTATTATACGTAGCTGTATTTTACTATTTATTTACATAAATCTATCATTCCAAAAATCCTGAAAATGAAATGTGGGTCTATCCTGAAAAAAGACAAAAATCCAAACTGCAAAGTAAACAGAAATCAACAGAATAATAATAATAATAATAATAGTAATAATAATAATTATTCAATATCACTTATCAATATCCTGACATATATGCCATATCTAATTTTGTTAGTTGTGATAAAGAAGGAACCGCTGTGACATCCGTGTTCTGAATAAACGCCCATGTAATCTTAGAACATGCACTTGTAGTTGTAGTGTTCAAAAGTGTTGACTCTTACTTCCAGAAATGCTTGAGAGAAAAAAAGACTGAAATAACAAGTGAGAGAGAAAGAGAGAGAGAGAGAGAGAGAAAGAGAGAGATAGAGAGAGAGAGAGAGAGAGAGAACTGTTCTAATATGAAACCGCATGCTTACAAACCTTGCTTCCTGTCTGTGTGTATAAACCACAGCTTCATGATGCCTCAATCTAATATAAAATATTACTGCACAAACACAGCAAGGGGATTTCCATACGCGTCTTGTGCACGTAGTGTATATACTGTATACCGTTTACTTACTCTAAACTTTCAGAGTAACTCTTCTGTCTAGTTATCACTATTAATCTCAGTGCAGTGGGCGGGGAAGAAAAATCTGCGTCTATTGTGACGATATAGAGTGATAACGGAAGCTGAAATAGTGCTAACATTAATAATACGCTGTATTGGGAATATGTGAATAAAGTGTTTCACTTTTTTTTTCTTTCTATAAAACATTAAGAATGACCCACTTATAGATTAGACACTTGCATCACTTCAGCAGTGTTGTATTATTCGTTTTATATATATACGCTTTATACATACTACTGCTGAATTCCCAACACCGACTGGTCAGAAGGCATTGATTAATTTCCTATAACAGCAGCCCTGTCGGTTGCAGGTTACACGTTTATATTAACACACTTCATTTCTTCACAGGGCGGACGCTCTACGTAAACGGATTTAAAAGTGTGTGTGATCGTATACGGTGACGTTTGTTATGAGGAGATTAATGGAAGGAGTCTCCAGTGTCAGCGCGTTGTAACAGTCAGAGGTAAAGCTGTAACTTTAGGTTGTCTGGACAGAGGAGTTATGCATTGAGGTTTCTCTGTAAAATTAATTTTTATTTATTATTTTTTTTTAAAGAGAGAGTAAATAGAGGCTGGTGAGGGAACTACTGTTTATAGCCGCTATACTATAAGTGAGAACAGGAACTAACTCGTTTCATCGATAACTATAAATGAATAAAAAGCATGATGGGTTGTTTTTTAACTAATAAAAAAATGTCATCTCTGGGTGAAATGCTGTGGTATAAGAGGAATAAAGCACCTCAGGACATGCGGTTATAGGAGAATAATCTCCTTTGTGGTGGTAACAGTAACTGACACCACAACATACTATACACTAAAAAAAGGGAATTTTTGTCACATGACTTCACAAGTCTTGGCCTTGTCAGAATGTCAGCGCTATTGGAATAAAGTGTGTGGTGTATGTCATTGTGCATGTGTGTGTGTGTGCTTCTTTATTTGCAAAAAAGGCTTTTGTGTCGAATTATAGACTGGCTGTGGCCTGCACACTACCCAACTTCCCCTTCCTCACTTCACCGCTCCTTTCCACGCATATCAGAGGACTCTGCGCTTTCGAGATCACACACTTCCTGTGCTGCGGCAGTCTCTTAATTATTCGACTTCTGCATTTCGTTTGCATTGCCACACATGCACGGGGCAAACAGGGGCAAGTACACACCCAGGATCTGTGTACACTGATTTTTTGTTACTTATGTCCGTTTTAAGGAAACCTCTATGCGCTGAATCATTGTGAAATGACACTGAATCATTGTGATATTGCAGTCACAGCGAAGTTATTAGAATTACGTGACCAGAAGGTTCAAACCCAGGACTGGCAGAGAGACACTGTCGGGTCATTTTTTTAGCATAATGATGAAGTCATATTTCTGACAAAAATGATCAATCGATCAATCAGATCGATCAGAGTTATTTAATCTGTTCATTCAAATGACTCATGTGTCATTTGCGAATCATTATTCACACATTTTGTTCGTACTTTATATGACGAGTTTACCGTTTTACATGCAAAATCGTATTGCTCGTTTTGATTTAAGCCCCATCCCTACAGCACTCTGGAGTTATTATTCTGTCAAAATGCAGTGACGAGATCACAACGACTCACAAATCAGATACATGTGATTCTAACACTAACGTTTACAAATCCTACACTGTTCATGCTGCGTTCACAAATCACAGCTTCCCATCACAACTATCCGATCACACATGCCCAGCCCATGAAATGAGATGTAACTTACACTATAAACTGTATGTGTCTTAAAAGTTACAGATTTACACAATGATCCAATCAGCCAATCAGCAATTGTAGCAGCAGCACAATGCAAAAAATCATGCAGATACAAGGGTTAAAAAAAATGTGATTTCAGTGGCTTTAATTGTTGCATTGGTTGTTTTTCAGGAACTGCTGATCTGGGATTTTCACACACAGCAATGTCTAGAGTTTAAAAAAAAAAAAATCCAGGAAGTGACTCAGACTCACTGAAACTCGAGAGCTGAATGCTGTATAAAGACCAGGTGATGTTTCTCCTGTCTTCACCTGTCCAGTTTGTAGCATCAGATTCCTGTTCTTCCTGGCAGACAGGAGAGGAACATGATGTGGTCTTCTGCCGGCGTAGCCGCTCCACGTCAAGATCCGACGCGTTTCTGAGACGATTTTCTGCTCGTGACGGTTGTGATTAGTGATCGTTTGAGTTACCGTATCCTTCCCGTCACCTCGACCCGGTCCGTCCTTTCTCCTCGGACCTCTCTCTCACGTTATTAAGACGTTCCTGCCTGCAGAACTGACGATCACTGGATGCTTTATCGTTTTCAAGACCGTTCTGTCCGAGAGGCTGTTGTGTGTGAGAATCCCAGAGGCTCAGCACTTACCTTCTGAAACTCAAACCAGCTCACCTGGCACCAACAACCATACCACGGTCAAAGAAACTGATGTGAACATTAACTGAAGCTCCTGACCTGCATCTGCATGACATTATGTATTGTCCTGCTGCCATATGATTGGCTGTTTGGATCATATACAAGCGTCAACTTGCTACTGATCTAAGTTTAATGCGCTGATGAACTCTTCTGATACAATTGGTCTGAGTTTATTGGGGTTTTTTTTTGTTTTTTTTTTAGTAAAGATATCAGTTAACGCCTGGCCTATAAAAGCCTATCTCTGCTGATAAGCTTCATATGATACTGTGTAAGCTGTGAATTTATCAGATGCGGGATTTTACGCTTGCAGCAGTACTGTACTGTGTTTCTGTTTCCCTTAACCACTTCCTGACTTCTGCCTACAGACACAAATATCCGAGTTCATACACTATGCGACGCGACCTTGAGCTCTTTATCTCGCTGTAACTCACCTTATATTGTTGATTAGGATTTTAAACAGCGTGCGTGCACGCTCTACAACGGAGTTATTACCGTGACATGTGTAATGGACACAGGATTAGATTACACACACATCCAGGAATGTTCATTTTCATGGCAGATGCCGGACTCAAAGGAAAAAAAATATATAAAAAAAAATAAATAAAGAAATTGTTCTTAGGTGTATCAATTTCTGATCTGAAATAGTTACATTAATATATCTTAATACATTTATAAATAGAAAAAAATATATTACTATTATTTACTTATAATAATACCATTATATACACAAAAAAGTGGGTTATAAATTGAGCTATTTATAATATTTTCAAATATTTTAAAATGAGCGTATTGGGTTATAACTATGTGTATACGTACTTCCTCTCTTTCAGTATAGTTTCATTCTATTTTCATGTAATTATTTTATTAAATTTAATATATATACATATACATATTTTATTCTCCTTACACTTATTTATGCTCATATTACTCATATCTTATCCTTGTGCATTCTATTATATTACTTTTTAGTAATTTTTAATACTTGATTGTACAGCACTCTGGAGAGCCCATGCATGATAAGTTGATTATTATTATTATTATTATTATTATTATTATTATTATTACAGTATGTACAGGTTGACATAAAAGAATCAGATGAATTAAAAGTCACTTCACCATTATCCATCAGTAACTAGTTAATAATTATCCACTTACAGTAAAAGTAAAAGCCAGACATACCCATTGTGAACGTGTGTCTCTCCCCGAGCTTCAGATCCGTGTGTGTGCGTGCGTGTGAGTTTGTGTGTGTGTGTGTGTGTGCGTGTGTGTGTGTGTGTGAACGTCTTCCTTCAGTGTGTATTCTCGTTTGTGCGCTCTCACCACAAGGTAAAAGGCTTTCGAAATCTCGAGGTCTGAACCAGATGGGTTGTTCCAGTTGTCATTGGGCAAAAAAAAAAACACACTTTCACTTCCTTAGTTGTTCAAGCAAAGGATCATGGGAGTTAGAGTTTCTTTTTTTATTTGAACAGTGATGAGTGTTAATTATCACTGCTGTGAGCTTAATAAGTTGTGCAACATCATCATATATTCCATACATATTCATGATAATACAGGTATTATATTAGACATTAGTTTCATCAAATATTCAAACTTAAGGTTCCAAGTAGAACTTGAGAGCTTAATTACCCAGATAACCCTTTAAGAACCCTTAAAGAACCTTTTTTTTCTAAGAGTGTATGTATTAACTGGATGCATGTGTGGCGCAATCTTCAAAGGATTGATCATATTTTCTTCTGAACACCTAGAACCTGTGTGACCTTCAGCTGAACTGCCGTTGGACTTGGTACACTGTTAGAGAAAAGGGTTCTTGAAGAGTTCTTTAGAGGTCCATTGCATAACTAAGGGTTCTTAGCTTCCTGAACAGGTTCTACCTGGAGCTCTTTACTGACCGTGTGTTGTAGGGCTCTACATATAACATCTAAGATCCTTTTCGAATTAAATGTGTGGGTTTTTTTTTAAGCTGGAAGACATTTCTGCATATCCTGATGAGCTTCATGAGCCTTCAAGACGAAGCCACACGATTTAAAACGGTCCGAAAGTCTGAGTACTCTATCCGGAACGGTTCTTCCCATCACAGGTTGGAACTACAAACATGGACTATGGATTTGAGGCAAAAAAAACAAACAAACTATGGACTATACGCAACAACGAACGACAACTACAAAGCTATAAAATCTTGACCATGAGATGCTGAAACACTAGATCTTAAGTTTTGGTGCTATCAAGCCATAATGAGACACAGATGAGAGTGATTAGTGAGCCATGTGACATGCAGGGGCTGATGGGTAATGTAGTTCTGCACCCTTTAGCACCACCATGACACTTCCTAGCTAACAAGTTAGCAGTATGTTATGGTTCTAGGAACTTCTAGGAACATTTAGCTTAACTTATGTTGTTTAAGAAAAAAGGGGGGGATTCTTGAAGGGTCTATTAGATAATTAAAGGTTGTTAGCCTCCTAAAAGGGTTCTTGAACCTTCAGTGTACTTAGGCATGTTTGAGTAATGTTTCTATGAGTTGTAAGTGTGTTGTATGAGTGCTTACAACATACAGGAACATTCCCCAAAACATACTTAAAAACATATAGGAACATTTAAAAAAAAAAAATAATGTACCTGTGTGTTTTGGGGAATGTTTCTTTCAGCTTTTTACGTTTAAAGTAGCAAGTAATTACTTTTACTCTGATAAATTCATCATGGTTTTCCTACGACATTAAGCCCTTCTCTGTCAGCCCACAAAAAAAAAATATCAGTGCTTATATTATTGAATTCATTTCATGTCCAAATCAATCACACATGCAACAATGAAGACGAGATTTTATTCACAGAAAAAAAATGACATAAATCTGAAGCACATATGTTGTCATATTTGCTGCTCGTTAGACATTTGGAAATTGTTATTTACAGCTTTAATCCGTAAGACTGCGTCACGCATCACTCGTGGAGGAAAAGCGTTTTCCGTGGTGGTCTATAGTTACAGAATAAACACTTTAAAAAAAAATCGTCTCAAAGATCCGACTCAAACAGCCGAATCAAAGCGCTGACTCATTTAGCAAAGGGCATATTTTCCCCTCAGAGAGCGCTCCTGTGGTAAGAGAGGTGTTAAAATGGCAGTAACCTGTTGAACATTTCAATTTCTGAATGAACTGCGATGTTAGTTAGTTCTATTCCGAGAAAGAAAAGACCCACTGAAATGTAATGCTAGTCAGGTTAGCTTTCTGTCTTCGAGCTTCTGTCTGAGGGAATCTGCAGAAAGTCACGCAAACACGCAAACACGCAAACTGCGTCACTTTCCTGAGGAAAAAAAGGAGGTAGCTATTGGCGCCTTTTTCGCTGAGGTAAGGAGCTAACGTTACCATGGTAACGATTAGCTGAGGCTGCATGGACGATGTTATTATGTCATTTCAGTGCTTCGTATCTCACAAAGTTGTAATGATTTCTTACATAATTGACTGATTTTAATAATTCTGATATTTTTAGAAAGTGACACCGGCGACGTTTTTTTTAGACGCATTAAAGAACTACTGATAGCCAGTAAATGTTTGGGTTTAAACTTGATTCAGGTGTTTTTTCTGACTTCAAATGAGTAATGACTTCAGTTGAATGACTATTGTTTCTCTAGATTTATGTCTTATATTTCATTTTCCATTTATGTTAAACGTTAATGACAAATGTTCTACATTAATGACTAATTACAACTGTAAAGAATTACATCCTACTCTGCTTGTAAATTATATTCAGAAATATTAAACAAAACAAATCATTAAAAATGTTATTAGCTATATTAATTACAGAAAGGGTTTGGGGACATAAATGTCTGAAATATGAAACAAATTCTAGAAAATTCACTTGGTTTAGTAAAATTTTTTTAAGAATGTTTTTTTGTCTTTTTTTTCATGACTGTTTTTAGAAAATGCGTAATTTCCTGCACGTCCATTAACCGTAAGGCAGCAATCTTACTTATGCGTTCATGCATCGATCTGTCAGTAATCAGGTTTTATCTATGTTTTTGTGTACTTTTTTTTTGTTTCCTTGGAAATGATGGAGAACGGGGGATTGCCCCGATCCAGAGACGAGTACGCGGGTCTAAAGAGGCACAGGTGAAAGTTCTCGTCAGAATTTCCCCTGAGCACATATTACCTCAACAACAACAACAACCCTGAAAGTAAGTTTGATAATCAAGTCGTGAAATGATTGTTAAGTTCCAGCCTTATCTATTGTCTGCAAGTGCACGTTATTCTTAAGTGTAGTGCCAGTTTGTTCTTGCGCAAATCAAAATAGTTCTTTTTTTTTTTTTTAATATATTTTCTGCACTTCATTTACAGCAGATCGCTGTAATACAATTATAATGTACTTTTATTTATTACAGTAATTACACTTAACTTCCAGATGAGTTCTGTGCCAAATTTCAACTCGAAGCTACAAAATGTTTAAATCGACGACGGAGAATATCGCTCTATTTTGAACACGGTGTTTTAAAAAAAAAAAAAGAAAAGAAAGAAAAATGGAAAGCCCCATCCTGATTATAGAGAAAAATATTAACAGCTGCCTTTGTTTTGAATCTGCGAGCCGTTATGACGACGCTCTGTGCTTGCTGGGTTTTGTACTGCACCCGGTTTGGCTGCTGAAAGTTTCGGATCTGTGTTATGGAGGGGCCTCTCTCTCTCTCTATCTGTTTCTATCTCTCTTTCTCTCTGTGTCTTCCACCTGCCCGGATAGTCCCTGACATTTAACCGAGTTTAACCTTTAAATGTCAGAACGAATAACAGAGACCTCAGCCCAGAGGACAGGCACACCAAGATGAGTTTCTCTGGTAAAAAATATTAGACAAAACATCCGCCTTTCTTCATTATTGGGAACCTGAGAGATTATTACTGCTGCTGTAAGCCCCTTCACAATACACAATCGCACACCTACACACACACACACACACACACACACACACGCACACGCACATACACCTATAGTGTGTGTTGAGGGGATAAGTGAAAAGGTGTGAACAATTAACACACGCACATGTATCACAGTTTCCTGTCAACTTCCTGTATAACTCTGAATCTAAAACCTAAAAAAGATAGGATAAAATGTATTTTTTTTAATAATCATAAAATCTCCTTTAGGCTCTGGTTTCCATGGTTTATAAATCATATCGAGGTGCTTTTCCAAATATGTGTTTTTTTTTTAATTCTCTTTTTTTTTCCCCAAAAAATTAGCATAAAAGAGGTGAAGGGAAAACTGATACGATCACTGGGGAATCTTCACAGTGAGTAATCAGTCACTGTGATCAAGAGCTATTAGCCAATCGTAACGCAGTGTTATGGAAATACTGGTGAGGGGAAAAGATGGATGGGAAAAAATGACTTTTTATGAAAGCCCTGGATTTAAAAAAAAAACAAAAAAAAACATTTCTTTTCTGACATTTCCTGTAAAAATGAATGTATTTTTAGTTCATTTCTCATGACATGACAGTTACTTGCGTCATTATCGTTAGATGACGAATGAGATAATCCCAGGATTTTCTCATGATCTCAGCATACATTTTTTTTTAGAAATGACAACATGACTAATTGAAATAAATTGTTGTTAGCTTATTATCGGTAGCGCAGTAGTGAGATTCATTACATATTCCGCACGAATCAGATGACACGCACGGATCAAACACGTTAAACAGTCAAACTGAAAACCGAGCTAAAGTAGCTACGCACGGTTACTTCATATAGCTGGCTAAATCAGCAGGATCGAAATTTTATCCTCCATTTTCAATATTCACCATACAGCCAAAAGTATGTGCACCCCTGCCCATCACACCCATGTTTGGTTCTTCACCACACTGTGCAAACAAACAACGTTTAAAGCGCACAATTGTATAGAATGTCGTTGTGCGCTGTAGCATTACAATTTCCCTTCGCTGGAACTCAAACCTGTTCCAGCATGACAATGCATTTACATTTTACAGTCACATTTACGGCATCTGGCAGACGCGCTTATCTAGAGCGACCTACAAAAGTGCTTTGAAGTCGCTATCAATAAATACATTCTGACACTGGTTCACTAGTTCACGAACTAAGAATACCATCAGTTCAAAAACTCTATTGGGGAGGTAATATAGTAACAAGCGCTCAGACAATGCAAAGTTTCTTTCTTCTTTTTTTTTTTTTTAATTTAAGTAGTTTAGGAAGAGGCAAGTCTTTAGACGTCGTTGTGCACAAAGCGAGCTCCATGAAGACATGGTGTGTGAAGGTCGGAGTGGAAGATCTCGAGTGTCCTGCACAGAGCCCTGACCTCAACCCCACTGAACACCTTTTGGGATGAACTGGAACACCGACTGCACCNAGCGCCTGATCTCACTAATGCTCCTGTAGCTGAATGAACACAAATCCCCACAGCCACGCTCCAACATCTAGTGGAAATCCTTCCCAGAAGAGTGGAGCTCATTATAACAGGAAAGGGGAATAAATCTGGCACAAGCACTCGAGTATCTTTTGCTGAAAACATCAGGTCTCCACATACTTTTAGCCATATCTAAGAAAGGTTGGTATTTTGTTAACACTTTCTGTGAAGCCTGTGCTCGTAATGCCTCATACACTGGTTTATAAATATTAATTATTCAGACAACGTACCATGAATGTATTTATAAAGATGCAGCATCATGAATAAATTCATGGAACCATAATACTGATCATTAACACTTATAAATCAGTGTGTAATGCAAAAAAAAGCAAGTGCATCACTTATAAGTAATTACAACAGTAATATAATTTAACAAACTTTTATGATGATGAAGTACAGGTCTTGATGTGTCTTTATAAATGTATTTACAGAACAGTGATCCTTGCTTATAAATAATTACAAATGGGAATATTATTCATTATGAGCTCTGGTCTGATGAGCTGCCTTCAGCTAAACAATTCACATAAATGCAAGTGATTGGATAAACCACAGAAGAGGACCTACTACAGAAGCTCAGCTGATTTATGTTTAAACAATTTGAACTCTGCACCAACTGTATGAACAGGGATACCTCCATCCACCAAGAAGCCTAGTCCTTCTTGTTACTAATGTTTATGCCAGAACTACCTTTAAAACATACTTCAGACATGAAGGAAACTATTGAAGAAAAACTATTTCAAACATTTTCCTTGCTGTGACCTTGACCCTGTTTGGATCAGCTCCAAGATAAGCTCATCTGCTGGTTACAATGATAATTCCACAGAAATCCTACAAACATTCAGCCACTCGTTCTTGATACAGAGCGCTAAAGAGAATCTCAGATGGACAGGTGGACGCTGCTAGGACTGGAGTCACTGTTGTATGGTGAGAGACGTTTAATGGCTTTGCTACGGTATTTTCCCCCAAGTACTCAAGTTTGTACCAAGTTTGGCCCACATCCAGACTGTACGAATGTACAGATGTACAGTTTGGAAAGTGTTGCACAGTCATTAAGACTACACAGTAGAGTGACAATGCGTACTGTAATTCACTGCGATTGCTGCGTCTTTAGTTACTGCTAGGTCTCTACAAGAAGACCACGTTCAGACCTGCTATTAACGTCTGTCTCACATGGTCTGATAGCTGAGACAGCCTCCAACACCTCGCCTTTACATAAGCCCTGAAAGTGTCTCTGCAGTGACCGCTTGTGATCAGGGTTTCCGGTTACATATCGCATGATGTAGTCATTCAGGCAGTCCTTCGCGTTTGTCTGGGACACATCAAGGTGCATTTGCGTTCACACTACAAATGTTGGCATACGAGTCCTGAAAAGTGGTTTGAGCAGCAACGCAACCTTCGGTGTAAAGCAGTCTCCATATAAATGTAAGGAATTATCATCACCTATGCACATACCTCCAGGTATGAAGAGGAGCCGGAGCCGTGGTTCATCTTCTGAGCCAGTCCGTCTGTCTGGAGCACACACTCCTTCAGGTGGATCACATTCGGGTGCTGGCTTTGGATGCTGCTGAGGGCCCAGAACTCACGCAGAGCTAGCTCCACGTTCTCAGGCGAGTGGCAGCGGATTTTCTTGATGGCGACACGCGCTCCTGTCCGCTGCACCACAGCCTCATACACCACACCATAGCTGCCTCGGCCCACCTCTTGAATCAGCTCGTACTTGGCTTGCCTGCTCACCATCCTCTTCCTCAGCTGCAGGTTGAGAGAGTGCAATAAATATCCAATAAGTACATACAAACACACCTAAAACATATTTACAGGATATAGATATGCAGCACTATGCACAAAGTTTGAGAAGTGTTTAATCATATGCTAGTAAAACAACGTGATGTTAAATCTCAAAGAACAAAGCGTAGAGTTGCGATTTTGTCAACTACCATACCATGTCAGAAAAGTTGAGGCGAGTAACACAAAAGAAACCTAACACTGTTATCTAATCCAGCTGTATTTTTTTGTCATGTCCCTGTGTTCAAACACCATCTGCGTCACTGAAAAACAAAAACATCCAGTGAGTGGCAGTTCTGCTGGCGGAAACGCCGTGTTGATGAGCGAGGTCAGAGGAGAACGGCCAGACTGGTTCAGGCTGACAGGAACTCAAAAAACCTGTTTACAACCATTTTGGTGAGCCTACTGTAGCCTCAGATTCCTGTTCTTGACTGACATGAGTGGAACCTGATGTGGTCTTCTGCTGTTGTAGCCCACCAGCCTGAAGGTTTGACCTGGGAGTTCTGAGATGCTTTTCTGCTCACCACGGGTGTAAAGAGTGGCTGACTTACTGTAGCCTTCCTGTCAGGTCGAACCAGTCAGGCCATACTACTCGGACCCTCTCATCAACAAGGTGCTTCCACCCACAGAACTGCCACTCACTGGACGTTTCTGTGCTTTTCGCACCGTTCTTGTGTGTGAGGATCTCAGTAGATCAGCAGTTTCTGAAATACTGAAACCAGCCTGTCTAGCACCAGCAACCCTGCCGCACTCTGTGCCGTCACCGAGATCTGAAATTTTTCCCCACATTCTGATGTTTAACTGAAGCTAGTAATGGAAAATTACTTTATGTTTAGTTTGAGAAATTAATAATCTGAATCTTACAGCTTCATGTTTTGGTTACATTTTTATGAAGTTCACTGGAGTTGCTCTTTAACTCTCCCTAGTACACCTCCATTTAGTTAGGCAACACACACTCTATACTTTTTGCTCTTTAGGTAAATTTCAAGCAAAGAGAAATTTATTTCTTATTAATTACACTTACAATGCAAAACAATTTGACGAAATTTAGTATCACCTTTCAGTTGCAAATGAGAGGTACCTTTATCATGTGTAGATGTACATTTCACCATAAACTAATAATGAAAGCAAGAACCTTGCAAATTATTCAAATTCTACTCAGGATATTTTTGAAAAGGAAACCTTACATGCAAAAAGAGAAGTGCCTACCGAGTGAAGCAAATAACTCCCCTAAAGAAGATCTACATCGTGGGGGGGGGGAAAAAAGTTCACTGCTAATTGTGAAGCTGTTGGGATGAAAGTCAGCACCTGCAAGTCTCCCAGAAAAGAGTGGGATGCTCTTGTAGGTGCTTGCTCCTTGTGGAGAAATTGAAGAACTTTGGTATCTTGTTCATGACCTTATTCACCTGTAAGGCGTTCCATCTTCTCCTCTGACCATAACAACTCTTTTCTCATCGTCACGGAACTTGAAACAGGAAGTAACGTAGCAGGTTAAACAATAACATTACTCAGCATGCGCGGGTGGTTTCCACACACAATG
>JAKKZN010000008.1:24266548-24279065 GCA_033441825.1 Pangasius elongatus | reverse complement strand
CACACACACACACACACACACAGTATGCAGCTTTTAAAGTGTGCACATTTAATAACTCTATAATTCTACACATACATGTAAATGCAAAAGTTCCATACATTCGTCAAAATAATAAAGTGACAAGACATTTAATGGCGCCGCAGCTAAAATGGCTGCCCACTGCTTCGGGTGTGTGTGTGTTCACTACTGTGTGTGTGTGTGTGTGTGTGTGTGTGTGTGTGTGTGTGTGTGTGTTCACTACTGTGTGTGTGCACTTGGATGGGTNCTTCACTTTTTCTAAAGCTTTTAGACGGATATTTTGTTTGGTTTTGATATCGACATTTTGTATTGCTTTTGTCCAGCAACCCTGGAAACCTGAAATCAAGAAATCTGGTCATTTGTGAATAAGGATGAATTGGATCTAGGTGAAAATACCAGATTTGAACTGCTACCTCTGAAATCGTACGATTAGCATGACCTCAGGATCCGAGAGGTGATACGCTTTGTTCCAGTTCCTCTTTCAAACCGGTCGTCTTCTCTGTACGGAGTGTCCCTCGTCCTTCAGGTGCAGGGACGTATGCTTACGATGTGGTTGTTTCACCAGTATACAGATGTTTGCATATGACTCGCTGGCCTGGACCGCGTACATCACGCCGCTTCTGTTTCTGATATCCAGAATATATTCTGAATTTGATGTACAGTGTGTGCTGAAGAACCTTCTGGAGTTTTTCCCCTGACACCCTGCACACACAGTCTTGTTCTGGTCTTCCAGTAGGATCTCGCTGCAGTTTTGACAAAGGCCCAATTCGGGTAACCACAAGCGTTTAAGGCTTTTGCCAGATGTTTGCTCTTGGACGCAGAGCCGGTCGGAACATTTTCAGCCTGGTCGTGTAGAGATTGGATTGCACCTGGCTTCTGTTCCAGGCTTGGTGGGAGTCAAAACTGGAAGTTGGTCAACTTTAATGTCTGCGTTTCTGAATACTAAAGAGTAGGACAGTATGTTGTTTTAGAGCCTTCCTTTGTAAACGTGATGTGTTTATCAAGTTGATTTGGAAGTCAACGCTTTGACTTGCCAAGCTTTGATTTTTCGTTTTGGCTACACGCTTAGGAAAATCCGTACCTCATGGATTCTTTGGATAGCTACGGGTTTGAAGATTCCTAAAGATCCTCTAAAAGGAGAGAGTTTCCAGTGGAGGAAACAGGCGATCCGATAGCACAGCGTGTCTACAGGACATGTGCGACTAATGGGTAACATTCCAGTTCTGTGCTGCATCCATCAAATGTGGGTTGGTGAGGTTTTCTTGGACATCAATAACACAAACACCAGTCTCTAGTCATACTCGTGATTTTGTCCTTGTACGATAAGTTCGACGATTTGTAGCACAGAAATAGCCAGAAGGAAAATATTGGTTTAGCCTCTAGCAGGGGAGGATAAGATAAAACTTTACATAAAAGGGGGGGAAAAAAAACAAAACAACAATATTTAAGATGAAGATTAAGTTCAAAAAGAAATGTAGCTGCTAAACGATGACATATAAAACCATTTAATTTAACGCAAATGCAAAACTGGGAGATATAGCGAAGAGTCTGAAGCGGTGTTTATCGATCCTAAAACATTCTACAGTGCGTCACGTTTCTTTAGCAAGACTATTTTAGTGTTATGTGAAGCTACAGAGCGCTAGTATCTGCCTCTTTAAAGCAAAATGTAGGTGTTTCTGTCAAGCTGAAGATCACCACAAGCTCATTATACGTTTTTAATGTCGGATCACAGGGCTCTGGATGCAAGCCGGCAACCACCATAAGGTTCTCCTGAAGAAGGATTACTAAAACCCCGCCCCTGGCGTCCTCCTATTGGCTGGCGTAGCTGTGGTGAATTTTATAAACTGACCGAGCGTTGCTGTTGTGCTGTGAACACGACACTACACGACACACTTTGCACATCAAGATTACCGTCCACCACGCAAAAACTACCGGCGGCTTTACAAGAGGTGGAACCCGATTAAGGCGGATCTCACAAGAAAAAGGTCATGTTACAAAAACCAAGTCTAGGAATAAAAGCTGGAAATACAGTTCCCTCCGAAAGTATAGGAACGGCAAGACCAGTCCTTTTGTTTTTGCTACACACTGAAGACATTTGGGTTTGAGACCAAAAGATGACTATGAGATCAGAATTTCACCTTTCCTTTCACCTATTTCCTGATATTTACATCTAGATGGGTTGAATAACTTAGAACATGGCACCTTTTGTTCCAGACCACCCAATCTTCAGATGAGCAAAAGTATTGGAACGGATAGTCTTAAAGTAAATAGCACTTAATATCTGGTTGCATATTCTTCGCTTGCAGTGACTGCATTGAGCCAGCGACCCATTGACATGACCAAACTGTTGCATTTTTCTTCTGTGATGCTTTTCCAGGCTTGTACTGCAATTTCTTTCGGTTCTTTCTCAAACCCAAATGAATTCAGTGTGTAGCAAAAATAAAAGAATTGGCCTTGCCGTTCCAATACTTTCAGAGGGGGCTGTAGATAAAACGACGGCGTCCTAGGACATCGTGTCGCTGTTTACATTCTTACCGAAGAGTAAGTCACCAAAACTGATAAGAGAGCTGCTAAGGAGATTAGACCCAAGTCGGACGACTACTTATTAACACACAGATCGACCCACGCACCCATCTGTATAGAAGCCAAGAGAGGAGTCACCTTCAGAAAATTAGCCATGGAGCTAACATGGTTGGCACACAGTCCCTTCCTGGCGTCTTTCACACCCTCGCCAGTCTGAAAACACACAAACGCAAACACGGTTAGAGACAGACGGAAAGAGAACTGCACGTCTAGGAATGAAAAACACTCACCCAGTTGATCAGGACGTATTTAGGGAGGCCGGAGTTGGGGTCTTTGACCCGGCAGAATGCGTACATCACCTTCCCGCTGTTCAACTCCTCCACCAGCTCCTCCAGCCCTCCCTCTAAACACACACACACACACACACACACACACACACACACACACACACACACACACACACATAAGGACTTAACAGAAAAACCTTTAAAATCCAAACACAGATGTTTCTCTACAGTGTCCATCTCAAGTCAGGACGAGATCTTCAGATATCACAAGTGAACAAAAAAAGTTGAGCTACTTTGAGTTGCTGTTTTTAAGCTGAGTTGTTCAACCTGATTTGAGTTGTTGATTTGGATTGGAGTTGCTGATTTTTTGTTGAATTGCTGATTTTGAGTTGAGTTACTAATTTTGAGCTGACCTGCTGATTTTGAGGTAAAATGCTGATTTTGAGTTGAAATGCTGATTTTGAGGTGCTGATTTTGAGTTGCGTTGCTGATTTTGAGTTGCGTTGCTGATTTTGAATGGAGTTGCTGATTTTGAGTTGACTGACACACAACAAAGCTTTTTAAAGTAGGACTGACTCTAGTAAAGAACAATGAGCTGATTAGCTTGCTACCTAGCTTGCTAGTTTTCAAACAGAAGACTAAGTCTAATTATCTTGATTACTTTTAAGCAATTTAACCCTTTAACTACTGGTGCAACACAAACACTGCCCAAATATTGCAGTCTACCTAAGCAAGCATCTCTCAGATGGGACACAGACATTATTTTAAGGTTTTTCAATATAGTGGTATAGACTGTATAGAATTATTAGCACATGTCTAACACTCACCCCCTTTATCGGCCAGCCGGATGTCATTGGTGTTGCCTTCGTAGGTGAACAAGGCCCTAGAAGAAGACCAGAACGCAGATAAAGCTCTGCACAATGCTGATCTGATCTACCACAACACTTATGATAAAAAGAACCACAACACATTGTTTTTATACACATTTCCCTGCTTTGTGAATAGAACAGACGCTTCTCTCGTAAGGAAAGTCTAAGGCAGTTGCTGAGTTCTCTGACGCTGTGGTTTTTGAAATAAGGGAAGCACAGTTGTCTGATACAGAAGTATAAATATTCACAAATGTGTGTGTTCTGTTTCATCAGTTTCATCTGCTGGACTGGCCTGCTGTTTAATTCTCAGTCTCTCTTCATAAGTAAAAGCATCGAAACAGCAGCTAAAGTGCTAACTAGCTAGCTTTCACTGAAGACGGCAGTGAGAGCTAGCTAACTCAAGCTATACATTAAACAACACATCTCCAAAAGGAACACAAACAATCAAACAACCTAATATTACCAATATATTTACAAATATTTAATAGTAGATTCTTAAAATTCAAACACTGACTGTAATAGGAAAACTGTTAGTGTTAATACTCAACAGGTATAGATTAGTACATAAGTATGCAATCTGAGACACTACGTTAATTTGTTTATTCAGTTGTGGACACTATCACATGCTGCTATACTGCCTCTACTATTTACGTCGGTATAAACAGCGTGTTAATTTCTGAGGACGTGCACATGTCACACACCAAACAACCACAGGATGCCACAGGCAGCCATCTTGCATACGCGTAGACAACAGTAAATATAAAGCCACCAATAGCATCGCAGTGCATCAGTGCAGTTCTGTCAGCAGGGTTTCTATGGACTTCGTGCTGGCTGTGCTGGCCACCGAAAACAGTTCGCATTAAATAAAGAGAGTGAGATATCTTATATTTGATTTGCTAAAATAGTGAATTTCCCCAAGAGTGATGAATAATATAGACGCATTTCTACATTTAATACAGAAACATTTCATTGGTGCATTGGTTTCCCATGTAGACGTAAAGCAATCGCCTGTGATAACACGGTATTGCTTAATATTAAAGACAACAGAAAAAGGACAAAAACTGCAACACTTCTGGTTGCGAGGCAGCTCCTGTACTCGTGTGTTCAGCCATACAAAGCCACTTGTGTACACAGGAAGTCGTGTCAACTTCCTCCCTGGAACCTGGGGGCTGTCGAGGTTGGTTTAGAGTGACCTAATCAGTGAGATGTTACGCAGCCCGTGTTAATGATAGTCTCCAGCACTCAAGAGCTGCCTCTACGTTATTAAAGTCAGACTCGACTTGTTTTGCTGACTCTGCAGAGTCTAAAAAGTCCCATCATGCACCGTGTGGCATGCAAATGCCGAGTTTTCTTACATCAGAGGCCAGTTGGTAGGAGAGGAGAGTTCTTGTGTACGGGAGAGGAGGAATGAACACACCAGACACCAGGGACCGCATATTTGACTTGTTTTCACATCATTGCATTGTTGTGCAAAAAAACAGCGCCATCACTGTTGCAAAATCCTGACTGGGCTGTTTGACAGA
Organism: Pangasius elongatus; assembly: GCA_033441825.1. Taxonomy (NCBI): domain Eukaryota; kingdom Metazoa; phylum Chordata; class Actinopteri; order Siluriformes; family Pangasiidae; genus Pangasius; species Pangasius elongatus. The sequence continues at coordinate 24,273,845 of JAKKZN010000008.1, read as the reverse complement.
GAACAATACGAATGCTGAAACGGAAAACTGGTTCAGCCGAGGTAAGACGAGACGGCGGATAATCGCTGGAGCTAACATCCGTCACGGAGAGAACGCAACAGGCTTTAAGCTCTGGAAAAATCTTCAGAATATGACGCGTTTCATATCTTGTGGGTGGGACTTTCTACACGGCAACGGGAATGTGTATGAAACAAACAGAAAGTGAAAAAAATTAAAAATAATAGATCCCCAAACGCTTTAGAAATTGTTCCTTTTTCTTGCTGAAGCGAGGAAGTTGGCGCTTTCTGTGCTTAATCAGCACCAGGGATGGAAAAGTACAGGCATGNGTGTGTGGTGTAACAAAAATAATAAACTCATATGCTCATAAAATGCGCTCGTGATGTACCATGCTGAAGTCTCAAATCCGATTGGTCAGAACGTGTTGATTAGTTTTCTATAAGAGAAGCTCCGACAGTAGTTTCGTCTGTAATACAAATAATACGATTTAACAGTTGTTTAAATAGTTAACATTTATGGAAGGAGTCTCCAGTATCAGCGCTTTGTAGCTTTGTGTTTTCCGAGATCTTTACGCTTTCTCAGTAACAAGACAACCTGCGCTTTTTTGTCTAAATAAATTCAAAAGAGAGAAAGAAAAATGAGAGAAAGAAACGCTTACAGCTGTAACAACGCAAATGAGAACAGAAACGAAGTCGTTTAACGGACATTCAACAACATTAAATGTAAATATAAGCGGATAAAAAGTATCACGTGACGTTCCTTAATAATTAAGAATCGAATTACAGATAACCGCTGGCAAAATTTCACCACATCAACGATTACACGTTTTAATCTGTTTATGCGGACCAATCAGCTGAACCGGCTGTTACTATGGAAACGGTAACGTATTAGAACGAGCGCCGCGCTACTGTCAGAGCTGCTGTTATAGAGCGTTAATCAACACCTTCTTTCTGACCAATCAGAATCAGGAATCCAGCAGCGGGCTAATGTCTCTTTCTTTCTATGTCAGTCTCTATAATCGATCTGTGTCTCTCTCACTGCCTCTTTCTGTCTCTCACTGCCTCTTTCTGTCTCTCTCACTGCCTTCTCTTTTTCTGTCTCTCACTCTCTTCTTGTCCATCAGTCTCTTTCTGTCTACCTGTCTGTGTATATTTCTCTTCAACTGCCTTTCTTTCTTTGCACTTCTCTCTCTCTCTCTCCTTCACTGTCTCTTTGTCAGCTAGGATAACATTTTTCTCTCTTTGTCTTCCCTTCTTTCTCATTACCCATCTGTCTCTTTATCTCACCTTGTCTCTCTTTTGTGCTACACGTGTTTATGGAACACGCCATATGGCTAATTTTTATTCACGTACTTATTTATTTATTTATTTATTTATTTTCCCCCCGAGCAGAATGTCGCAGGACGGTGCTTGTCTTGAGTACGCCGGTGTCACAGCCCTGTGTGGGAACGTGACTGTAATTAAACGGGTCGTTTGTAATTACTTTTCTTTTCAGTCCTCACAGGAAACCGTGGTCGTCACTGCAAAAAAAAGTGTTACTTCCTCATTATCTAATCTATAACTCTAGGTTATATCGAGAGTTGCAGTACAGGATACACACACACACACACACACACACTCTCTCACAGGCCAAAGAGGAAGTTGCACTCAGAAAGATAACCCAAAATGGCAACCGTTTCACATCAACACTTCATTGAGAGTATTTGGCCGAGCCTGCAGGTGACTACACCGCAGTGTGGAATGCAGATGTCTCACATTACACACTCTGGAAGGTTCTAAGCTGATGCATTGCTTCTAGTTAGCAGCACGTTTGATTTAAACAGATTTTAGACTGTGATTTCAGCAGACTTTTAAGATTTTAAGATTATTACTCCTCACACTGTACACACTGTAAGATCCCAATAAAACCTCAGCTGAATTCTATGTGAGATAACTGTGAGATAACGTGCATCCTCCGGGTCGGATTAGACAACGAAGATCCTCCCACGATTAAAGAAAATGACTATGTTCTGCATATGTCAACAATCAGCACGACTGAAAACAAACAACAATCGGCAATCGGCAATGATCAGCAGTCGTCAACGATCGGTAATCGGCAATCGTCAACAATCGGTAACAATCGGCGATCGGCAATTGTCAATGGTTGGTAATCGTCAACAATCGGTAACAGTCGGCAATCGTCTACAATCGGCAATCATCAGCAATCATCAACAATCGGTAACAATCGGCAATCGTCGGCAATCGGTAACAATCGGTGATCAGCAATTGTCAATCTTTGGTAATCGTCAACAATCGGTAACAATCAGCAATCGTCTGCAATCGGCAATCGTCAACAATCGTCAGCAATCGGTAACAATCAGCAATCGTCAACAATCGGGAATCGTCTGCAATCGGCAATCGTCAGCAATCGGTAACAATCGGTAACAATCGGCAATCGTCGGTAATCGGCAACAATCGGCAATCATAAACATACAGGCAAACTTTCCACAAAGTGAGACTGCGCTAATAGGGTTTTTCTGTCCATTAGCATGTCGTTTACGTTTGACCATCGCCACTAGCTATCACGTATTTGAGTACGGCCTCCTCCTACTGGTGGATTTTAGCTGAGCATCGTAGCAGCGCTCACACTGAGACGACGTAAGTGCGGCGCAAACGGACGTCGTGCAGAAGCGCCTCTCGATGTGTCGTACGCATGACAGCTGGGCGAACTCAGTGAGCGAACACACTACGCAACTAAGCCTGTGATTGGTCGTTACAAATAAGGCGTGCCCACATCAAACCATTCCCAGTATCGCACAGGTATCTCACCCACTTCACGTCACACCTGCATCTTAGTCTTCTCTCAATTTTACCTTTGTAAATATGGAACAAAATAAGCAGATCTTCCTCTTCAACATTGGTTTATGTACTTCCAACAACGTGTCACAGTTTACGGAGCAGGAAATCTTCTTCCTGTACATTTTAAGAGCGCCACCTGCAGTACTGGAGCACTCGTACAAAAACATAACAGAAAAATGGATGCTCCACAACACTGATTCTCAAACCTTTTGAAGCCAGGGACCCCTTGAACTGTAAAATTCATTCCTCGGACCTCCTCGGTATGTGTTTATTTCATGAATATTATTTAGATTTATCAAATATTTTTGGGAGCCATAGCTCTTTCCATTTCCGAACTTTCCTCTCACAGAACACATCGGGTCTGAGTTGATTTTGGTGCTTGGACCCCTACATATTCTAACTCTGATAATGTGGGCTGTGATTTCCACCACTGTAACAAAATTAGAAGAAGTCACAGACCCCTGGGGACTTGAGAGAAACTAACCTCGTCAGAAAAGGGCTTTCGAAATATTCAGAAATAATGTCTCCTTCCAAATTTTCTCCGCCAGGTTGAAATCGCAAAAGAGGACATGAGAGTTTGTAAGCTTGCGAAAGCGGTTTCATCTTCACGTAACTCTCGCAGACGTCGATTTTACGATGTTTTACAGCGTAAAGCTGCCTTTAGTCGCTGCCTTTCGCAAAGATGAGTCAGAAAAAGGTCAAAGGTAGGTTGCTTCTACACCACTCTACACCAAATTTAAAAAATTGTAAATTTTTTATGACTAGCTCATGAGATCAGGTGCACAAGACGTATAAGAATTGTGTAATGATGTAATTAAATTCGCATGTATGAGATATTAATGTGCAAAGGTTTGCACGCCACATGCTTTCTCTGTGAAAAAGGAAACCGTATCTCAGAAAAACCCAAGTCAACAATCCATTCGGCGCTGAACTGTTCTTTAAAATCACTTGTCATGATGCACAAGTGACATCTAGGAAAGCTTTAAAGGCTGATTTGGGATTAAAGTGGCTGTAAAAGAAGATGTCAGTGCATGGGGTGGTGCAATGCTTCACTAAATCACCAGTAATCCCTCTAAAGTCCAGTAAATGCCAGTAAACAGGATGAAGTAAGAGCACATGGAAATGCAATCAGCTGTCATGCTGGAGCAGAAAGTGAGTCATATCCCTCCATCCATCCATCCCTCCCTCCATCCATCCATCCATCCTGCTGCAGATATCTTCATCTTCAACACTTATATCATTTCCTTTCACTTGATATAAATGTTAGCTAAGCTGAGCAGTGCTTTCCTTCCAAGCAAGCAAAGCCTCAAAACAACAACAGCAGCAGCCAGTTGATAAGCTGACAAGCTTTTTTAAAAAAAAGCACATAACACCCAGGATGTCCATTAGAGCCATTATAACGCAGCTATGACGCCTCATTACTCACCAGTTAGTCTCGGATTTCTCATCCACCACCTCTTTATAGGCGGCTGTGAGCGCTGGGCCGTTTTTACTCAGATTCACAGCCATTATAAATTTAATAATAATTATAATAATAATAAAAATAAAGCGAGTCCTTAACTGAAAACAGGGTTTACACACAGCACGGTGAGACTCGGGCGCTGGGGAGCTGAGCCACGCCTACCGGAAGCGCTGGGGGTTGCGTCATCACGCACGTCTACGTCAGTTTTATGCTCTCGTCGTTTTTTTTTTCTCTACTTCCGCATTTCGCAAAGAATAATACTAATAATACTAGTAATCATATTAAAACTAATAATAATAATAATAATAATAGCGTTTGTTTGTGTAGCTCTTTTCAGTTTGAGTCCAAGATTAAAAATGAGACACAAAACGAAATAAAAAACATTACGTATATAAGGATAGAAGAGATTAAAAAAACAAAAAAAAGTAAAGGCAAAAGCTTAAAAAAATAAAATAAAAAAATAAATCTAAAAAGGAAAACAAAAAAAATCACAGTGAAGATAAACCGGTAAAATATTTTAGTACAAGAATTAATAAAATAGCAAATTAAATAAAACAATCCATAATAACTAAAAAAAAATAAAAAATCTACGTGTTTTTTTTTTTTTTGGCCAGATACAGCTTTCACAAATAATAATAATAATAATAATAATAATAATAATAATAATAATAATAATAATAAATTACACAATGAATAAATCAATAATCAAAAAAAGAACAAAAAAAAAATTTTTAATAAAATATTAAAAAGAAATTAATTAAATGAAAAAAAAATTCATTTTTTAGTACTAAAAAAACTTTAGTTTTGTTTTTTTAGTACTAAAAATCTACAGGTTGTAAAATAAAAGTTTTCCTTTTCCTTTTTTTTTTTGTCTTTCTAAGACCCGCCTTTCACCGAGAAAGCCGCGCTGTGATTGGTCAAACCTCCTCTACGCAACATTACAGCGGCGGTTAAAAGGAAAAACAGCGCCTCCTAGTGGACACATCGCAATACAATTCCCTTACAATAGTCTCTTTAAAAAATCTTTCTTCTGTATCCAGGCTAAATCTGAGAAGACTGCAGAATATTTGACAGAAATGGAAAGAAATATTTGACATTCAGTGACTGGTTTCATGTGCACATGAGTCAGATTCAAAACTTAAGATTTGTTTGTACTTTTAGTTTTTTTTTTTTTGGTACTTTTTTTTTTAAATACTGCAGTAATGTTACCTTTAAAGAGGTCGATCATTTCCAAATCTGCAATGTCAGTGTTTTTCTTCCTTCCCTCTCTAAAGAATTTCATATTCGAAATTTCCTCCTGTTTTTTTTGATCATTTATTCACATCCATATAGACATGTTACAGATGTCACATCTTGCATTGAGGGAAAAAAAGTGCCTGCAGATTAGGAGAAAATATTTCCACGACACAATTTTTACATCTTTAACTCTTTTACTTCTTTCTCAGATGGCGCAGACGTCTATTACTGGTGTTACAGAGAGTCTACGTGTGTCCTTAAGTTAACTGTAATGTTTATGAAGTTACATTAGGACACTTCCTGTTGCTTAATTTGCATTTCCTCATATTAACATGTCCTTGTGCTAGCTAAAACAAGCAGGAAGCTAACGCTGGCCTCAGTGACCATCTATTTATTAAGAATGTTTGAGAAAAATGAAACAGGACTAGATTCAGAATTTTAAAAAAAAAAGCCTTAACACTGTGATATCAAAAGTAAGAAATGTCTTAAATGACTTTAAGCTGTAAAAATGTCACTTGTGATAAATGAAGACTTGGAGCATTGAAGCTGAAACTGAAGCCATTAAACACGCTGCACATACATTTTGTGTAGTGGGGAAGTTGTGTACATGTGTTTATTAGTTTTCACTAAACTATTTCTTTTTAATATTTCTAATCTATTGGCTGAAATTGCTCAGAAACCCGTACGTACGTGTGAACTAGCCACACACCGGGACTCCGACGTGAACTGAAGCCAGGAGAAAGTATAAAACCCAAAGGAGCTTTATTCACCAACGCCAACACAACACCTCCGAGGTTAGTTTCAGCAGTTCTGAGAGCTCGAGGAGAACATTGCTCCGGCTAACACAGAGTGTTCAGCGTAAAACACGTAGCCAGGAGAGGTTAGCATGGCTCAGTGTGAGTGTGTGAGTGTGTGTGTGTGTGAGAAAGAAAGAGAGAGAGAGAGAGAGCGCGTGAGTGTGTGTCCACTACAGCACTCTCCTTCCAAAAGTCTTCAGAGGGCAAACGGAAACATGTTACAGTACAGTTCTGGTTGGATGGTTAAGGCTAGATCTGACTGAGGATGATGATGATGAGGAGGAGGAGGAGGAGGAGAGGTGAGAACTTGGAGCATGGAGAAGAAGATCCCTGATAAGGTTGTATGAAGAGTGCAAAGTGTGTCTGTACTGATCCGTTCCAGCACTGTTTCGAGGTACCAAGACCCAGTCAGAGAGGAACACGGCACGTCACATGACGTCACGTCACGTCACGTCACATCACGTCGTGACTGCCCGTAGTTTCGTCATGGATAGCGATGACAAATAAATAGCAAATACATAAATCAATCAATTCAATAACAACAACAAAAAAACTATAAAACCAGGGCTAGCAATGACAAAGTGCAGTCTTGTGAGAACAACATTTCAAGTTCACGAGCTGGGGAAAGAAAAAAAAAAAAGCAGCAAACAATCCAGACGGAAGCAGCGTTTACAGGATCCATTAAACAATCCAGAAAAAAAAAGCGTACAGGAAGTTCAGCGGTGAGTTCACTCCGAAGGCACACGCTTACAAAACATTAAGGTTAAACCCAGAACTCTAAAACGGTCGTGTCCTTCTAGAGCAAACACAGATGTACACCATGCGGCAAAAAGTTTGTGCACCCCTGCCCATCTCATTCCAGATTTACTCCCCTCTGTGTTTGCTCTTATTATGAGCTCCACTCTTCTGCGAAGTCTTTCCACTAGATGTTGGAGCGAGGCTGTGGGGATTTGTGTTCATTCAGCTAC
>JAKKZN010000008.1:24215734-24233625 GCA_033441825.1 Pangasius elongatus | reverse complement strand
ATACAACTTGTACAAAAATAAGAGCACAGATATCAATAACAAAATAAACAACTAAGAAGGTTAGAGTGTAATAACATTGCTGAAATCATCGGTTCTGTCTCAGCAATATATTAGAAATACTAATTAAAAAAAAAAACATTTTGCTAATGTAAAATCGTTAGCTGGGGCGGAGCTATGACATGAATATGTAAGGGTATTTTTTTTTTAGGTTAGGATGTCAGCTGTACATGTTTTGGTACTCATTGATACTGGGATTGATACGGAAATTAGTAACATACTTCGTATTAATCAATCAGGAGCATCATGAAACATATTATTTAGCCCTGGTTATGAAATCCTCGTGGTGTTTAAACATCTTTAATAGACAGAGCGAGGATGCACACAGAGCAGTATCAGTGAGCATTACGCTTCAAATGTAGACTCGAAGTGTGCATGTCTCATCACAGTGCTCAGTGCTCAGTGCTCGCTGCACTGAACTGCTCTTGAGAGTTTCTCTGCACTCTCGCTTCACTGCTCCACTCTTGTGAATCCCTTTGTGTGTACGCAACTCATTTGTGACGATCACGCTCTCCGATACTGCTCTGCGCTCTCAGGTCAGCCGTCTTCACACGTTTATTTAAACGGCGAGATGTTTTATCAGGTTACTTGCATTGTAAGCTTGCTCTGCATTTGATTGCCACCATTAATCATGAAATGTCCAAAAACACTGAAAAAAGCGTTTTTCTTTTCCCTGTTAGTGTTAGGATGTTTTAGAATAGAAAGAGTGTTAGACAGAGAGAGAAAGAGAGAGAAAAGGGAAGGAAACTGCTCTGGGTAAGGTTGAGTCCTCCGTCTCCCCCCTCGTGAGCTGAGCAGCTGCAGGGTCGAGTGCGCTCCCGGGAGCCGAGCGCTCCTCCTGCCTGAAAAAAGGTCGCGTTGTGTTTTTTTACAGGTCTGACGCTGAACACGTTGAGGCATAAAACTTGATGGCTTCCAGACCTGCTGCTTTACTGAGAAGCTGGAGAGATAGTATATAATGCAGAGAGAGAAAGAGAGAGAGAGAGAGAGAGAGACAGACAGAGACAGAGACAGAGAGAGAGAGAGAGAGAGAGAGGTGCACTAAAGCTGAAATCAAAACCTGTTCCATCTTTCTCATATTCAGCCTGATGGACTGACAGATACGGAGCGAGAGAAAGAAATAAGGAAGGAGCGCTATGGGAACAGCTCTTTGCTAGCATTGCATTTCTCAAGGCCAGGAAAGGGAGGAAATACACTAGCTGCATCTCCCTGACCTCTCTGACCCCTAAACTAGCATCCACCCCCCTCCCCTCACCTCCCTCGCTCCCTCCTCCTCTACCCTCGGGGGTTCCTGAGCAATGTGTAAACCAGACAGGCGAGCGCATCCTGGAATGGCCAAACAGAGGAAAAGGACAAGAGGCATGAAAAGAGGGGTGAGGAGAGGCTAAGCTTGCTGAAAAGGCTTGACGGAGAGCTAATCTGAAGACCACACAGGATCCTGACTGCTGTCACCTGTAGTTAGTGTGCGTGCGTGCGTGTGTGTGTGTGTGTGTGTGCGTGTGTGTATGCGCTGCTCCACAATTGAAGTGCGACTGACAGCCGTCACTCCACAAAATGACGCTGAACTAAACGGCAGGTGTGCGGCTTTTCTCAAACGCTAACCCGCTAACAGCCGCTTTAGCTAATTTAGCGGCTAATCTACTGAGATCCTGCGTGCAGATAAACGCATGGAGACGCCACCCCGAGACTCTGCAGGTGGAAACGACCATTTTAGTCAATTATTTTTCTGTTTTTTTTTTTAGACAAATTGCATCTCTAACACACCTACACTTAAACCGTGGTAACAGAAATGTCCGCATTGTTTCGCTGTTTTGCGTACACTGGTGAAGAAGGCTTTAAGCTCCGCCCACTCCACAATCACATCATCGGGTCATATGGTATATCCCTGGCCAAACAAATTGCTGTAGCTACAGCTAGCTAATTCGTAGTTGATTCAAGAACAATAAGGAAATGATTACTCCAGCAATCTTTTTCCTTCTCTTGAGAGCATTTAAATTGTTTAATATAACGATTTTAATTCTAACAACATCAAAAGGCTAGGTTTTATTAAGTATGCATGTTTACGCATATTTAACGAGCATGAATAAATTTACATTTTTTGTATAAATTATAAATTGAAAATTGTACCAATACAAAAAGTTACTTGTCAGAATATAAGCAATCCATTGGCGAAGATTGGAGGTGGAATCTGTTTATTTTAAAAGCGGATCCCGTTCACGTGTAGTCAGTTATACGGTAACGTTTGTCAGCTAGCTAGCACACATTTTATTTAGTGTAGTTAGCATCATTTCTGCCATTCTACACAAATAATGACTGATACTGGCTATGACAATTTGTAAGGAAAAAAAACTACATATTAGCTAGATGTAGCTATAGCACCCTAGTGGCTAGCTAGCTCTTTCACAGCTATACTAATATACGAAAATGAAAACGACTTCCTGACAGAAACCGGCCGAACCCCGGCGTGTGTTTCGCACCATTTATTGTTAGTGATTTTCTGTCCTCAGTGTTTCATTTGTATCGAATTAAACGAGTTCTGCAGAATCATTTCTGTTAATAAATCTCTCTAATAGTGTGATGTGGTTTTGAGAAGGGAGTTTATAAAAAAATTCATACGCAACAAGTCACAGAACAAAACAGTAGTGACCCCTCCTCACCCCGTGCTCGCTGAGATCTTATCGCAAACGCTGTGCACCTGTTTAGGAAAAAATTCCCATCGGTAAGTTTGTAATGCCAAAATACAGCTTATGACGGCACTAAACATTAGCGGACATGGCTCTTGAGGAAATCACACACACACACACACACACACACACACACACACACACACACACACACACACTGACCACAAAACTTCCACTGTAAGCCTTGTAAAAATAATAATAATAATAATAATAATAATAATAATAATAATAATGATAAATTACATTTCTGTTCCTCATTACTGCACACAACTCTTATTAGTTTCACTAAATAATAAGATTTAATATTTAAATCCAGATTTTAAAGAGGTATACACTCCACTGAGGTTTATAGTACTTATTTTTAGTAAACTGTATCATTTATTTATCAAATATGAGCAATTATGAGCAACTCCTGCATTAAACAATATCTTTCAGTCAGTCATATTACTCTCATAGTCATTTTATGATTTCCGTCCATAAGCTTGCAGTTTTCTCAGCATTATATATATATTTTTTTGTATCTCAACGAGATATTATATTTTATTATGTTATCATCATTCTCAAATATTGTGAAATAAAATGCATACAGGAGGAAATTAGCTATTAAAGTAGACATTAAAAGTGAATTAAAATTTAAAAATATGCTAGAAAGAATAATTAAAAAGACAGGAAGTCAGTGAAGTTATTCTGTGGTTCAGAATAACAAATTTGGACAATTTTAATGTAAAATTAAAAATTGAATTTAAAATTTAAAAAAATCAGAATTTTTGAATTCAACATTTCTGAATATATTTGTGTTCATGGAGGTGTTTTTCATCTTAAATTTGTAAAAATTTGTAAAATGTGTCAAACAAACAAACGAACGAACACCTCAGCCCATGTGACCTGGACATGCACAACACTAATAAACTGATATACCGTATACACTGTATTTTTAGTGTGCAGATAAATATTTCACGTTTTATTAGAAGCCCTGGCTAATAATGATGATGTGAAGATTTTCTCTAAATTTGTGCGAGTCGATATGAGCTGTCACATCCCAGCTCGCTTACTGTGGGATTAGTTTTAGATTTCTGCTTGATCACTACAGGTACTCTGACACCAGTGAAATATTTGAATACGGTGTTCAGTGTTTGTTTATACGACTTTCTGCTCCAGTGGCCTCCAACGGTCAGTTCCTCTCTCCGAGGAAAAAACCCAGAGCAAACCGTCTCTGTGGAAAGGCTACTCTTAGCAATCTCAGGAGATTTATAAACGATTCTCACTTGGGTTTCATTCACTCGGCGTCAACATGATGGCTTTCTTAAAGTTCCTAAAGGAGAAGTAGAGTGAGATGAAAAAGAGAGATTAACACTTTTACTGCATTTTTTTCCTTCCGTTGTTCATTGATTAGTCATTCCAGTAAAAGTGGATTGAAATTTCTTCTAGATTCTTAATATAACCTTAAATACTTGATTTTTTTTTTTTTGTTCTGAATACAGTAATATACAGGATTAAAACTTTGTAATACAAAATTTCACATGGATGAATAATTAGACCTGAGTAATCAGCACACTCTAAAGTCTAGTAATAGTTTACTTGGTACTGTAGCAAAGAACTATACGGAAAGAAGTACATTCGCATTTTTCAGCTCTAATAAAGCCTCATAATGGGCTTCAGTGATCAGTCTTTTGGCAAAACGTTCAACTGTGTACATTTTTTGGTCAAATCGAACTAAAAATTCCCACCAGATTTACAAAGATTTCTGATTTCCTACGTATGTCCATGTGTTGATAAATACCAATCACCAGTTAATCACCAAGCATGTTCACGGCACATCATTTTTTATTTACATTTACACCCACAAAACTAAAAAAGAAATGCAGAAAGAGCTGAAAATGATGACTAAATGGTGAAAAAGGAGCCTCTCCTAAGCTCAGTGTGAGCTAAATTTTCCAGTAATGCAGCTCAGCCACTGCAGCTACAACAGACACACACTAACTCTTCTTCCTTTTATAGGGCACCATTACTTTTGTCCTAACTGACCACCCAGTTATTTGTCCTGATTTGTTTTGGAATCGCTTTCTTTCAAGCCGTTAATATGGAACGACAAATACGAGTTTCGTAAAATGTTAATAAAATTGATGTGCAATTGAAAGGAGTGATTTATACTTCGCAGCGTAATCGCAGAATTTTACAGATGTTTCAAAGCCAACATTCAAGGTTCAATTTAGATGTAAATGTACACTAGCCAAGGAGCGAAACATTGCATAGGAATGATTTTCCAACTACGTGGACTTTCACGAACACCACACATGATTTCTTGTGACTTTTTTTAAACGAATATAGTAATTAATACCCAGTGTTTGGAAATTTGAAACACATAACAGTTAATCAGGTATTTTATTTCATATCAGTTGACATTGGTGAGTTTTTGCTGTAAGAAATGAACTTTTTATTAATGAAAAATGTCCCCAGTAACTTTTTTGATTAGTATTACTTATACTAACAGTATTACATCACCTAGAAATGACTGGAATATAATTTGAATTATAGTTATAACCAGGTTACCATTTTTACAGCGTTTTATTATTACCAGCTTGTTACTGCTACACTTAGTGACTTGTGGATAAGCACAGCTTCTCACCACAGTATTAACCTGCCATTACCCACTTATTGAGCTAATTCTGCTCAAGACAGAACCTCAGATAAAAAGAAAGAAGGAAAGAAAGAAATAATACACGAGAATGAAGTACTGTATGTTCCAGTGATGACGTTTAGGTGCTGAACTTAGAACCTCAGAAAGAACTTTGTAGCACTGTGTGTGGTTTTGAAGAGACAATGTTTCTCTGAGAAGGATACGACTGCGTGAAGAATTTCAGAACAAGGTGCCAGTGCTGGCGCTGAAGTTTAAAAAAAAAAAAGCACTGGAGTGTTTCTGAAATGCAACAAGATACAGAGGACACAAAGTATAAAATCTGAAATCTGAATCCATCGTGTGTCATGATTGTTAAATAATGCTGCAGAATGAATTGCATTCAGAAATGAAAATGGAAACAACAGGAGTCGCGAATACGAGTCACGAATTCATGCAAAGGAAAACATCACAAAACCACGAGCTGCATGTGCAAAGAGGAAGAAGAAGAAGATTGAAGAAGAAGAACATTAGCTTGGATTTTTCCTGTCCATTTCGGAAAACAGCAGGATGTTTTCAGGTACATTTCGGACTCCTTTGAAGTTGCGGAAAATAAGACGTCTAAAAAGCAGCCATCAGATCGTGTGCGGGTGTGTCAGTCAGAAAAGCCAGACTGTAATGGAGTCTCCTTTCTGTGAAGAAGCAAATATAGTCCTTATGAGAGCCGTAGAAGTGTCATTAATGCCACTCAGTGCTTCGTTCCACTCCACTGCTTCAAAATGTAAAGGAAAGCTAAATCAATGCTAGCGAACTAGCCAAAGAACGACTGTTTACGGCTGCTGTAACGTTATGATGTTGCTCAGACTTTCAGACATGACTAAACGTGACTACAAATGGATAAAAAAAGTATGACGTGTCATTGTTTAATTGATTAAATACTGTAATCATTGGCAAATTGCTTCGCTATAAGAGGAATGAAACACATCAGGACAGGCTGTTAGTGGAAAATAATCCAGTAATAAGCCTCGCAGCTGCAGCGAAAGAGTCGTGATATGAACTCTGCAGGACAAAGAAAGACCACGTTCATTAACATCAATGTGAACGCGTTGTGCCGTGCGATGCATTTAAAGTGTGCGTTCATTCATCCTTAGTAACTGCCTGGTCAGGGTAGCAACGGTTTAAATCAGGCTTGAAGTTTAGATTGCTTATATCTTGGGAAATAGAACCAACTAGAAATAGAAATTAAATATCTCAGGGCAGGTATTTTACAAACAAACATTAAAAAAAAAAAACACACACAGGCTCATTTCTACAGTACATCTTTGGTTAGGACCAATTATGAACTGGAGTGATGTAGCTGAGGCTGAGGAACTGTCAGAGCCAGAATTCACACATCACCCTGACTCTGCTGATATTTACAGTTTTTCCAGTGGTATGTTTCATATTTAATCATAAAAACAAACAAACAAACAAACAAAAAACACTTTCAGGTTTTGGACACTTTTAGATTTAAATCTGAATACAGACACAGATACAGAAAGCGTGGGATTGTGTTACACTCCGAAACTGAATATGTGAGAGGATTAACAAAGATATAAAACAGTTAAGAAGTTGCATCTGCTTTGATATAATTTGAAGAAAAGAAAGTTAAATTAGTGCTGGCGAACAACACGAGGCTGAGGCTGAGGCTGAGGGCGAGGCAGAAACGTGAGAATTGAAACACAGTCCCTTTTGTTTCTCTCTCTCTCCCTCTCTCTCTCGCTCACATTGCTGTTCCTGTTACACCCTCTGGGCCGTAAAAGCTGTCACCTAATATGGCACAGTCGTCAGGCTTTAAAACTCCGCGCACACCCATGAGTCAATAAGTGCAGAAAGATTTCCTTCAAGACGAAAGGGTGTGGCATGGGATGTGAAAACAAAATAAATAAATAACATCCGAGTCTGTCCTCCACCCAGTAGAGAGTGACTGGGGTGCTGGAGTGGAAAAACAGGTGGAGCTCCTTCTGATACCCAAAACACACTTCAGCTACACAATTCAGCCACAACAATAACCTAAACTCTGAATTAACTGTTCTGCATTGATTGAGTTCCGACACGTGGCGATGGTGCTTTATTAAGAAACGGCGGCTTCGACTCGGAGCACGCGTGAGTCACGAGAAGCACGCCGAGGTGTCTGAGAGCGAGTGTGTGAGTGTACGTGGGTGGGGGTTTGGAGGGTTTCAAGGAAAACAAACACACGAGCGTCCCAAAACGAATCTGGACGCCGTCCCTGAGTCAGAACTTCAGGAGTAACCTCACGAACCCTGCTTCAGAGACGAGATCTAATCAACGAGACTTCACACAAAATTCCTTGTAATTCTAATGACTCATTTTGTTTGAGTTTTCTTCGAAAAAAAAAAAAAAAAAAGCTTACTAGGTCAAACAAACAGGTACAGAAGGTCACGGAAAACTTAAAAATCAACCCGAATTTCAATTAAAAACTCCAAATACCAACATTTCAAATCTCAACTGCAAGTATTGAATTTTTTTTTAATTTAATACACTTTTTACAAATAAGTCTTACATCACACACTTGTAAATTATTTCATTTGAATAGTAAAAAGATGTCATTATGTATCTTACACTTAAACGAACCTACTGGAGTTTATGCAAATTTTATTTTTAATGTTGATAATATTTTATTTACAGTTGAATTTCATGAAGTAATGTCATATAGAAATGACTGAATTTTTTTCAATAATTAAATGATTTATTTTATTTTAATTTCTATCCTTAAGCACTGATTTATTAACAATATTTAAGCATAAAGAGCTAAATAAACAGCGATAAGCTGGGAGGGTGAAGGCTGGCATGTGCGTCACCGGGCAGCGTAACGCACTCAGAGGAAAGTGCTATCTGCCCTCTTCCTCATACCTTAACTCACAGACAGCCACAGATCGGCTAGTTCGCTGTGATTGACAGGGCATCGGGTGTATACCCCTCCCACCCAGAGAACACCCTCTCTTGACTCCCAGCCACGAATTGGGAGGGGATTCAAACTCGCAAATTGCTAGACTTTCATGTGTTTATGTTGCGTCGCTCTGAATACTCATGGGATACTCATCCCAGTGAACCATAGTTTGTTAGCAATAGCATAGCAAATAGCAATACCTAGCTAATCCAAGTTAATCCAAGGTTCATCTAATATAGGCTGAGTACCATTAAACAATTTGACAATATAATGGTATCTGAAATATGATAAGGAGCTTATCACACACACACACACACACACACACACACACACACACGAGTCATCGGTTACTATGTGGTGAGCAGTGGGATGAGTGCAGAGATGAGAGGCTCTCATTAAGGCCGAATCAAACACTCCTTTGATGAAGAGGCGCAGATCAGCTCGGCCTGGCAGCACATGAAAGCACCAGCTCGGATTCTCCAACACAGAGATGCACAGGGAAGTCTAACACTCATGCATACACAAGGAAGAGAATGCATACGTATACACACACACACACACACACACACACACACTGACACGCACTCCTGAGTGCTGAAAAAGACAGAGGTGCATCATGAGCCACTTCAAAGCAAGGCAGCTGCAAGGAAGGACTTGCGTGAATTTATTTATACTAACTGACTCCCACATTCACACCAACACACACACTGGTCACAAACACACACATGACATGGGAGGGGGGAAAAAACAAAAAGATAAGGATCTGTATCTCTTTCCGTGAAAGGAAAGCTGTCAGTTCAAATCCCAGGGCTGCGGATTAGAAGATAAGAGCGATTTAGCGTCTATACACAGAACAGAGGAATCATCATAGACAAGAACTGTGTTGAGCTCTTTACACTGACATCTTGAGGAAGTCTGCAGTTATCACTTAGCAGTTTAATACTTACTTATGGAAGGAGTCTCCAGTGTCAGTGCTTTGTAACAGTCAGAGGGAAAGCTGTAGCTTTTCCGACATCGTCAGAACAGACGAGTTTATGCTCCTTTGCGGTTTCTCGGTAACATGTGTTTTGCTGTGTCTTCTTCTCTCGTCCAATGAGTGCACGCTATACGCGAACATTTTATTTACGTTTTATTTACGCTTCAGTTTAAAGCGTCCAATCACGTTTCTTCGATGTAGAAGAATCAAGAATCATGCCACACTTCATCGTTATTGAAGCTTGTTTCTGACATAATCCCGTGTACTGTCTCATAATTATGAGACATCGATTCATGATGGAGATACCAAGTCATAATTTTGAGATACTAGGTCATACTTTTAAAATATCAAGTCATAATTATGAGATACAAAGTCATAATTATGTAAAGAAAGGTGATAATTATAAGATAAAACATCATAATTGTGAGATACTAAGTAATAATTATGAGATAGCATTCATAATTCTGAGACACTAAGTCATAATTATGAGATACTGAGTAATAATTTTGAGATACCAAGATTCTAAGTCATGAGTATGAGATAGTAAGTCATAATTTTGAGATACTAAGTCATACTTATGACATACAGTCATACCTTTGAGATACCAGTCATAATTTTGAGATATTCTNTCATGATTATGAGATACTAAGTCATAATTCTGAGATACTAAGTCATAATTATGAGATACCAGTCATAATTTTGAGATACTCTCAAACTTATGAGACATTAAGTCTTGTTTTGAGACACTAAGTCCTAATTATGAGATACTATGACTTGTTATCTCAAAGGTATCTCAAAATTATGACTTAGCAGCTCATAAATATGATTTGTTTTCTCATCATTTTGACTTAGTATCCAGGTTTTTTTAAAGTGGCGGAAGTGGGCTTCGAATCACATCATCGAGCGGGGCCTTCTCACGCTACACACTGTAGTTAGCACTACAGATATCCGTGTGCGTCTCTGAATACGAATCCACACATGAAAACATGACATTAAAACAGATTTATTTTTTAATACTTGAGTAGCAACCTCTTGACATACTGGAGTGTCATTTTGACACATTATCTATCCTTTTATTTTGGTATAATTTCTCAGTCGTTTTCTGAGCATCTTGGTGTCAGAAGAGCAGTGGAAACACGTGGAGCAGTTTCAGATCAGGTACCGACACGATGTTGATGATAAATTGCTCCCAGAGAGAGAGACGGTGTTGTGTTCACCTCAGGAAGTCCTTTAAACCCTCGTCTGCTCAGCCTTTAGCGTTTAGCGTTTAGCTCACACCGGACTGCAAAAGCATGTGTCAAGTGAATGACTGTAAATGGAAATAAATTACGACTGAAATAAAGCCTGCGACAGAAACAGAGTGATTTATTAACACATTCGTCAAGCACCTGCAAATCTTCCTAAATGCTGACATTACCCAAAAATCCCACGCTGACCCGCTGACCGAACTGAACAGCGTTCTTGTCCGAGGTGAAATCCTGCCATTTGTGGAGCAGCAACGAGGTTCCAATACGAATTCTAACACCGGGGTGTCATTTCACACACTGCCAATATTTAAATTCCACCTGCGTGTGTCTGGCAGTGACGCAAGACTGTACACACACACACACACACACACACACACACACACTGTTTTTACTGTTGGAGAGCTTATGTGTGTGTGTGTATTATGTGTGGGTAATAATACCAGCAGGGAGCAGATTCCAAACGTTATGCACGCAAATATGCACACATGTGTGTATGTGTGTGTGTGTGTGTGTGTGTGTGTGTGTGTGTTATTTACACAGCAATACAGTTCCTGAGTCGACTGTTTGTGTTTTCTAATACGCTGAAATTGGCTTTTAGTTCTACTTTGCTATTGTTTCTGCACTTTTAGTCCATGAAGTGTGTTCACACGGGGAAATGTAACACAATATCTTCTGTGCTAAAACCGCAGAGGAATGAACATGGAACATGATACACGATTAGCGCGCTGTCATTACGATCAGCTGTGTGAAGCTAAAGGGGCGGAGCTTGAGGATATCTTAAAAATGTTGATGCAGTGTTGATGAACACATATTAGAGGTTTTGGTTAGGGCGGATGGTTTGGGGATTAAAATCAGAGCAGTGTGTTTATTTCTGTTTAACGCAAAACAGCGATCTGATCTGAGACGCTCCTGATCGAGGGCATGCGGTATGGAGCGAGAATATAGCACACAGTGCACAATCTGAGACGTAGCTATTTAATATATAAATAAAGCTATTATTACATAAACAAACAAATAAATGTCTTTTTTACATTGTTAAATATTTCAATTAAAATGTAATTAATTATTTAATTTCAGGTACAGCTCTTCGATTTATGCTAATTTCTTAAAAACTTTTTAATAGTTTTTAATATTTAGTTGAACAAACAAACAACAATAGATAGATAGATAGATAGATAGATAGATAGATAGATAGATAGATAGATGGATAGTTTCAGGTGTAGTTCCTTGATGCCCCCTTTTGAATGATGGTACTTTTTTAAATATTTAAATAAATGTAAATTAAATTTAAAAATGCACATATAAATAAACTATAAACTAGATAAATTAATAAAGTAGTTCATTGATATTACATAATTACAAGTAAATTTCTCAGTGGCATTTTACATTAAAATACATTTAATAAATATTACAGAAATAAATAAATATTTTCTAAAAATGTATTCATTTAGATTAAATAATTCATTTCAGGTGCGGCATTTTAGATTTTAACATTTATAAATTATTTAATTAACTAAATTCCAGTCCTTTAATTCTGCTACATGAGTGTTTAAAGCAGTCTAGCCTACTTTTTTAATATTAAAATATTTTTTTTAAATTAAAAATATACTACACATATTATTCTTTACTTACATGAATAAATATTTATGCATATATTAATATTTATTTATTTATTTTAGATTTTTAAGCAGTCTGACCTACTATTTTAAGAAGCAAAATGCTTTTCTGTTTTCTTTTAATAACTGACTAAAAGCTCGAAGGCCGACCCTCCTAACACACCCTTTGTTATGTAGGGTTTGGTGTTATAGCGCGTTTATAAAGTGTTAATAGCGTGATTTTGGCCCGTGCTGTTCTCATAACCTCCATATCTCCACATCGTTCCACCCTTTATATAAGATTTATAACCAAAACTCATCCATTGTGTAACACACCACCGGACTCCACCTGGGATCTGTACAGCATGAGTCACAACTACACCTCTGTGTGTTACCACCAGCACAGTGCGACCTTCAACGTGATATGTTTTTCCGGTTTTTATCCATTTATAGTTACTTTTGATGTTTGTGAAACAAGCTAGTTCCTGTTCTTGCTTACATTATAGCAGCTATAAACAGTCATTCCCTCACCAGCCCCGCTCGTCACGAAGCTTGTCATGTTGCTGAGAAACCACAAAAAAAAAAAAAAAAAACGCATAAACTCTTCTATCATGAAGAAAAAGCTTTGTTATAAAGCGCTGACACTGGAGACTCCTTCCATAAATGTTAAATAAACATCCCATTACTTTAAGAAAACTTCACCATACGTTGTTAAATTCCTTTAAGTGGAGCATCTGCCACTTGAACGAGCTGTTGCTATGGAAACTACTGTCAGAGCTGCTGTTAGAGAAAATTAATCAACACCTCACCTCTGACCAATCAGAGTCCAGAACAGTGCTGGACAATTATGAGCTGAAGATCTGCAGTAAATGCACACACACACACACACACACACACACACACACAGACCAGCAACACATTCCTATTCTTTGAGGAACACGCTGATACACACCAGTCCAGGAAGTGTATACACACACACACACACACACACACACACACACACACACACACACCTGGTCGAGTGTCCCACATGCACACACAGCTACAGAGAGAAAGGAGCTCTCGATGTGTATGCATGCATTCTATCTTCTGTCTTACTCTCTAGCTCTCTCTCACACACACACACGCACACACATGCGCACACACACACACACACACACACACACACACACACGCACACACGCACACAAGGTTGCAGGGCCCTAATGAGGCCCTGAGAGACCCTGCTATCCTGTCAGTCATCCACTGCACCACGCTGACATGTGGCTGACAACAGCAATGAGCTATTTACTGGCACACACACACACACACACACACACACACACACACACACACACACAAAGACAACGAGGGTGGTGTGTTTCGTTAAAATGCTGGTAGATGCCCAGATTCACACCTCGTCCTTTTGCCGTTATTATAAATAACAGATTAAAATCAGTTCCTTACGAAGAATGTCATGTTTTTAACTTTTTATCGTTTGATTTTCAAGGAATGCAAAATAAATGCGAGTGTAAGTAACGCGAAGGAGGAGTGGAAAAGGGTTCGCAGGTGAAAATCCAACACGATCAGACATTCATTTACAAATATGACTATAAATATGTGACATACGACGTATCGAATATTATCTTCCATTAATATTTTAAATATCAGAGGTGACGTTTTCAGGGAAAAAAAGATTAAATCAGTAAAATAAATGGCTATTTTCGGTGTCTAATTAGTACACAGGGCAAAATTTCACTCTGTTGCTTCTTTAAATAAGAGAGAGACGTTTATTTTTCTCTAAACGTCAAAATATCTTCAGAATTAATCAGTCTGTCAAAGTGGACCATTTCATTCCATCATAAAATGAAGAGCTGTTTCTTGCACTATAGCTTTGTATCCCAGCATTTTGGAAAAAAAAACGCATTTTGAATGTTTTGGCTCCGATAGCCAATCAGATTCTTTTATTCACGACAAGCGCTACCGGCTATAGGAGCGTCAGACTGTAGCATATCACGGGTTTCTATTCGAGCGCTCGTTTCTATAGCAACAGCTCATTTGTACGGTGGGCACTCATGTCTGCACCAAGTTTCCTGTAAGGAGATTATTTAACATTTTATGGAAGGAGTCTCCAGTGTCAGAGGTAAGTTTTTCGACATCTTCAGGACAGAGGAGTTTTTACGCTTCGTTGCAGTTTTTCCGTAACATGACAACATGCGTTTTTTTTGAGAGGCTGGTGAGGGAATGACTGTTTGTAGCTGCTATAACATAAATGATAACGAGACAACATTAACTGTAATTAAAGTACAGTGTGTAATTCTTTAATAAATAAAAAAATCGCACTCTTAAGCAAATCGCTGTTGTATAAGAGGAATAAAACACTTCGGAGCATGCTGTTATAGGAAAATTATCAATGATGGGATGCTGTACTTTATCACAGCACCTTGTCGTTGATTATTTTCCTATAACAGCACAACATGGTGGTTTATTGCTTACATAATACAATACGTACGTTAATATTAAGTTGAATCAGATGTGAACTTAGGCCACGCCTCCCTGGAGGTAGCTCTGTGACTTTTTTAGCTTTTGTACATTTTTATAGACAACGTTTTGTCAGGCAAATCCGAGCAACACAAGTGTGTCTTTTTTTTTCATGCTAATCTGGTAGCTATTCGCTTCCCTTGCTTCTTAGCAACATGAGCATTGTAGCTACAGCGCAAAAAAAAAACCCTAAAGGTGCACTTAAGCTCGACGTGTTTTGGATGAATTTCTTTTCTTTCCTTTTTTTTTTCTTGGAGGTGAAATGATGCATCAGTAATGTGTGACGTGATATACAAGATAAAAGATACTGAGACTAGGAGAATGAAGGCATTGAGGAAATGAAGACGAGCCAAAAAAAAAAAAAAAGAAAGACAAGAAAGAAAACAAAAAACTAGAGCAAATGCTATGAGAGATAAAGCTGCGCTTCCCCCCTTGTTTAGGAAACGGGACGTGTACCTTTGACACACAAACCTGACTCGCAAAAACTCGCCGTAGCCGCAGCGAATCCCCCGGATCTGAGCCGAGAGCCGCGAGCTCCTCGAAGAGCTAATGACCCATACAGAGTAATCACCTCAAACAAACACTTCATCAGAGGTGCTCAGACATGTCCGCCTGGCAGCACACACCGGTGGGAGAGAATACACACACACACACACACACACACACACGCTCTCAGGAGCTAAGTTGTAAGACGGTAACTCTAAACTCGAGCCGTGTTGTTGCATGTTTCTTCAGGGCGGGCCGGGTTCGGACTCCGAGCCGCCGCTTTAGCCCAGGACAATGCTGAGGAGATTACAGCTCCCATTCCACAGATGAGCTCGTCTCATAACACGTAGCCCTGGACACACGAGACGCAAATAACACTAATAAATACGAGCGTCTGTGGACGTCAAACAGCACAAATGACAACATGTGACTCATAAACGTTTAGTCTGAACGGATTTATTATGAGCTACTGTACTGTACAGGAATATTTATTATTGCTCTTGAAGCTACACATTTGTAAATGGGACCTGAGAGTACACTAGTGGTGCTAGTTTTAAATGTACACAATATTTACTAAAAGTACAGAAAGAGTACTCTTGGTGATATGAAATGTTCGGTTTAGTTCCTTCTTCCTCTGAGATTTTTTTTTTAATCTATGGATTTTAACATGGACATGAACAAACCCTAATTAACATTAGCGTTAATTACAGCTGCATTAGCTAATCTGTATTTCATTCACAAATATCAATAAGTCCATATAAGTTGCTAAATCTGGTTACACCACAGCGCTGATGAATACTGGATTCTGATTGGTTGGGAGGTTGGAAAGCACTGACAGTAGGAGGTAAGGAGATGTTTATTTTACGTCGATGGAAGGCGTCTCCAGTGTCAGAGGTGAAGCTGTAACTAAGTTATTCCGACATCTTCAGGACAGAGGAGTCTACATTTTTGTTGTATCTCTGTAACATGACAAGTCGCATTTATTTATTTATTTATTTGAGAGAGAGAGAGAGAGAGAGAGAGAGAGAGAGAGAGAGAGAGGCTGGTGAGGGATCAGGCTGCTGTTTACAGCTGCTATAACGTTATCAGCGATAACAGGAACAGCTAAATTAAATGTAGCTATAAACGTATAAAAACTATGACATGGTGCTCTTTAATAAATTGCCAAATTGCTGTGGTGTAAGAGGAATAAAACACTTCAGGGAATGCTGTTATAGGAAAGTAATCAATTCTTTCCTGTAATCAAACTTGTTTACTTCGAACTGTCGATTATTTTGACAGCACACACCGTCACATCTTATTCCCTACGTAATTAACTAAACTCAGGCCTTAAGGCGTAAATATTGGCACCCACTTTTCAGCCATTTTGAATATTTGTTCTGACAGATTTAGTTCATTATTTTAAAAAAAGAGCTTTAATTACATGGTTAGCGCTAAAGATAACCATAAATAATGTTAGCTAAGTGAACCTTAATGTAAAGCGAAGTAGTAATAAATTCATTTTATGATTTTTACACTAGAAATGAGATGCTTCCTAAAATAGTTAACATTAGAATATAACACAGTTATATATAAGGCATACTTTTATTCGTACTACTGCGATACCATGGACAATAATCACTGAAAAGGTTATATGCAGCTTTAAAAGATCTCTTTATAACCATCTTTTGTATATTTATAATCCTATTTTATTCTTTTTGATCTTCAAATCTTTAAAACTCACCTTTAAAAATGATTCAAAATACGTCATACAAAAAAAAATCATGTGCTTTTCCCATTAATCAACTTTGAGTCTGTTGTTTTAATAAATCCTGCTGTATGACAGAGCAATTTTTTATCAGTCATGAGTATGTGTGTGTGTGTGTGTGTGTGTGTGTGTGTGGCCCCTCCGATGCCTCTTGGTGGGAGGTTGAAGGATCACGCTGCTTTTAGAGGATTCCATCACACCGGTATGAGTAAAGCCCTCACTAACAGACCTGTCTTATCCTCACTATAGCACCACCTTACTACTGGACAACTCACACACACACACACACACACTCAGCAGGGACCTGCAATTACAGCAGCACCGTGTCATTATGGACTTATAAAGCATGCTATTATCACACCCTTATAGATAGGAGAAGGAGGAGGAAGCCTCGAACCCTCGCTGTAAACTCCAAACTATAAACAAGATGAAGCCCAACAGGACTTTTGGACCTGGGTCTTATTAGAAGAGGACATAATCCTGTGTGATTTAAAAAAAAAAAACAATCACCGTGAAATGGGCCCCTACTCCTATTCAATTAGTCAAAGTCGTAAAAAAAAGAAGAAGAAGAAGCAGAAACAGGGTGGGGGGTGTGTGGCTTCTCCATTGATGGTCATGCCCTAGTTGTTCTTTTGTGATGAGTAGCGGAGATGGAGGGGGGCCTACACGACACGTGAAGCAAACCGTCTGGGAAAGCGATGACATCATCAATCTCCGCCAGGGCCAGTGGACCATGAAGGGAAAAAAAAAGTTTTTAAAGAGAGGAAAAATAAAAATCTCTCAAACTCTTAAAGCGGCGTCTCAAATATGCACTTGAGTATTTATGTAGTACACTCTTAGTGCACTTCTTGTACCTTTTGTACCTTTAAAAACAATGTTTAAGATGCATTTTTTTTTTTTAGAATAAAGCTTTAAAAGTGAACTACACATACAATTCCAGTTAAAGATTCTGTCCGTTTTAAAGGTACAAAAGTTGTAGGCTTGATGGTACCCCCCGAACAACAAGGAATGGCGT
>JAKKZN010000008.1:24204276-24209849 GCA_033441825.1 Pangasius elongatus | reverse complement strand
CTTGCCCTGAATCCCAAATGCGTTTTGATTGGAAGCAGCCAAGCATTGGACTGAAAAGTTGCACACCCCCCCCCCCCCCCCCTTCTTCTTCTTCTTCTTCTTCTTCTCTTCGCCAAACTCCTCCTGTTTTTTTTTTTTTTTTCTTAGCTCCCCTCGTTCCGTCTCTCTCTCTCTCTTTCCCCCTCCTTCCCTCTCCCATTCCTCTCCATTCAATTACCGAGGCGTTAGGCCAGCATTGTTATTCAGAGGGGGTGCTTGATGGCTTCATTGCGCCGCTCCGTAGGCCCTCATTAGCGTAATGGCCTCTCCTTACACACTCGATGCATACCTTTGCGGAGATCCTCTTTTGTTTCTTAGCATATACAAGGCTTTTTTTTTTCTTTTCCCCGTAATCTCTATGAGCACCTCTTCTCTCTTCTCCCTCTTCATTCTCCCCGCTCTCCATTTCCATACTCCGCTAATACCGCACGCATATGCGTACTCGAAATTAACTTTAGCTTTACTTTTTTTTTTTTTCCTGCGAAAGCGTTTTATAGGTTTTATCTCGGTGCTGTTTTGCATAGCTGTTATACACGTTTGTGAAATCCGATCAGACGCTACGTGTCATTTCGGGCGAGGAAGCCGTTCGTTTCTTTTTCGCTGATTATAAAGATTAGAAAGTCTTTTTAACATTACAGACAGATACGCCACACCTTTTTATTGTGTTTTTTTTTATATATATATAAATGTGTTAATGTTTGCCTTGCTCGAGCCGTTGCATTTGCGGCAAGTAGTCAGATCATCAAATTGAAAAAAAGTGCCAAGACCCGTGTGTGTAAACTTCTCAGATTTAGCCCCAGATGTGTACCTGTGTGCGAGGCGGACGAGCTTAGCCTGTCAATCAACACCTTTTCCGTCTGAGCCGTAACTCGGCCGCTCGAGTGGCCGGCATTCTTTACGTATTTACACACCAATCTTAAGCCGAGGCCCTCACACACCGGCACAGACGCAGCTGTCAAAATCCCACCAGGACCTTTACAGGCAGACCGGAGGAGGCCCCGCGTCTGTCCCCAGCTCAATTATCCGCCCCCGCCTCCTCAAACGCAGACTGCCGAGTTTTGAAACAAACGCACAAATACACATCCTGTTTGCCAGGAGGATAAGCATTTAGTCCGTGCTGCTTCTTTTTCCCCACCTCGTCTGGAATGCGAGTAAGTGCTCATGCTGTTCTCACAGATCATCCTTGACAGCCAGAGATTTATTTATTTATTTATTTACTTTAAAGCCTCATGTCTGAGTTCCGCTCGGCTTTTTTTTTTTTTAGGTGCATTTATAAGCGGCGCAAATCTCAGCAACCGAATCTGAATCAAACATGAGCGTGTGTAAGCGTGTATCGCGGGAAACATCTGAGAAATCCTCGTTTGTGGTTCGCATCGTACCAAGGAAACGAGGAGGAGGGGCTTGGAGCAGGTAACGAATTAAACCAACATGGCCGCCAGCGACAGCGGTGGACAGTTTCCCCGCCATGTTGCGTCCAGTATCCTGACTAACTGTGACGAGGTGCTGCTGTCAGACAAGAAGATATGAAATGCACCTGAACAACATTTTTTATTTTTTTGGTGGAGCTAGCTTTACTGTCAATCCAGCGTTACTGCTCTGAATCCGAATGGAGTTATGCAGAAGTACACAGTAAACATCACAGTATCTGTTTTGACAAGCGACTGCATGTTTATGTATCTGTACTATTGTACTTACGATAAAAGCTAACGTCTTTTCTACAGATTCTCGGTTTGTGTTTAAAAAGCCGACGCGGTTTCAGACGCCTTATGTGCAGTAGGCAAAATAAAAACATCTCCTACGTTGACGCGAAGAGCTCCACGTCTTATCTGCGCCCTGGCAAATCCGTGTTATTTTATTTATTTATTTATTTATTTAAAAGGTTGGAGAGATGTTTTCAGACTTGAGCAGCATATGTAATAAAAGAGAGAGGGAGGGAATAAAATCTGAAAAGCTGCGGCGTGTCAGAGTTTGGAATACCTGTGGGAGTGTGAGCAGGAATGTAAATATTGAGGCGTTAAAAGAAAAAGGCCATTATTCTCCCGTAACCGCTCCTCTCGCCGGCCCACGGGTCGCTTCAGAGCTTCAGCCTCGCTGCGAGGCACTGTAAAGAGCGCGACGGCGTCTGTGCGTGCACGCAGGTGTGCGAATACCGCCGCGGCACGACTTTTCCATGAACGCAAATGTAAAGCGGGTCAAATACGGCAGGGCGAATTTTAGCTCCCGTCGTCCGTCTCGTTCAGGTTTCAGTGGACGAGTTTGTCCTCCTTCTCTAAGCTGGAGCGATGGACAGACTGGACTGAGTCAGGTTCAGGTTTTATGTAAAGCATTCCATTTGTGTTTTTTTTAAAGGCAGTATTAGCTTGAACCAGTTAATCATTTTTCACCAGCGTTTGGAGTCAAATAGCTCGGAAATGAAGCCTGTCAGGTTTTTTTTTCCCCCTTCAAGCTTGTTATTATCATAGTGGGATCTTTGGCAGTTTTTTTCTTCTTCTTCTTCAGCGACGAGATTTAAGATGTGGAAGCGATGCAACATTCCAAGACCCGCCCAAAGTGACTCACTCGTTCACTATCCTCAGTCTCTTATTCACACAGGCTTAACTTTGTGTGTTGTTGACTTTACACTAATTATAAGGGTGTAAGGCGTAGAGAAATGCAGGTGTGTTAAAAATGCAAGATTTGGTTTGGAGAGTAAGAGATGGAGCTTGTGTGCTTACGCAAGTCCGCTTTATGGAAGAGTGTGAGAAATTAAACACTTCTAGGTGTGCTGTTATAGGAAAGTAATCAACCGTATGGCGGAGTGATGATGCGGAGTCATCGTTACTGACAGGTTCTGAAAACTCGCTTACTGTTACGTAGTGCTGACACTGGAGACTCCTTCCGTTTGTCCTTAACTGGAATCTTTACCGTATCTACAATTACACACACGTGGCGAGTCCCTGTGTAAGTTGTTACTACAGAAACGGTAAAGTGTTATACGGTATAAAGTGAATCAACACCCTTTGGCCAATCAGATTTGAGAAATCCGCGGCCCCCGTGGTTAACGTTACTGTAGCACTAGTGAAGAAGGAATGTAACTTGTCGTCTTATTTACATCGACAGAAATGAGTTTAGCGTTAGTCGGTCGCCTCGGCTCATCTCTGTGCCCGCGTCCTCTCACAATCGCGTAAACGTGTGTAACTGCAGCTTCAGTGCGCTGGCGCCCACACTCGCAAACAAACGCGGCTCGGTGGAAACGTTGGGCGCCGTGTTTAGTCTGCAGCGTCGTCGGACTCGGCGGGGCGGGAGGAAGGGCGAAATCCCCGAGTCGTTCTCCTGCTGCTTCAGAGTTCTCGCTCTGCTGGACGTCAGCGATGCCTAGTGCCAAATTTAAGCACTGACGGTCCAAATATAGAACCGTCTCCCAACCTGCTTCTGCTTCCCCCCCAAACACACCTGTACACCTGTGTATCACCATGTTACCCGCTACTGAAGCTGGATCTTTTCCTTCTGTTTCATTCAGTCCTTTGGTTTTGCTCATTTTTTTTTTTCCAAAGTACATGAGGACAGTGTGAGGAAATGTGTGTGTTTTTTTTAACTTTACTTTACATTCCTATTTCATTTTGCCCCAGAAAAACACTGCAGCCTTCTTTATCTCTCCCGTCTCGCTCTGCCATTAGATATTCCGTTTATAGTCCTACGCGGCTTTTCAAGAGCACGGCCCTTCAGGAGGGATTCGCCTCTCTCTCTCTCTCTCTCTCTCTCTCTCTCTCTCTCTCTCTCACCAGCGACTCCCGTCGTCCTGTCACGTCCTTTGAAGAGTACGTGTATAAATTTATTTGCTCATCAATTTATTAATCCGAGGCGGGTGTTTTGGTTGGCGATTAGAAACCCTGCTCGCTTTTAGGACTCCTCTTCTGGGAGGATACGAGTCTCTAACGGCAGTGTGTGTGTTTTTGTTTTTGTTTTTGTTTTTTTTTTCTTCTTCTCTCTGACGCATCACTTCCTGATACAGAGTTGTTCAGGATGTTATCTGAATGTAATAGCCAAACTCGCTACTCTAACTGAATTCCGTATTTGTGTCCCATCTCCTTTTCCCTCCCCCCCATTCTCAATTACCCTGATTGCTGTTTAAGGGCGTGCATACTTACTGCTCTTGCCCAGAGCACCATTTATCAGCGCAGAGCGATTCCAGTGTTAGCTTAGCCCCGATGCAGTTAATACAAGTTGACTGGAATCAGTGTTAGCTCAACAATTAAAGCCTCAAACACAATAAAGCCCGAGGCGGTCCTAGTGTCAGAGGCACAAAAGCTAATTTTGCGGCGGAGATGCCATTAGCATGAGAAGTGCAAATTGTTGCGAGCGCTCTAGGATTGTTGTGCGTGGAACTGTCGAGGCATATGGACTGGGGCGGTAAAAAAAACATGACAAGTTTGTAAAGTGTGTGTTCACGTTGTTTCTCGTAATGCGTAATGGGAAAAGTTTGGCATCTCGCAGCTGCCCGCATCATCCCAATTAACGATCGCTGGGAGTGTGTCCGCATTCTTAATGTATACGTGACACGGACACCAACTGGCCCAGCGTGCGTGTCCTGTATAAGCCTATAGGGATGTGTGTGTGTTTTGGCACGGATCATGTGTCCACTCTCGTAGATATCAGCGCCCGTCGGCCCCAGACGCCCAGGTTTGCCCCCCAGGGAGCAGGAGGGCCGGGGGGGGGGCGATCCATCTCCTCCTCTCCGGGGCCGATAAGACCTCTCAGGCCTGATTGATAGCGCACACTGTGTTTCCCTCACCACCACCACCACCCTGTCCCCCCAAAAACGTCTCCTCCTTCTCCACCTCCTCCACCTCAGCTGCAGCGAGGGCCTCAGGGGATGACGTGTGGCCCCTCGCTCCGAGTCCGGGGTTTTATTTCACGTGTAGAGGCATCTAGGCTCTTAAAAACCAGGGCACTAAGTGCTAGACTCCAGGCTAATAAAACCGGATTGTTCCGAATGGGGGAGGGAGGGTGAGAGAGAGAGGGAGAGAGAGAGAGGGGAGGGGTGCACCTCCTAAACAGAGCTTCATCAGTCTGGTATTCCAACCAGATGGTTTCAGTTAAAGCTTAGCAGAAAGTAAGTGTGTGTGTGTGTGTGAGTGAGTGATGGGGACAGAGTCTGAGAGATTTAGCCGTGATAGGAAGCTGCTTTTAGGTGCTGCAAGATAGCAGATAGAAAGAAGTGGCCTGAAGTAAAGGCGACAGCACCGATAACAGCGAGTCAGTCGCCAAGAGCAGCCCGCGAGACACACAGAGGCGGTCACGGAGTCCGTGTGTGTGTGTGTGTGTGTGTGGAGGGGGGTTGTTTAAAAGAACAGCAGAACCGCACGGGTGATTACACAGAGCAAGCGGTTTGCAGTCCTAACCACTGGCATGCATACAAGAAACAAGGACGAGCATTATGCACACACTGCTCCAGCGGCGTGCAGATTTAAAGCGCCGCTGCACTTGTCTGACAGTCTGCTGACTGCTGGCGCTTCATGCAGCGTGTGTGAAGGAGATAGAATTCCCTCACAGAA
>JAKKZN010000008.1:24142320-24149269 GCA_033441825.1 Pangasius elongatus | reverse complement strand
AAGCTAACACAGACATGAGGGCACCCTGGGACATAAAGCAGCCAGCCACTCCACCGTCGACAAACCTGAGTGAACGTTTCTTTCCTTCTTCATCTCTTTCTATTCCCTTCCTCTCCTTCCTTTCTTCCTTTCATCCAGCCATCCTTTTTTCCTTCCTTTTTCCCCTTCCTTCCTGAAGTTTTTTCTTTTTTAGTTCCTTCCTTCCTTCCTTCCTTCTTTCCATAAGGTTTTTCTTCCTTTCTTCTACCATTTTGTCCTTCCTTCCTTAAGTACATTCTTTCTTTCTTTCTTTCTTTATCTAAATTATTGGTGTGTGCAGTTCTACTTTGTGTGTGTAAACTGCATTATAATCCCATTGTGTGTGTGTGTGTGTGTGTGTTAGCGGGAGGAGGAGGCAGCAGTGCAGCGTGAGCTGGCGAAGCAGAAGGAGCTGGAGGCGGAGAGGAGGCGTGTGGCGGATCTGCAGAGGAGGCAGGAGGAGCAGCAGCAGTTCAGCGTGTTTGAAGAGATGATCCGGCGCCAGGAGCTGGAGCGCGAGCGCCAGCGCGTCCTGCAGGAGTTCAGCGCTCCCGTCTCCCCTCCCCACCACGCCCCGCTCATCCCTGGCATCCAGGGCCCGCCCCCGCCTTACCCATCATCCCCTACGCCACCCCAGAGCCCGGCATACCCCTCCACCAATCACAGCACAGCACCGGCCACACCCACACCTGCTCCTCCTCCTATGTTTGACCGCTCACTCAAACCAGGCTCTCTGAGCAAATCAGGCAACAGTAAGAGACTCGAAAGTCCAGAAAGAAGTGTAGTGGCACACAGCACACACTTCTGACCAGATCACACTCACCTCCTCCTTCTGCTTATCAAATCCTCATATCTGATCACACCCACCTCCTCCTTCTGCTTATCAAACCCTCATATCTGATCACACCCACCTCCTCCTTCAGCTCATCAAACCCTCATATCTGATCACACTCACCTCCTTCAGCTCATCAAACCCTCAAAACTGATCACNTCACCCCCTTCAGCTCATCAAACCTCACATAATTTGCATATAATGTACATTTATATTAGATACAGTTCGTCCAGACCTTCGTATTCTTTCTTTCTTCCTTCCTTCTTTTCCTTCATATTTTTGCTTGCAGTTTAGTACCTTAATGTAGTCTACTGTTTCTTTTTTTATCGACTGCTGCATTGGATGTTTGAAAACAAGTCAATACTGATTTATAACATCAGCTAATTTTTACAGAATCTCTTGAAGATAAACTGTCAGATGTAATAATGGTTAAAAACATGGAGGATGCCAGTAGTTTATTCTGCTGCCGTGTCAGTCTGTAAGTGTGTGTGTGTGTGTGTGTGTGTGTGTGTTTTGCGCTCTGCTGCAGGTACGCCAGTGGACGGATTGCGGCAGGTCGCTGTCCCCGCCGAGCTCTGCTCCAAGTTCCTGCAGCTGGCCAACAGCAACACGATGCGCGCCGTGGAGACGTGCGGGATCCTCTGCGGAAAACTGGTACCGCTCAAGTTCCAATTCTGTGTAACAGCGTAGTGTATTATCATTCTGGCAAACCGTGTAAAGTTCCTCTTGCCCGCTTCAGACGAGGAACGCGTTCACGGTGACACACGTGATCGTCCCGAAGCAGTGCGGCGGTCCTGATTACTGCGACACGGAGAACGAGGAGGAGCTGTTTCTGGTGCAGGACCAGCACAACCTCATCACACTCGGCTGGATACACGTGAGTGTACACCGTAACACACCCAGGGCCTATATTATCCTCACTCACGTTAATGTTTTTATCTTTCTCTCTTCATCTTCAGACTCACCCGACTCAGACTGCCTTCCTCTCCAGCGTCGATCTTCACACTCACTGCTCCTACCAGCTGATGTTGCCTGAAGCCATCGCCATCGTCTGCTCGCCAAAATTCAACGAGTCGGTGCACCTCACTGAGACAAATCTTACTAAAGAAGCACATTGCGTAAAAGTGAAAGATCGTGTTTATTTATTTGTTTGTTTGTTTGTTTTAGGACGGGCTATTTCAGGCTAACCGACTACGGCATGGAGGAGATCTCCACCTGCACACAGAAAGGCTTTCACCCTCACCCCAAAGAGCCCCCGCTCTTCATCGTAAGTGTTTGGTTAGCGCTTGTTGCTAAGTGTAATTTTAGTCACATGAAGTCTTGTCTTATAAATTTACCAACACATCTGAGGTAAATGTTGACGTTCCCAGTAGTTTCTACCCTTTGTGTGTCTTTAGCAAGCTAGCACATAGCCGTTACGTGTTAACGTCAATCACTTTTGTGAATTGTGACGATGTCGACAACTCTCGATAGCACAGGTAGTTTGGTTAGCGGTTGATGCTAAGTTTAATTTCAGTGTAATTTTAGGCTTATGGAATCTTTTCTTAGCTTTTTACAAACACATCTGAGGGAAATGTTGACGTTCCCAGTGGTTTTATCTTGTTTCCACAGTATTAGCTTCCTAAATGTTGATGTTTCTCAGTAAGGCTGGCAGTTTGTTTGGCAGTCAATGCTAAGTGTATTTTATAGCATAATAGTGGTTCTTTGGAGTTTTTTCTTAGCATTTTATCAACACATCTGAGGTAAATGTTGACGTTCCCAACACATTTGTATAATTTTGACCATTGCTGATCATCTTTACTTTGTCCGTAAACGGTTATATTCTAGCTTGCTAAATTGTTAGCCTTAATCATTAGCTAGCATCTAGTTTGTGTGTTGACAGTGTCAGAATCTCTCAATAGAGCATGTAGTTTGGTTAGCGGTCAATACTAAGTGCAATTATAGTGAAATTTTAGTCATATGGAGTCTTCTTAGCATTTTGGAGGTAAATGTTGATGTTCCCAGCTGTTCTGTCTCAAATCCACTGTATCTTTATAGAAGACGTAATGGCTGTGTGCTAGCTTGATACACTGTTAGCATCGGTCATTAGCTAGCATCTGGTTTGTGAGTTGTGGCACAATAGCGATTGATTACAGTGTAATATTACTCGTATGGAGTATTTCCTTAGTATTTTTTTCAACACAGCTGAGGAAAATGTTGACGTTCCCAATAACTTTGTCTCATTTTCACTGTCACTTTATAAAAGGCTGTGCGCTAGCTTGGTAAATTATTAGCATCCATCAATTTATAGCTTCAATAGATGTCGTACAGTGTTGACGTTTTCAGTATGGCAGTTATTTTGATTTGCGGTTGATGCTAAGTGAAACTTCATTGTAATTTTAGTCATAGGGAGTTTTTTTCTTAGGAATTCACCAACACATCTGAGGTAAATTTTCCACTGCCACGGAATCTTTAGCAAGCTAGCACATAGCCGTTAATCTTTTACAAAGTGTTAACCTCAGTCATTAGGCAGCGTCTGCTTTGTGAATTGTTGTGCAAAAGTTGATGAATCTCAGTAGAGCAGGTTGTTTGGCTTGCAGTTGATGTTAAGTGAAACTACAATGTCATTTTAATCATAGGGAGTTTTTCCTCAGGAATTTACCAACACGTTTGAGGAACATGTTAACATTCTGAATATTTTTGTCTGGTTTCCACCATCACCATGTCTTTATAAAAGACTTTAATGGCTATCTGCTAGCTTGCTAAACTGTTAGCTTGTCAGTTTGGTTGGTGTCCATATTTCTAAGTTACCTAGCAACAGTGTTCTCTAAACTTCAGCACCAATTTAGCTACTTCCTAGCATGTGTGATCCCGTTTGTATCTTTTGATGACATCCTTCCCCGTTTTCAAGAACGGCAGCCATGTTGCGATCACAGAAGCCGCCGTCACCATGCTAGACCTGCGCTGATCGGCTCGAGCAGCGGTACAACGAAGCGCTTTCAACCCTGGACAGCAACCGTAATCTATTACCCTTAACATGCTACATGGACCAGCACTGGCTAGACGCGATACGAATGATTACTGACCAATCAGCATTTACAGGTGGTGGGATTTCGTTTGAACAGACGGCGGCGACTGTCTGCGTGAAGCACTTTCGGAAAGCAAACACTCGTTATACCCACGAAAGACGCCTTTACACCATCCGCTGGGAGCACAGGGATGTTCGCACACGTCTAGGACTCTGAAGAAACCGACTGTTGCCAGTTTCATTCGTTGTAATGTAAATTGTGTTTGTCATTTAGTGTCATGTCGGTGTTGAAGATGGTGGCGATGTGTTTGACACTAACTCATTGATGTAAATAACATTAAAGCAACAAGGTGTTTTTAAACCTGCTTTCAGATTCGTAAAGTTGTGATTTTTTTTTTTGGTTAACATGTTCGTTTACATCCTACAGCCGAACGGTATAAATCCGAGCATTTGCTCACATCAACGCTAGAATAAATCGACTCTGTGAAATCAAATTGTTTGCCATGCGACCATTCATTTATCAAATGAAGAACTAAAGAGCTGTATTGTACGTTTTATCCATTTATAGTTACATTTAATGTTGTAGGACAAGCCTCACTTCTCTTTCTATACCAAAAAAACAAAGCTTGATGTCAGAAAATTAAAGTTACAGCTTCACGTCTGAGAACGTCTCTTAAATCCTTTTATAACTTACTCCCTGTTGTTACTACAGAAACGATAACATAGTAGAACGAGCGCATTAATATAAACTTGTGATTTGCAGCTGCACTACTGTCAGAGCTGCGGTTATAGAAAATGAATCAACACCTGCTGCCCAATCAAATTTGAGAATTCAGCAGCTCTATGGACCAACAGGAATATGATGTTGTAGGAAATTACTGAGTAATGAGGTGGTGTGGCTTCTGTGCACACAATTGACCCATAATACCAAATATCAACAATATTAAAATCCAGTCTAAAGCAGTCCTAGTTTACATTTCATGGAAATAAGCTGTTTTAGAAGATTAGCCAGCTCGTACTTTATTATATTAATCCAGAATACCTTTCTGCTAATGAAGAATACAATAAGACACATCCATACAGCAGCTAGTCCACACTGTCATGACCGTTATTACCCTCGTAACACTAAACCACTGATTCAGAGCAGTCGAGATCTGGCACATTAAAACGTCTTTAAAAAGTGTGTAATCATGTAATTTCATGGTCATATTTCAGGCTACAAATGAAATCTAGTTTGAGAGATTAATGTGTGATTGAGTTTTAAAAGAATGGATTTCCAGTCAGACTAATTCCAGGAAGTGCTGCTCTCCTTTGGAAACATGGACAACAGTGAAGCGTTTGGGGAAAAGAGGTGGAGCTTCAGGTTCCGGCCTAGCCGCTTCCTTCTGCCCTCTCGAGTTCTGTCTCCATGGCACCTGTTTCCCATGGCAACCGTTACCCAGGAGACAGGCGGTGGTGGTTTTGGTTCTTGGTTGAGGGTGAGGTCAGCTCATCCAGTCCAGATCGTCGTCATCACTGTCGTCTCCGAACAGAGGGGCGGGAGGGGGCCGTCCTTTTAAACTCTAGCGACCAATCAGACAGCAGGAAGTGTCACATTTACAACCAATTAGAAAATAAAAAGTTGCAAGGAGTAACTACACTACACCTTCTTAGCAGTAACACCAAAACTCAGTTCCTTTAAATTCGGACAAGTTTACCTCTCCCATCAAAAAGAAGCCGATTAGCTGACGTGTTCGAATACGATTTAAGGTTTACTAGATGATCATTACTTAGCTACTAGAATTTTTTTTGTTTGCTAAAAGATTTCTTTATGGCTAGTTTACGCTCAATTATTTGCATGTTAATTAATGTTCTCTTCAGAATCCAAGATTTATTTTATAATGAGTTAACTTATTATTTTTTTTTAATTGGTCTATTTTAACTTTGGCTAATGGTTTTGAGGCTCTGCCGATGGAGGCGTGGTGGGATTTGGCCCTCGCTTCATCACAACCTAAAGAGATCGATGCGGCGGCGCTTTAGTCCTTTAGTCTCTCGTGCTAGCCATTATGTAGATCGCTAACTAGCCGAGCGGAGTCTCTGTCGTAACCCAACGCAACTGAGTTGTAGAGCTGCATTGCATTCTTGTAGATGAGTACATCATCTCCACTACTTCTGTGCTGGGCTTCTCGTTAATATGATGTCGCAGGAAAACAGCGAGTAAAAAAAAAGGAGCTCTTTTTTTTGTTTGTTTGTTTTTAGGAGCTAACACTGAAACCTGAGCCTTATTACTTATGTTCGAAACGTTTTATTAAACGCCAATGTAACTGTGCTAGCAATAGCAGTGTCCCCTTGTGATGTCAGCGAGGGACACGACCGCTTTCTTTTCATGGAAATAACAAAAATACCAACTAAATGCACCAACCGACGAAGAACAGCTGAACACAGCAAAAACATTTCAGTAAAAACATATCGAACTTGTTTCAGCGTCTGTTTTGTGTTCGTTATTCCGCTCCAACCTGCAACCGTCGTTAGTAATTTTTTCTTTCCTGACATCATAACATCGTAACATGGTGCGAGAACACGCACGAGATTCCTGAAACAACTGATTAGTTTAAGGACAAATGGTAATTCTAGACATATGATTAATTCATTAATTGTGTTAGTTAGTACTTAGAGGAGGTGATTTTTAGTTACAGCAAACAGAATGTTACGAAGAAATGGCGTGTGTGTGTGTGTGTGTGTGTGTGTGTGTGTGGGGCGTTGACAATCCCAGCTCACCAGCTCCTCCTCCTCCTCCTCCTCCTCACTGGTTGGTAATGGTGGAGGTTTAGTTGGGGCGGGGCTCTGGAAAAATGGCTCCTCTGAGTTCACCCCTTGTGCCCGCTCAGATGGACTGAGACAACGGCAGGACAAACACGGAGAGGACAAAGACAGACACGGAGGCGATAGGATGCATGATTACACTTAATCACTTGGATAACACCATCAGGGTAACCGGGGTGGGGGTTGGGGGGGGGGGGGTTATGGGGGTGGAGTTGGGTGGAGTTGGAGTTGTTTGTTAGTCATTAGCAGTCAATTACAGAAAGGATCCTGTTCCTGTTGTGAATTTCATT
>JAKKZN010000008.1:24085746-24096146 GCA_033441825.1 Pangasius elongatus | reverse complement strand
TGATGTGATATGATGTGATTGCATTATGATGCACTTTTCTGATATCTCCATTACAAGTAACTGATTACACGTTAAACTGTTCCAGATTTTTCCATTTA
Source organism: Pangasius elongatus (assembly GCA_033441825.1). Taxonomy (NCBI): domain Eukaryota; kingdom Metazoa; phylum Chordata; class Actinopteri; order Siluriformes; family Pangasiidae; genus Pangasius; species Pangasius elongatus. The sequence goes on along the minus strand of JAKKZN010000008.1, from coordinate 24,096,048 downwards.
ACATTTCATATATTTATTTTGGTCAGTTTTTAAAAGTCTCACAGTGCGAGTATAATAATCCCTGATGGCGAACATCTTTTAAAGATGACTGATTAAGTGACATTTTTGCAATATCCCTCACTTTCCTTCCATTCTCGCTCTGCTGCTTCTGCTCTGCATCTCCGTCCTGATGGGCTTTCTCTGATCTGATCGGTCTGCGGTCGTGTCTTTCCCTGCTCCTGCTCTGCGTGGCGAATCGTGATGATTCAGTGTCTGGATCTTATCACGTCTACACAAGTTTCATCATCGTCTAGCTGCTTGTTAGGAAGCTCCGGAGGTTGGACTCGGAGTAAATCATATTCCTGTGTAGAAACCCACAGACGTTCTGCATCATGTGGCCGGCGGTCGAGTGTAGAATCTGGTGTTGTGAGCGTCGAGCTGTATTTACGCTGCTCATACACTGAGAGCAGCTTCATACAGCAACACTGTAATATCTGCTAATCAGAAAGATTGATTTTATTGCATGTAAGCGTGGAGGAATAATCAGTTATATAAATCACAGAGACGTAATGATCGTTTCTCGATGTTGTCATGTGATCAACAGGATTCTTCTTAGATGCATCAAAGCATCACAAGCACACATGACTTTTAGATATTTTTATACAATTAAAAAAAAAAAAAAAGACGCATTTTTTTTTTCAGTTGTGTTTTTTCCCTCCCATCAGGCAACACGAGTTACTGTTGGGCGACTAAAAGCATCGGATTCGTAGTCAGATGTGGATTATAGTTTTTGCCTTTACATAAACATGGTGAAGATTTGAACATTTTTCATTACCTGGTTGTAATTTAAGTTCTACGCCCAAATTTAATTATTTGTTTGTTTGTTTGTTTGTTTGTTTAAGGGTGAACAAAAATTTAAAAATTAAACTTTATTCATAACATAACATAACATAAAGCTTGTTTATCTTTCGATATGTATTTTACTCATGATAAAATGGTGAAGTATACAAGGTATATGACTTTATATCATTTATATATAATCTGTTTACAGCTGATGAAGGACTTTTGTCTGGAACGTCCTGTTTCTTTGTGTCCTACTTTAGATTTTCACTACATCTATCTATCTATCTATCTATCTATCTATCTATCTATCTATCTATCTATCTATCTATCTATCTATCTATCATTACTGAAGTACACAGCAGTTATTCTTCTTCTGTAGTTATATAAATATACTGTATATGTAAGTTATTGGGTTCTGCTTCGTTTTTTTTTGGTTTGTTTTTTTGAGTATACACCGGAGCTGGCTGTAGTGTAGGCCACATGAGCTCGCTTTGGTCAGTACATGGCTGAAACTTTTCACACGAAGCCCATTTTACTTCATTTTCCGAAGAATTTATGATTAATGAGCTTCCTGTATGAGGTTACAAGTCATGAGGGACTCTATTATATCAAGTGCAAATCTAGTTATGCCTTAAACTAACAAAGTCCCTTTTAACCTGTGTGTGTGTGTGTGTGTGTGTGTGTGTGGGTGTGTGTGTGTGTGTGTGTGTGTGTGTGTGTTAAAGTTTCTGGTGTTGATTTGCCAGCATAATTTCCATGTCAGTGAGTGAAAAGTGATTCAGATTTTAATTTGTGTTTTGTGGCAGTAACGCAGAGCTCTGAAGTAGTTTAACAGTCTCAGTCTCTATAAAGCATCCTCTGTGTGTGTGTGTGTGTGTGTGTGTGTGTGTGTGTGTGTGAGAAAGAGAGTTTTATTAACTTCTCAGTGTGTTCATATTGAATGTTGAACATGCACACACACACAGTTCTGGATGCATGGAAGAGTCGTTACAGCATTTATGAGTTGCTTTAGTCTTAGATTCCGTGACTTGATCCACAGAGGCCTGTGTTTTTAATCACTCTTTCATTTTGTACTGTACATGACGTGATGGGAGTAAATTAAATCCGGTAAATTAAATAAATATGTGATTTGTACATGCACACAACTGTGAATAACTTGTTCTCTTTTTTATTCATGACAAATTTATCAACGATTGACTTATTTGATTTTTTTTATTTGATTTTTTTTTTCAGTTTTAGTTGTTGTGCTTGAGGTTGAAATGGTTATGAAAATATTTGTCATAAAGCACACAATGAAACCGTCTCCAATCACCAAGAGTTTAAAACTATAAAAACTACAACACTACAAAAGAATAAAAAAATATATACTGTTGAACGCAAAAGTTTGCACACCCCCCAGTTTCCTAGTCTCTGAGTACAGGGAAAAGAAAACGTACATCTATTTATCTTTACTATTTATCTGTACTCCTGAAATGCTAAAAAGACAAAGAAAAAAGTTTGATCTTTTTTAATCTGTTTTAATAAGTCATGCCTTTCTCAGTGATTTGAAGAAGGCAGTGTTTGTGACCTCTGATAAAGGTAGAACAGATATCAGAGAGAAAAGCCTAATTTTGTCATAAGGGGGTACAAACTTTTGCACTCAAGTATAATTTGTATTTAAATATGTAGGTGTGCTGTATATATTTTGAGTGTGAAAATCAAAATTATTTCCTTAGTCAGTATACAAATCACATGAAGTCAAGTGTGTTTAAACTCTGAACGTTATCTTGTTTTCGTTTAATTTGGTGACAAGATATCTCACTTTGGTTATTTTGTCTGTTAATGTTTTAAGTATTTTGATGTTCTGACAGATGTTGAGGTTGTTGCGGTAACTTGTTGCTGAGTTGGACGTGCTTGACCTTTCTGCGTTGCTGTGTAGGCATGGTGAACAGCCAGGCGGTGGGCGGGGCCGGGTGTGCGTCACGTGCGTGCGCGGGCTGCGGAGGCCGAATCTCCGACCGCTTCCTCCTCTTCTCCATGGAGCGCTACTGGCACACACGCTGCCTGAAGTGCTCGTGCTGCCAGGCTCAGCTGGGCGACATCGGCACCACGTGCTACAGCAAAGGAGGCATGATCCTGTGCAGGAGCGACTACATCAGGTCAGAATCGCCACAAACAAACAAACAAACAAACAAACAAACAAACAAAACACAAAGGGTTAGGGTTAGGGTTAGCCTAACCCTAACCCAGTTTAATAAACATAATGTTATGTAGTAAAGAAAAACAGATCATCGTGGAAGTTTTCTGTAAGGAGATGTAATATTTATGGAAGGAGTCTCCAGTCCCAGCCGTTTTCCTCCAGTGGAAAGTCTTCAGGGACGATGAGTTTGCACTTTACGGTTTCTCGATATCGCGACAAGCTGCGCTTTTTGTTGAAAATAAACAGGCTGATTTATACAGATATACTCTGATGTAAATGAGAACGGGAAACTAACTTGTTTCGCCGATGTTCCACAACTTTAAACGTAACTATAAACGGCTAAAAAGTACAACGTTTCATTCTTCAATACAAATTACTGAGGTATAAGAGGAATAAATCGTAAAATAATCAAGTTCAGGATCATCGTAACTCCGCTTCATCACACCACAACAGTCATGTTGTGCATAACAGCACAAGACCACGAGATTTATTCCTTTCTTAAGTCGGGAAATCTTTATTATTATTAGTAGTAGTAGTAGTAGTAGTAGTAGTAGTAGTAGTATTCAGTATATACAATGTTATATGCATCATTTTTTTATGGTAAATATTAAAGATGAAACTGACGTTGCCATGGTGATGCATCCCATTTCATGTAACAAACCGAACCATGGATCATTGAGAGGACTGAGTTCCAGGCTCCGTTGTTTGGCGTGAGCTTGAATACAGGTCAGATCTGTCAAAACGAACCACGTCATCTGATGCGATTGGTGAGAAAATGGCGCAAGTCACCGAGACACAGATTTCCGTTAGCCTCATAGCTAGAGTAGGGCTGCGCGATAAGACCATGCTTGTCTACGATAGGACAAACGTACCATATAGTATGATTCTCAAAGGTATTTCTACAATACACAGTGTGTATCATGATACACACACACACACACAGCCATATGGTAATAAAAAATAGTTTCATATTGTAATAAAAATTTTGTATATATCTTTTTAAAATAATTACGCAGCTATAGAAGAAAACTGAAGAAGCAAACATCAGACGTTGTACACGTCTTTGCTGATCAGAATTGTGTATGAATGTAAAATTGTGTGTGTTTTTTTTTTTTTTTATTATTTTTTAAATTTTTGGCTGAACTGTAACTGTGAAACATTTGTGTTGTGCTGTGGCTTTGTTATATCGTATTCCTCAGCAGTTTTGTGAACGAGCGCTTGTCCTCAGTGGACTTCAGTGTGTTTAAACTGAGCGAGCTGAAAGCACCAACACCAACATCCACGCACGAGGAAGCCACGATGATGTAATACTGACTCACGCTGCGGCCATGGCTCGAGTCTGGGAATAAATTCCAGCTTCTCTCTCTCTCTCTCTCTCTCCCCCCCCCAACCCCCCCAGACTGCTGCGATCTTGAGCCAACAGCAGATTACAAACTTCCTCCTGAGTTAACACACACAAGGGCCGGTGTAGGTGGAGGCTTCCTGATTTGCGATGCAAATGAGCCGAGCGAAGCTGCGCAGGTCTGCTGACGGATGCGCAGCTCTTACTTCCATTTGCATCAGACTCATTTCCATCGCCACTCGTGCACTTTTTCCCGGCGCTTCAAAGTGTCGTAGATAACTCGCATCATATCGTAACGTGCTTTCTTTTTTTTTTTGTTGGGTTTTTTTTTCCGGCTAAGATAAGCCCGGTACACCTAATGATGTGCTCATTATATGTGAGCTGTCTCAGCGGTGCCATTTAAAAACAGAGATAGTGAATGTTGTAGTCCCTGAGGGTGATGATGGATCCTTCTAGCTCACTCATCGTATGTGTGTGTGTGTGTGTGTGTGTGTTTCAGGTTGTTCGGGCACACCGGTGCATGCAGTGCCTGTGGCCAGTCGATCCCTCCCAGTGAGATGGTGATGAGGGCACAGGGCAACGTCTACCACCTCAAGGTGAGCGCCGCGGCGCGTCTGCTGGCGTCGCGTCAGAAAAAAGTGTTTACCACATCAGTTTAACCTCCTGTCCGTTCAGCGTGTGTGAGAACGCCGGCGCGAAGGTGTGCGGATATAACAGAGATCAAACTCTGTGGTGGAATAAAACCAATATCAAGTGTAGTGTCAGAATATTCTGGCCAAAAATAAACACTGCTCATCATATGACATCCATTAAATAAATATAAAAATATAAAGCACTCACTGCAGCGCTGTTCTAGGAAAATAATCAACGGTGGCTGGTGTGATGAAGCCGAGTTCCTGTTTCCACTCTAAATGTCCTCTAAGTGTTTTAATCCCTCTGATCACTTTTTACATTAACCCTTTCATGCATAGTGTCCATGCTCATGCACATTACGGCCCTTTTTTTATATTTTAGGAAAACATATGATGTAAATCACCTAAAAAAATCATTATTTTTTTATTGTTTACTTTAATTGTTTACTAACACGCATAATTTATTGTTTACTATCTTCACAAACATTTTACATAAAATTTTAAAAAATGTAAATTCCACTCCAGACTCCACTGAAAGCCTTAGATTTTTAAATACAAATTTTTTAAAATTTGTTTTTAAACGTGTTTTTGTGTTTTTTTTTTTTTTTTTTTTTTTTTTTTGGGAAGATGGATTTTTTTTTTTAACCTCTTTGCATCATGCAACAGTCCCAAACTGTGTGAATTTTGTATGTTCAGAAATGTTTTTTTTTTTTCTAAAATGTTTGTCTTCATTACAGATTTTACATATTTTCATATTAAAAATTTTTGGACATTGGAAGATTTATTTTATTTGATTTCAGACATACTGTTTTAGCCTTTTTTAACTCCTGGACGTTCCTTTTCCTTTACATTTTTGATTGTTAGACAGAATCAAAGTTCTTATATCGTGCTATTTATAGTTTAAAAAAAAGAAGAAGAAGATCTAAAGAATCTGGATATGCATATAAATATTTTAAGGGTTTTAAAGAAAGACTTAAATGTCCGACTTTTTAATTGTTCATAGTTGCGTGGAATGTGAGTTCCTGTTGTCACTGACGTTATAGCAGCTATAAACAGTCTTTTCCTCACCAGCTTCTTCTAATAAGACAAAAAAAAATCACAGCCTCATGTTACTGAGAATCCGCAAACTCGGCGTAAACTCCTGTTACTACACCGTTTCATGTCTCTGACACTGGAGACTCCTTCCCTAAATGCTGAATAAATATCACTTTACAGAAAACTTCACCAGATCAATGATTATACATTTTTCTTTGTTAAATAACACAGTTTTTAAAAATCTGCCTATTATTAGTCTTGGGTCTTGTAGATCGTCTGCGGTACAAGTCCATGTGGACGATCTGTTTCTATGGAAACGCTAACGTATTAGAACGAGTGCATACTTCCTCTACTTGATTTGGAAAATGACATGCCATTAATTAAAAAAAATGTCAGTGAATTTTTTTGCTGTATGTTTCACAAAGCCAGAATGTTAAGCTATTGAACAAAACCTTTTTTTTGTGTCATATCTGTGATTCGTTTGTTTGCTATAAAGTAAAAAAGCTGGGTGAACTTCCTCTAATTCATAGATTCCTCTGATTCCATCATTTTTGCCAGGGGTTGTATAAACCTGTGATCTGCAGGTGCACCACCGTCAGAGCTGCGATTAGAGAAAATTACAGAGAAACACTTTCAGGTTTCCAGGAAGTACATGACAAAAATTATTGCACAATTAAGTCAGGAAATGTGTACGGCTGTCAGGCTTCACAGAGATAACGTAGCTAACACGTCCGTTTCAGTATTGTAAGATTTGCCTTATTAATACCGATATTGCCGACACCTTCGATATGCAAATCAGCCCTCAAGCAAAGCTCTTATGAGCGCTCTGACCTTTCCGAGTTTCTTTAAATATATACAACACGCAAATGTGAAGGCAGTGGCAGGCAAGTTAATGCGATTTTTTTTTAAAAAAAAAAACTTTTTTCTATAGCCATACATCGGTTTGCAGTCGTAAAGTCAATATTTTGTGTTCAGGACTCGTCTGAATGTATTTTTGTGCCGTTTCCTTCTTCAGTGCTTCTCCTGTGCGACGTGCAGAAACCGTCTGGTCCCCGGCGACCGTTTCCACTACGTCAACGGCACCATCTTCTGCGAGCACGACCGACCCAGTGCCACCCTGCTCAGTGCGCATCTGCAGGGCAACCCCGTGCTGCCTGACCAAAAAGTGAGTGAGGACCCACAGAACCTCGCCCTGGTTTCTTCTCATGTTAAAAGAAAAGTGTGTGATGGTGTAACTGTTGACTCTTATCAAGTAACATCTCAAATTTGTCCTAATTTGGATAACAGTAGGTCTAAAACATTTACTCCTTGACCCCCTGCCCTCTATCCCCACCCATGCACACAAAGCTCCGCCCCCAGATCCTACACTGGTTCAGTTAGAGTTTGCATGCTAAGTAGCATCAACTTTAGCAAGAACTGTCATGACATCACTATCATTCAGCTTGAAAGCCAAGTTATAACACTACAGACACACGGAATTGATTTATGGTGACGCTCAAGAGTGCCGTCGCTGTCGTTTTTTTCTTTGTAATAAACTCTTCTGAGTTCTAAGCACCAGTATTAGCATGTTAGCATTGCTTGCATCGTTAGTTAAGCCTTTCAGCTGCTTGAAAGCCAAGTTATAACATTATACACACGCTAAATTCCGCTCATAAAGATTTCTGAGGATGTTCAAGAGTGCAGTCAGTGTCCTGACTTGATCCGTGATGTAACGCCGTCCATTCAAAAAACTCAGACCTGCTAACTTCCACGATAACTGAAATGTCCCTACTAACTTTTGGGTTTTTACTGGAGGGTTAGGACTCCTGGTTAGGACCCGGTTTGAACAGTTCCCTCTTAGAAAACTCTGTTTCCTGAAATCGTTTTTGTCATTGTTTTGCTGCCGGCTGATTGTGAAGCTCTGACTGTTGTCTCGTCTCGGCAGGTTTGCTGAAAGCCCTGTCCTCCTCGTCTTCGTCCTCACTTCATCCCCCCATCCCGCTGACTCTCATGGATCTCTGGCCTCGTGATCTTCTCCGGCTCTCCTGTGCATGCACTTCTCCTACACTCGCATCCTGAAAGGTCATGCACTTCTGTACTTCACTCCCCGGCCCCTCCGCAGGAACTCATCCATCCTTCCTTCCTTTTCTTTCTGAATGGAGATGCAGGATTTCTCGGTACGCAAGACTCTCTTCGGACTCGGGTTTATCTCTAATGGACTCTACATGATTTCAGATAGACTCGAAAGACTTTAAATGTGGAACCTGAAGACCCTGAAGTGTGGCTTTCAGCAGTACTGCACTGCTTGTGCTCTTATTTTTATTTTTATTTCTGGGTGTTTGCTTTTGCTAGCCAGCAGAACTGCCGTGGGTGGTTTTATTTTTTTATTATTTTTTTTTTGGACACGGTTCATGGTTGAGGTGTAAATACTCTTTTTATAACAGTGCCACGTGTTACAGTTCAATCATATAGCCGATATGTGACACTTACTTATTTAAAACACAATATACAATAAATGCTTTAAAAATGAAGAAACCTGAATATTTTTTTTTAACCAACACGCATGATGATGCATATTGTTTATCGCTGTTTGTTCATGTAGTGATTAGCTTCACTCCCGTTGGTGCAAAACGCGTTACCCAAAGGAGCGAGTAAGCTCGGAACATTACAGAAGCAATTAATTGTAAGCGTGGAGTGTGTGTGTGTGTGTGTGTGTGTGTGTGTGTGCTCTTGCATTTGCACAGGGGAGGCTGAACTTTGCTCTGATCCTGTGTTCGAATTTATTAAAGCTTAATCTGCCTCCCAGCTAATTAAGAGGAACTCGCCACTTTCGATTCACTGCCTGAAAACAATCACGCACATTAACTGTTTACCGTGTTGCAATCAAAGTGCACAAAACGTCTCTGAACCCCTCCTCCTCCTCCTCCTCCAACACACACTCTACCCTCGACTAATCTGGCTTTGTGATATTTGTTGAAAGGCATTAAATAATAACTCCTGCAATACCTCAAGCAGTAGAAGTATGTTTAGCTCCGCCCACATCTACATGAATAAAGGAGGTTTTTAAGATTGTTGCTCGTCACACTTGAATTCTATACGATAGCGCGTGTTCTCCATGTCAGATTATATGACAAAGATCCTCTTACGATAGACCTGTGATTATAAAAATGATTACATTCTGCTAATCAGCTGTAATCGTGTAGCTGTTTCTTCATAGCTACTGTATCGTAGCTGTCCCGTGAGTTTGCCGTCCTCCTGTTGGTGGATTTTCGACGTCGTAGCAGTGTTCACACTCACATTGAGATTTTAATCAACGGTTTCTCACAATGGCAGAACTCTGAGAAAGCAAAAATGGGCCAAAAACCACACAGTGTAAAGCCAGCTTAATTGTGTTTCACACTTTTTTTTTTTTATTTTGCTTGTGTGCGAAAGCCGTTTTCAAACCTACGTGTTATCACAGGAACGATCTCTGGTCCGTATGAAAACCCCGGGGGTGGGAGATGAATGGTGATTGGTCGAATATGTCACGTTCTTTAGACAGATAATGGCTCTTCTCGAAACCTTCTCTAAAAGAGATTTGTTTTCTCTTAAGAATGTAGATTGGCAGAGCAAAGCAAGCCATGTGACTTCACCTTTCATTTGAATTAATGTTTGTGTACAAGTGAGCGGCTTCAAACTTCGGACCAGTGTCACGCAAAAGGAACGAAACTCTAATAAAATCAGTTAAATGAACACATCTGTCTAAAAATGAATAACCACAAGATGCAATCGATCCACTGCAGCCTTCTGTAAACGGTCCCAGAACTGATCCTGTGTTGGACGCCTAATAACTTTGCTAACATTTTATTAGCCCTATTTGGATGCAATTAATAATTAATTAATAGTTACATGTAATAAAACTCTGGATGGCAATTAAATTAACGCAGGGCTACCCAGTTTCCGCAGGGTTGTGTTTTTTTGTTTGTCACACATGGTCTTATTGTGTTTTACATGCATTAACTGTTTGAATACACACGACTTCTGTCTGTAGCATGCAACTTTAGATGTTTACAGAACTGACAGAAATACAACTTCTCATTCATTTATTTCTAAAAAATAAAAAATCCAAAGCTTATCACACTCTTCTTAGCCCATGATTTAGGAAGGGGTTAATATGAATATGCATGCTAGGCAAGGAAGTGAATAAATTGCCAATAGCAATGGTCAAAAAAACTTTTTTTTTTTTTCCCCACAATGCATGAAGTGAAGTGAAGTGAAGTGAAGTGAAGTGACTTTGTGGCCAAGTGTGGTGACCCATACTCGGAATTTGTGCT
>JAKKZN010000008.1:24078598-24085646 GCA_033441825.1 Pangasius elongatus | reverse complement strand
ACTCCCCCACCTACAATCCCTGCCGGACCCGGGACTCGAACCCACGACCTTCAGGTTCACCTTCGGGTTACAAGTCCAACTCTCAGACCATTAGGCCACGTGCCCCCGTGGATCAGGATCTGTCTGCAAAGTCAGTCAGGTTACATACGTCTATTAGTCTCGTCAACTAGTTTTTTTGTCTTTAAACCCTCCTTTAGCAGTTTAATTGGGTTCAGGAGTATAAACCTACTCCCGTCCAAAAAGTGCTGAGTGCTTCACGTCGCTTTACGTGAAGCGTCACGTAATAACAATGACTGCAACATGACTGCGGTTGTTAAATGAAACCTGGCATACAGATGCACGCTGTGGCCATTTTAAACCCGATTCGGTCGTTAGCGATCGATTCTCCGCTTCATCAGCTGTCATTTGACGTGGGTTTAGATTAGCGATGGCTCATTAACTGCGCATCGATGACTGGATGTTGGGTTTCTGACGTTCCTCGAATTCTTGCTGAAATAGAAATACCATCCACGCCTTCTGGTCCTTTTACCATTGTCTCATTTTTCTTGTGTCTTGCTCGGTTCTCACAGCGCAGCCCTAAAGTTTCGAACGGAATGATTAAAAATGTTCAATGCATATCCATTAATTACAATTATCTTCATATCTCGAGGTATAAAACCTCAGGCGCCGTTTGTACACCCACTGCGCCGCGGCTCACACGCTGCGTTCAGACGAAGTGAGCCTCATCTGCATATTACTAATTAGCCAGGCATATTCAGATGCCAATTAGCAGGTCTGGAAGAAAAAGCCTCTTAGCCTGATGAGCTTTATCGTCGATCAGGATTTAAAAAAAAAAGTTTGCAGGTGTACGGATTGCTGTGCAGCTTCTGTCACGGAAAAAAGTGTTTATGCTCACTAATTAATCATATTAACACATGCAAATGAGTCTAATTGCTTGAGCTTCCGTGCTTCATGCTGAGAAAGAGAGAACGTGGAAAGAGTGTGACGGAGACAGACGCAAAAGAGGCAGGAGTGTTTTAAATACAACCCTGACAACAGGCTTCTTTTGCTCTGTGCATCTCCTTTCTGGTCGGCTTACGGTACAGGTTACAGGCACGTGCGCAAATTTATGCAAATTTCTTACTGTAGGTTCATCCTTCAGGTCTGATGACTAAGCACATACACATTTAAGCTGAGCAAATGAGTTATTACATACAAGCTAAAGACTTCGGGCTAAACGATCATCCTCAAGAGTACGAAAGCGTCTGTGGGAGTCGCGGGATTCGAACTCACAACCTTCCGGGTACGCTGTAAAACAGATTTTTTTTTTTTTAAATTTCTCATCCGAACATCTTTCAGAGTGTAGTTTTGGGATAAGCGACAGCACACGAGAGGGCATGTGTCATTCGTAAAATAACATCTCGGCTGAAACGACATAAGAATTATAAGAAACGACAAACATTCGTTCATTCGTTCAGTTGATTCTTCCACCACAAAAACAGGTCGTTCCATCACAGGTGTTAGTAAGAAGCAAGAAGACGAGTGAAACATTTTAAGCCTGCAGGCTTCATTAGCATCAGCTAATCTAATTAATAGGAAAAGGTCGACTGAGTTTATATTTTTTGAACACTGCGTTAATTTACTCACAAATTAAACATATAACCTTTGTTTCAGTCTCTGTGGAAACAATATTTTTCAGCCCAACCAACAAAATATGCTGTATGTTATCTTTCTTATCCTACTTCTTATCATGATTCGGGACAGCTTGGAGTAACCTTACTGTTGCTGTTGCTTAGCGACCGCAATGATAGATCTTTCGTAAAGACGAACAATTTTCCGCCAATCGGATTGCGTGAACTAGCTTGTGTTTTAAATGTTTATTGACAGAGTTCAGACTTCCATTCTAAGTGAGTTTCTAGTGGAAAGGATTAACGTGGAGGTTAACGTGGTGATGTTACAGTACGTACGGTACAGATGTGATGTACATTAGATTGAAAAACACTGGAGTATATCTTTAATCGTGAAGAAAAAACATTTATTGCAGTTTACAGTTTAAAATTTATTCCAGTTCCCCAATTATAAATCCCACGTTTCTATAGAGGCTGAGTGCAGGGTCTAATGTCACAGTTTTCGTCCCTCGTGGTGCTTTACACGGCAGGAGGAGGAGGATGAGGATGAGGATGAAGACGAGGACATTGTCTGCTACAGTACTGCCACGGGAACGTTCTCGAAGACATCTTCTCGGGCGGGGGCTGCAGTGACAGGCTTCTGATGAGGGATGAGGGGGCCCCGATGCATCACACACACACACACACACACACACACACACACACACACACACACACACACTCACACTCACTCATACACACTTGACAACTGTGAGCTGAGAATGTCAGAGAAGGAGAGACGAAGAGACAGGGTATGGGGGGGAGGGGGGAGGGGAAGAGCGCATCAGCCAATAGGAAGGCTTTGAATAATTAAGGCGATCGGCTTAATTAGCTCAATTACGTTAATTTGACCACGGAACATGGCCATATGGTGAAAGGAAACAAAAGAAGGGGAGAACTAATTAAAAGTAAAATAATGAGGATTTTAATTAAGCTTCTCCCCAGACGTGGGTGAATGGGGATCTGGAGCAGGAGAGAGTAATTAAACTAGTGTAGCGCTGGCAACATTTCTCCCCTGTTATCTCTCTCTCACTCTCTCAGAACTGTGAGGGCTCAATCGGTCTAATTAAATCTGTAAATAAATTAGCTACATGGAAGTCTGTTCGAGTTGACACCCCAAAGCTCCCCCCAACACACACACACACACACACACACACATGCACTCTCTCTCTCTCTCTCTCTCTCACACACACACACACTCTCTCTCTCTCTCTCTCTCTTCTATATCTGTCCTTCATTTGCAGAGGAACATGACAAAAGGGTGGGGTTGAGGGCTTATTTATTTATTTGTTTGTTTGTTTATTTACCTGTTGTTAGCTACAAATGAACTGACTGTGTACTAGAATGCTACATCCACATTCACAACTAGCAGTAGAAACTATATCTCGCTTCTAAAGTTCAACACAATTCAAATAATGCACTAATAACTGTGAAAATTGGTGGTTTGATTTACATTACATTTACATTACTCAGCTTGGTATTAGCTTCGTTGCCAGATTGGCAGATCAAGCCACAATAACTGTACTAGCGATGCACACTCACCAAAGGCACCAGCCATCTCTGCTACTTCCTTTCAAGCTTTATTTTTCTTCATAACATCTTCCATTCCTTCCATAGGAACCTAAATCCAATGAGCTTGTTTGGAACATCATGTGAAACACGGAAACAGACCCACAAACTCTAGCTGGATTGTCACCCTGTCAGTGGAAGAGTGGGATAAAACTGACAGGGTTGTCAGTCGCAAGATTCTGGTGGATCTTCAGCTGACAGGACTGCAGCTGGTATTAAGGTGAGGGTGGACGTAAACAAGCGTTAGAAAAGAAATGACACATGCGACTAATTTTTTTTTGTCCAGGAATCTTACTTATTATTTTTTTTAAAACATTCCAGTGTTTACTTTTAGTCAAGATATTTAATATCAAAACAGCAGTTTCCATTTTAACAGCAAATTTGAATTTAGTTTTAGTGCCAGTTTTTAGTCTTTAATAGCTTTAGTCATATTCAGGTTTGTCAGGTGTCAGTAAAATTTCCAGCCCAACTACTTCTCATAAACCACACGAAAAGACCTGAAACTAGCCCCAAAACTTCATGCATAGGAAAGTGAGACACATTTTTCATCTTGTTTTCTCAGTCTTTGCATAGGAAATAAGTTCACCGTGGTGCGCACGCATTTCTGATTTGCTGTAATACATTTTTTTATCATCACTTAGTGCAGATATTATCCACTCCATAATTTCTCTTGCCCTCTCCTAATCTGTATATCGTAGATACAATGTCCACACTTACACTTTCCCTTTGTTTGCAGAAATTGATCAGATTTATTTCTAAATATTTGCTTTAAAACACAATTTTGGTAGCTGCAGAATATTTTTAAACTAGCCAAAACATAACTGCAAGCCTGACCAATCTGTTGTAAAAACAATAACCCTGGCAACCCCGGTCATATTTTAGTCAAATATTATTGTTCGTTTTAGTCTAGATTTAGTTGATGATCAACTACAACAATTTTAATCAAAGGTAAGTCTATTGATTTAGTGTTTTTTCCTTCAGATTTCCCTGAATATGTTTTATTTTTTTCAAAACACAAGCTTTTTATCACAAAAGAACACCACTGTAGTCAAATAAAGGTCAGTGTTAGTAAATAAGTACACAGTATGACATCATCTTCCTCCAAATACGATGTGTTAGCCTACATACGCAGATCTAACAAAGTGCGCAAACACAGCGGCATCGCGAATAGGTCTTGCGTGTGATCACCTTTTCAAAGTGATCGCACAAAGTGTCATTACAAGTCATATATTTTGACTAAAAGGGTGAATTACTATTTAGCCGTTGTTCATTTTTTTCAGGTTGTTGAACAAGATGCATTGATTTTGGTGAAAAATTCACCTAAAAACTATGTACCTTGTCGTTCTTTTCACAATTACCCAATTTTTTTATTTTTACTTAGTCTTTGTGACGTATTTATGATAAAAGGAACATAATATGAACACATGGTGTAGCTACTGCTAATGATTCCTCTGTCTGAGGCTGTATAACATCATAGTCTTACTAATAATTAATAATCATTTGAATGTTTCAGACTGTAAGTTCAATTTGTGTGCCAATTTTAACGGGAATGAACAGCCTTAGTTAGCCTTTTTAGTCATTTATATTCCACCATAATTCAACCCATGAACATGTCAGGATCACAAACTCCAACTTAAGATCATTGCAACCACACACACACACACACACACCTACATTTTCCCCTCTGGGCTTCAATGCTGGTCCTTTATGCGCATTAACAAGCCCTTTGTAGTGTCTCAGTGCCCCAGTGGGTGCCAATATTTACCCCTGTTAAACACTAAGTGCTGTCCACCCTGCGGTCCGGTTCCCATGTCGGCATGAGCCTTGGCTTTAATAGGCCTTTTGTCAGTAATATCTCATTATGACAGACCTTGATTATGTCCTCGCTCCTCTGCCTACCCCATCCCACCCCCGCCTGTTCCTCACCTTGACGGCACGTTTTTAATTAGAACACACATTCAGATTGACAACAAAGTCATTTGCATTTTAAATGAACAGTTATGTATGCTCAACAACGTAAGCTGTTTCAAAGAGGCCAAATAGGGAAGGTCGGACTCATGCTTCGTCTTTTAGCAATAAAGATCTGCTCTTAGCCATAAAGTGTAGCTAATTGTTAAGTGGAAGTGCAAAACTCTTTCAAGGATTAACACAACTCTTTATTCTTCTAAGGGATACTTCTGTGTTTTGTAACATAATCTCTATCTCTAAACTGTAAAGAACTCTTAAAGGGATTTTTCAGCATAATCTCTATCTCTAAACTGTAAAGAACTCTTAAAGGGATTTTTCAGCATAATCTCTATCTCTAAACTTGAAGGAACTCTTAGAGGGATACTCCAACCTTTTTTTCAACGTGATTTATATCAAATAAACTGTGTAGTTTTTGTGTGATTAGCATGGACAAGAAGTTCAACACGTTGCCCTGCACTGAGAAAAGAACCAAGAACCTGATTGCTTCAAACTCACTCATACTGTAATAGATGTCTAAGGGCAGTTGTCTAAATCCATCAATAAACATTTACTGACATCTATATCATTTGTAACACTTTCATTCTTCACACGGATGATTTTGTATATTATAGTTCAAGACCATAATCCACTCTTTTAAAGATGGGACTATTTTCTGAAATGGAACAATTTTTTTTTTTTAATTTTGGTCTGATCATGCACTGATACCAAAAAAAAAAAAATAAAACCTGCTCCAATATCTGGCTCCATAGCAAGAATTTTCTCTTCTTTCTCTCTCATCCTAATATCTTCCTAACATAATATAATGTTATTAGATTTTAAACTTGTTTTGAATTCACATTATATAGTTGTGTATGTTAAACTTTTATCGATTGAATTCAACAGCTGCCCTTAACGAAGTCATTATTCACTAAAACCACTTTTTAGGGACTCTGTAAAATGTTACTGGGCTACGAGGTACAAATAGTCGCAAACGTCACTGTTATTATCAATAAGACTCCTGAAATGCCAAAGTAATATGCTAATGTTGCTAGCGACATTAATGACTACAACAGATAACAGTTCATGTGAGATCACGCTAACTAGCCAGCTGTAGAAATCAGTGCTGTTTATTATTTTTGGATGTCATATTAAATTTACCCCTAAACAATTGCCCTATAAATCCCGAGCACACAGGTGGCATCCCTGTGTAAATAAACAGGGCGTGCCAGTCAAGGGGCAGGTTGAGGGGCACGTCGGGCCCCCACGGGAAGACCAGATGCTGCCGCTCACCTAGGAGCCGAGCGAGTACAGAATAAGAAGCGACATCACAGGGAAACTAATAGAGACGCCCATGGGAGACGTGTGTATTGTTCGGTTTGGCTAAAATTAAATCAGTACAATGCCGGTCCCACACACACACTCCCACACACAGGCTCAGAGGACCGGGGGAAGCCCGCCGGCGTCAAGCGCTGCAACAGTCTGGAGGTGTAGACGATGTAAACAAGGCGCTGGTTCATTAACAGAGACACAGCGGTGTCACGGAGGGGGGTATGGATGGGTATTATCACCTCCTTTAGAGAAAGAAGAGTTACTCTATTTGCATTCAAGTCAATTATACATGTAAAAACTAGAGAAGAATTCAATCTGAAACTTAGATTTCTTATAAAAATTAAAAATAAAAATTAGCATGCTACAACAAAGATGGATTAGCGTAAACGAAATGCACAAATACTAACTAATGGGTAAACGATAGTTCTATTACAGATACTGACACTGGGCTGGAATGGTTTGTAAACCCTGTAATAATACACTGGCAGCACAGAATGTGTACGAATGGATCCTTGTAAAGATGGAGCTGCATTAGTAGTAATTCTAATATAAATGCT
>JAKKZN010000008.1:24068598-24073598 GCA_033441825.1 Pangasius elongatus | reverse complement strand
TGATGATTTTTTTTGGGCTAGTAAAAAAAAAAATGCTAACTGTCTACTAGCCAAAGTGGCTAGGTAGTGATTAAGTTCATTTCAAGACCTGACCTTTGGTACAGCTCAGAGTTGTGGTAAAACAGTAGAAGGTTTACCATGTACAGTAATTGCATACTAACATTATGATTACTGGGAGAAACATCAGGTGGAAAAAAGAGAGGAATGAGAAAGAGAAGGACGAGTGTTTGAGGTAGAACTGCAGGTTGTTTATGGCCCAGGTGAAGTGGACCATCACAAAAGGAGTTAGTCAGCGGCCGCTGGCGTGATACAATGATTACAGGAGAGAGAAAGAGCAAGCCGATGCACGTTCATGTCCTTCGTTCTCAATCAGAATAAAAAGAAATCTCATTTATCAGTGTAGAGTAACTGGCTCACACGTTAACATATTGTCACACTACATCTGCCATGCTCATTAACAGGCCAACGTTCATGTGTGTGTTTTGATTAAGTTAGACTGGGTCTTGGAAGATCGTCGACACAATCACTCCCACCATCAAAATAGCAAGTGCTACACCAAGCATTAAGTGCAATGCGTCATGGGTTGGCATGCAAAACAAACAGCAAACAAAACGAACAGGCTGCTGCCAGCATGAAGAAAATTCAGAAATATGAGTATGAAGAAAGTTTGTACACTACGCCCTGATTGCACTAATTACATAATTGTGTGCAGGTGTGTGTGTAAATTGACAGACTACCTGCACCCACACACACACATATTGTTCTGTGCAAACTCAAATTATGTTATAATCACATTAGGTCAGAGCTAACACTGTGGAACTTAAGACACAACGCGCAAATAGGGATTTTCCCCCACAAAACTTTGTACGATATTCTGACGTGTTTAAGGTTTTGCATTTCATATAATCAAATAATAATAATAATAATAATAATAATAGTAATAATAATTTGAAGACAATATGCATTTACTGTGTATATGCTTACTTATTAATATTATTATTATTAACCAAGCTGTTAAAAATGATGTTGAGATCATGTTTAAGTACAAAATTGTGCAGATTTTCAGCAATTAGTAACACTGAAAAATCTTTCAGTAACAATACAGAACTGGTACAAGAATTATGTAAGTATAATTTCATAAAAGCAGGTAATTTTAAAACTGAGATTTTTAGATCTGAAAGCAGTTTTAGGGGATGTATATATATATTATACTTCATATTTCTTTAAAACTGAAAGACAATCATAAATCTAACTATAACAACATGCACAGACTGAGTCTCTTCCTTACAGACATACAGAGTTTACCTCATCTGTCTGTCTATTTATTAAAAAAAAAAAAAAAACACTCCAAGTGCTGTTATTTTATGATGACCAAAATGTAATTTGTGCCTTTGTGACTTGTGTGTTGTTTTCCCAAAGTTTCCTAAAAGCATCATAAAAATGAAGCTCATCTTATCATGTGATGCTTTTACTGCATTCATTCATTATCATAATGGTCATTAACTATGCTATCCTGGTCAGGGTCACTGCGGTTTAATTTGTTTATATTCTGTAAAGTAGAATCGAATGAGTTCATTAGAACATACTGTGGGCAGGTACAAACAAAAATAGGCGTAATAAGTGCAGGAACAGTTCTGTGCCACCTCTGTAACTGCCTCTCTCTCTCTCTCTCTCTCTCTCTCTCTCTCTCTCTGAGTCTCTCATTCATTGTTTCATGCCCCTGTGCGACTTTTTTCTCTCGTCCCATCTGGACCAGGAGGCGGTTGGGGGTCTGAGAGGGTTTTCTATTAAAGCTTTAATCTTTAATTGTGTAGGTGAATCTGAGCTTTAAGTACGCCGCCTAATTGGCTGCAAATGAGCCCATCTGCTTTGATTCGGAGTTCAGTGAGACAGCATGGGGGGAAGTAATAGCGCCCTGTCTTTGTATGCACACTAACAATAATCACAGTAACAAGCTAACAGCGTAATATCTTTTCCATTATGTACAAGTAGGATTTTAAAACAACAGCTGCATCCTTACATCTAGTAAAGAATTCAACGTTTTGTAGCAGTATTCCAACAGTACAGTTTTCGGGAATCTGTGTGTGTGTGTGTGTGTGTGTGTGTGTGTGTGTGTGTGTGTGTGTGTGTGTGTGTGTGTGTGTGTGTGTGTTTACATTTGAGCAGGGTGTACTTAATGAGGTGTATACGTGTTTACACTGTGTGTTATAAGGCTTCAGCATGAGCTCTGAAGTTTATTTGTGTTGAAGGTGGAGTCATGACTTTTCTTTAAAATCCAAACACTTTCTGTAATATTTGGTTATGTGTTTTTCTCAATAAAATCTCAGCTCTGAGGAGACACTCCAGCCTCTGGGGTGCATCAGGGTCTCTAAACGGATGAAAAAAACATGATGTGGGCCACCAACATCCAACCAATCAGAAGAAAGAGACATAATGCCATTCATTGTACTGTACTTCTTAGTATAAAATACTGTTATTAATTACACTATTTTTGTAACATTAGGTAACATTAACAATGCTGAAGTTAACTACTTAACTGTCTAATTTATATATAATATATTATATATATTATGACTCCACGTGTGCTAACAAAGAAATGGCAATCAGGTAGAGGATATTTTGTAAATAAAGGTACATTTTGCTAAAAGGTGTTACTTTCCCCTGTGTATGAAGACTTTGGGAACACCCTGTAAAATAACAGTGCTGCTGAAATCTCTAAATTTACTATAAAAGCACTTGTTCCAATAAGTTATCGTTTTTACAGTAACTAATTTTAATATTTATTGTATGGTGGACACTCCATATAAACGAATTAAAAATGTGTGTGATCGCTGATGTTTTCTGTTCGGAAATGTCTATTTACCATTTATGGAAGGAGTCTCCAGTGTCAGCGCTTGGCAACAGTCAGAGGTAAAGCTGTAACTTTTACAGTTTTGGTAACATGAGGAGCTTTGTCTTATTAATTTCAAGAGAGAGGAATAGCTATGAAGCTAGTTTCCTTTTATGCTTATTTTAGTTTAAAGTGTATGTTTCAGGCTGATTGACTGAATCTGGTGTATGAGGACAACTGTGTAAAATACATTTTTGCTGCACTGTTTCTTTAGGTCTGCTGAGTAAAAATAACTATAAAATATAAAATCAAGGACACACTGCCTCATCGCCGATATCAAGACGCTATGAGCTAATGAAACTAAGAGATGGCCTAGATTCATTATACACTTGATCAGTGAGAGAGAGAAAGAGAGAGAGAGAGGAATAACTGAGTGGGAGGTGATGAGTACTTGAGAAAAAAGAAGTCTGAAACCACGTATTCGCCTCTCTGCAGTAATTCGTTTGTTAATTAGCATGTGTCTGCAGCACTTCAGGCCTCTCGTTGATACCCATTTGGTACGTGACTTTACTTACATGATAAAGAGAGCATTGATGTCAGTTTTTTACGTGTAGAATGATTCAAGTGGCACTTGAACTTTATTGCAGCAATTTCTTGAAATCATGCGCTGTGATTTAATCTCTTCCTATGTGCCAAATTTCTGTTTAATGACCTGAGTAAAAAAAAAAAAAAAAATCCACAAGCGTTCTCGTGTGATGTTACCAACTAACATGGCCTTTGCACAAAAAAATAACAAAATTTGATCAGCTAAAAGAAAGGTTAGGGGCTAAGTTCAGGTGTGTTTTAGCTTCATTCGTTAGGTTCACTTGAAAACACCCATAAAGATAGAAATGTGTGGGCTGAGAGTGTGAGGGAATTGTGATGGTGTGAAGTGCAGGTTCTCAAACACGATGTCCTCACAGTAGCACTCATTAAAGCTAATAGGGTTCGCTAGCTATTAATAGCAATAATCCAGTTAGCAGACTCATACTTTTCATAAGAACTTTTGTATCAAGAAACTTTTCCACTGATGTATTGGTTCTCTGATGTATTGTGGTCCAATTTCCACTGCCCTTGTTTTATCCATGAATGTTAACTTGGATTATTCTGTATGTTACTATACTCAAAAAAACCTCAAATCAAATCAATGTATGGCTCAGTGCACTAGTATAATTACTCTATAGTGCAGCAAATCGTTTAATCTAGGCATAGCATACTTACACAAAACCCACCACATTGGATATATACTTGTGTACTAACTTGTACTATAAACTGTGTATGTTTACTGCATAGAGCATTGGATTGTACTATAAACATACTAGAGTATACTGTGCACTGGTTAGTACTATAAGGTTAGGTTAGGTTTTGTTAGGTTCAACTTTATTGTCATTGTCAGAGTATGAGTACAGAGACAACGAAACGCAGTTAGCATCCAACCAGTAGTGGAAATAAGTTAAGATGAAGGAAACAAGGTTATGGTGCAATACGTTAACAGTGTACAGGTAACGGTAAACAATATGATGCATACCAGTAATGCAAATAATTGCAGATAACAGTAGTGTCTAATGCTAATGTTTAGTTACTAGGCTGGCAGTTAACATTTAGAAGAGTTCAGCATTAGTACAGCTGAAGGGAACAAGTCGTTCATGAGTACAGATTTCTGTAGCATCTTCCTGATGGGAGATGAACGAACAGTCCATGGTGGGAATGGGTGGTGTCCTTGATAATACCTCTCGCTCTCCTCAAGCAATGCTTTTGATAAATGTCTGAAATGTTGGGCAACTGTGTGCTAAAGATGTGTTGGTCAGTTTCACTAGCCGTTGTAGTGCCTTCTGCTCACACACTGTATAGTCATTGTACCGTACTGTGATGCAGTTTGTAAGGATGCTCTCAATGGTACATCGATAGGCATTCACCATGATCTGAAGAGCAATGTGAGCTTTCTTCAGGCTCCTCAAAAAGTACAGGCGCTGTTGTGCCATTTTGAGAAGAGAGGAGGTAAGCACAGTGTCCTTACTCTGTATTACACCGGATTGTACCACAAGCATAGTATGATTACACAAAGTAGACTGAATTATACTAAGCATGGTATACTTACTAAGTGTACTGGCTTATATTAAATACAGAGTAT
>JAKKZN010000008.1:24053540-24068498 GCA_033441825.1 Pangasius elongatus | reverse complement strand
ATTACACAAAGTAGACTGAATTATACTAAGCATGGTATACTTACTAAGTGTACTGGCTTATATTAAATACAGAGTATATTTTTGTCATAGGCCACTGGGTAAAGTGTACGTGACTGTACTATAAGCATAGCGTACATCCTCCATAGTGCACTGGATTGTACTAAATAGATAGTATGCTAAGTGTAACGCTTATGCCGTATGCTATAAACATAGTATATTTAGTTTATGCGTAGTTTTCTAACTCCACAGTGCATTATTCCTCCTCAGCCAGGCCTAAGTAATCCTGTGTTGCTCTTTTTTAAAAGAGAAGACCAACACTATTGTACTTTACATCTTCAACTCAATTATGTATGCAATTAAATCTGTCCCCAGGTATCTTGTATGTGGAAATAGGACTTTTGAAAATGTCTCTCTGGTCTGCAAAGCGTGGAGTTACAAGCAAATAGAGGGGAGAAGATCAATAAAAAGCATTCTCCTCCCGAGGAGTCCCGATTACGCCTAGACTATCCAAACTATTAATCCCGCTGCGCTATGAGACACAATGGTACAGCATCAATACCTGCAATCTCCGACAGCAGGGTGTGTGTGCGTGTTAGGCTGGGAGACACACCAGTGTGTGCGTTATCCTGCCAGCAGACGGTAATTGGGACGCCGCCGGTTTGCATCAATTCAGTTCGGTGGGGGAGTTGAGGACAAAATGGGGTAGGGGCCATTTAAAGTGCTACAAAAAAAGGGCTTTTGTTGGGGCTTGGTGATTTTGTATGAGAAAGAGACATACAGACAGAGAAATAGAGAGAGAAACAGACAAAGATGGAGGCAGGGGGATTTATGTCGCTGGATGCTGAGAGGGAGAGTGGACCATACGGTGGGATCGGTATTTTCAATTATCGGAGAATTCGGTGTAATTTCATCCATTCAGCGTGGCGGCCTCTGACTGAGAGAGAAATGGGGGTCTGAGAGCAATGACCGCTACCACCCCGCTGTTCCTCGACAACGCTGAAGCACACCCCCCCAGCGGCTGCCTCCCCGTCACCTTCAGCTCACTATTGACAATGAAAAACTGAGAGTTTGATTTTTAATGTTCATGTTGAGGCTTTTTGGAGATTAATGTTTAGGGCATGGAAATGCAGAAAAGGACACAGAAGGACAAGCATCATACACTAAAACATAACATCGTTAATGATTTCAAGTAAAATTCAGTGTTGTGTATTGGCATGGCATACTCATATGTTGTTCTGACAGGGGCCTTAGATATAGAGTTAACCTATGGTGAGTTGTTTATGCTAATCTGCTACTAAGTAGCCTAAGACTCCAAAAGCAAACCACTGCTGATTCTCGCATTTATGTAATACAGGGTTTCATGAAAGTTCAATCAGACAGGACAGATCTGACTAATAAGTTGAACATGTGATAATGCTAACTGGTATTATTAGCTTTTATTCACTGCTAGCCATGCTAACACTGCTGTTATTTCAACGTTCAACTTTCATTTTCATAAAAACAGCAATTTGCATTGATCTCGCTTTTCTCCTTTTCACTAAGATGAAAAGTTCAGTTCAGTTCAGTTCAGTTCTTCTCGTCCGCTCCGTTCCTTCCTTCCATTTGGTTCTTTTCATTCAGTTCTGTTCTTTCTCTTCCGTTGGCTTTGTCCCATTCTTTCCGTTCCTTTCTGTGCTTTCTATTCTGTTTACTATATTCTATTCCTTTTTTGGTCCTGATCTGTTTTTTTCAGGCCAAAGCAACAGAACTGGAAAAAAGTTCCTTCAGAAAAGAAATCTGTTTTTCCCCCCCATTTTGTTCTTTGCGTTCTGTTCTGTTCACTGTATCCCACTCTTTTGCCTTCTGCTAGCGACCTTATGTTCTCTGTTTTTTAGTCCTTTTTTGTTGTTCCATGCTGTTCTTTCTATTCAGTTTTCCAAGTTGGTTCCATTCTGTTCTTTTCATTGCATTCTCCTCTATTCTTTCCGTTCCATTCACGATGTTTCATTCTTTTACATTCATTAAGTTTTGTTCTTTCTGTAACATCCTTTCAGTTCCCTTCCTTTCTTCTTTGTTACTTGCTGTTTTGTTCTGTTCACTACACTCCATTTCTGTTCTTTCTGGTCCATTTTCTGAGTTGGACATGGTTCTGTTCTTCTCATTCCGTTCTGTTCTTTCCATTACATTCACTATGTCCTGTTCTTTTTGTTATTTCATTTTGTTCTGTTCTTTTTGATGTTTTTTTTTGTTGTTGGTTTCTTTACATTATATTTCCGTTCTTTTGCTTTGGTTCTGTCTTTTGGTTCCATCTGGGTTTTTTTCCATCCCTTTCTTTTGGTTCTGGTCCATTCTGTTCTTTTAGTTCTCTCATTTAGTGAAGACTAAAGCAGTACAGTTTTGAAAACTTTCTTTTAATGACTAGCTTGGGCTAGTTTCCTGGTCATAAAGATGGAAATACATTATTCTCTCTATCCCTGCTTGATTTTGTCTATCGCTCTCTTTCTCCCTGAGTGTTACTTTGTTCATTGAGGACATTGAGAGACCATTAGCTACCCAGCACATAGCTAAACGTTGAAGGTTAAAATACACAATTGATTTACATGGACTAAAAATGTTCAACCTTCTGTATTCATATCAAAGGTACCTCAGGACCAGGAGAAACCTTCCAACACTGCAAATGCCCAAATTATAGTCTCTCGCACTCTGCCCCTATTTAAGGTAATAACACCAGGATAATTTTTGCTCTGTTCTTCCATTTAATGCCACTTTCTGCAGAAGGGGGTTTTTGAGATGGAAAGTATGAAAAGAGTAATGGAGGGGGGTTGGATAAGTGCTAGGTGGATGAAGAAGGGGAAATTGACAAATGCCCTTGGTGCAATACAATAAAAACATCCTGTCATTTGCAGTGTATCCCCTCTGCTCTTTCTGAAATCAGACATGTTCCTGCTCTCTCTCTCTCTCTCTCTCACTCTCTCTCATTATCTTTTTCTTCTCTCTTGATCCTTTTCTCACTTGTCCTTCCAGCACAAAAACACAATTAATACCTGCAGCTCCGTCCTACTGATAACAACAATCGCTCTTTCCTATACAAGACTCTTTCATATAATAACTCCATAAAAGATCGACAAAAAACCCAAAGCACCATTGCTTATTACCCAGAAGCACTTCAATTCACAAATACAGCACTTTATATATAATTATGGAGGGAAGAATATGATTTTTTTTTCACTTTTTCCATTGCTTCTTTGAATTGCTTACACAACAATACCAAGCATGTTGGAATGTCAAAATGAAAAGTCTTTGTTGGGCCTGAATATTACAACTAAAAGGATATGAAGGCTGCTCAGAGGACACAAAAGTACAAAAGTATACCAGGTGAGAGAGCAGGTTCAATTGACTCACCATCAGTGTGTAAAGCCAATGACCAATCACTGATCACCAATGTTCCTGACTATCAATTACTGATCACCATTGCTCCCAAAGACCATTCACTTGACAATAGTCTTTCCAAAAACCAATCATTGATCACCACTGTTACCCACAACCAATAATTTATTACAACTGTTCTCAACAACCACTCAATGTTCATCATTGTTCCCANACTGATCACCACTGTTCCCAACAACCAATCACTGATCACCACTGTTCCCAACAACCAATCACTGATCACCACTGTTCCCAACAACCACTCACTGATCACCACTGTTCCCAACAACCACTCACTGATCACCACTTTTCCCAACAACCAATCACTGATCACCACTTTTCCCAACAACCAATTACTGATCACCATTGTTTTTCCACCCGCTCACTTCTTTGTTCTTCATTTTATACTTTCTTCTTGACAATATTTATAGTAATAAAAGTAATAAAATACAGTACTGCTTCCTTATTCTTATTTATTTCCTGACTCCTCACTAGGACGACTTCATTTCCCTGCATTCCTGATAGAAATTATAGAATTTTGTAACTACGTATATAGTATGTTTTTGGATGCCTTCTTTCTATAACAAATACATTTTTAACTTTATAAGTGTCTTCAAAAAAATCTTCCTTCAGCTAACAAGATATGACATGAAAATGATCCTGTTCAACGAATATACAAATTAGTTTCATTATTAGTTTTCTCATCATCTGGCAACTTCCAGTGCCTTTCTGAGCATGCTTTTGCTACTGCATTCAACACACTCAGAAAGGAAGATGTAAACTTCTGAACTGATTTTTTTTTTCTTTTTTAACCAGTGTTTAATATTTGAACCAACACTTGCTGATGCAGCATCACTGTCAGCAGAAGATAGAAGTCACCCAAACCAGGTCACATGTCCCCAATTATAATCACTGCAGACATGTTTGATGTATTACAGTAAAGAAACGCAAGTGGGGAAGTGCTCGGTGATCCAGTTCCTGCATCTGCTGGAGGAAATTTAATAAAGTGGGACATGCCAGCATGGTTATATCACAGAAACAGAATTAGTGTTCAGTGAGGAATAAAGTCATGAAGGGGATGTGATCCAGATGACATGTGCACACACTTCGTGTCTGTGTGGGTCCACACCTCGGATGTACGAGAAGCTTTGATCTCTATCTTAGCTGGTCCAGGAAATGAGCAGCGCATTAAACTTCTGCATGACACCCGACCTCGAGCTGAGAACTGCATGCTGTAAAAACAAAAACACAGATCCCACTGACTCACACTCGTATAAGCAATCCACTTCTGACAGGAAATTAAACGGCTTCAAAAACCACCCATAAACCACAAGAGACCAAAATGGGAAAATAATGACTGATTATTCAAAGCTTTGGTGGAAATTCATCCTCTCACTTTCACACTCCCAGAAATAAAGGTACCAAACTATACTTTCCCTTGTTGCTGGGGCAGTACCAACAATGGGGCATGTATAGTTCTTTTAGTGTGTATATTTTACCTACACTTTGGTGAAATTGATGGGTTAAAAATTTGGGTCAATTTGGAAACCCAGGTTGGCTTGGGATGTTGACCCAGCATGCTGACTTGATTTTTTTTTTTAACTCAAGTTGTGGGTAAAAATGACTACATTGCCGGGCTGTAGACACACAAACAGCACAAAAGAACATTCATCCTGCGTTTTTCTCGACAGAAAACATCTAGCATGAGACAGCTTTACTGAACTAAAACATAATAACTCTATCATTGACAAACGTCAAGGGCAGGATAAGAATGAACTTCACTCCAGTGCTAGTCAATGATCAGTGCTAATATTACAGAGAAAATATGAGGTAGTTTTTAACTAGCTAGCAGTAACATTAATAGTTAAGTGGCAGTCAAATTTAGGTGACTTAAGGTTAACTGTCATTATAATGTACACATTTTAATCTCATCTTTAAAAAAATCCGGGTTTGGGTCCAGCACTGGGAGCATACTATCATATGCGGTTCCCTGGCCGGGAATCGAACCCAGGTCCTGGCATTGAGACTGCTTAGGCCTAACCACTATTCCTATTGCCTATAATAATGGCTACAGAAAAAGTTATTTCAACAGTTCAAATAAGTATAAACTAAGTTAAATGTGAATGAAAACTTACATTTCTTGCAATTCCATTTTTCTGGTTGCTCTGTCTCCACTGGTCTTTCAGGTCAGTATCCTCAACCCAGTATTCCCATTATGAAAACAACTACCTGATCCTACTTAGCTAAACCCAGCAACTGTTGGAAAAATAACCCAGAATGTTTTAGAGTGTAGGAAAGTGCATGTGGCTTAACTTCTACTTTTACAGAACTGGCCCTTAAAGTTCCCATAAAATGGCTTCTTAGCTGTGATTTAATTCCATTTGTCGATGTATTTCCTTCTGAAACAGGAAGTAAGAGTGAATTCGTGTTGGAATGCTTGATTGACTCCTATACTTGATTGACGGCAATAGCGTTCAGGATGTGCCACACTCCTGACCAATCTAAACAAACCTGACCAGTAGCTTATTGAGCTAGCTAAATATGTAGAACAGTGGAGCGATCAACAAGAACCTTTTACTAACTCTTATTGATAGAGAAACCCTGACCTTCTTGCTCAGACTGAGGAAGTGACATTCTGGCACTAAACAGACCCAAGTTGGTAAAACACTTTCTAATTGTGCCTGTCACATAACCAACCATTATTTCTCTACCAAGTGTAGCAAATATGAATGTGATGAATGCCAGGTGTCTGCAAACTTTTGGCCATATAGTGTATACATACTAATGGTACATGTCCCCTTGATGGTACCACCCTATTGACAAGGCAAAGTAGAGTTTACTTCCTTTATTTCTGAGAGTGCTTGTTATTTCCTCCTGTCCTGTCTTTCAGTTTCTCTCTTTCTCTCAGAGCTCCTTAATTACAACCTCCATTTGTTGCTCATGCCAATTAAGGTCAGCCCTGATTGCTCTTTCAAATGAGTCAAATTAGCCAGGTCAGGAACAATAAAGACCCCACGGAGCATTATGAAGGCATGAGAAGTCAGTTCATGCGCATCAGATAAAGCAAGAAAATGTATACGTTCTTCTCTGTGGTGTGCTTTTTCCACTTAATTAAAAGTAATTAGTACTTGAGGCAGAAATAGTGATGATGAGCACTACTTTGTACTAATTACTTAGCTCACTGTCGCATATTAAAGCTTTGTCATGGTCTTTTGAAAGGCTCCATGGCCTCGCACAACAGTCAGAGCCAGGCTCATTAATAAACACCATTAATTACCACAAGAATAACATGTTCACGTTTCCGGAATGAATGGCTGACAGGCAGGAATGAATTATAAAGATGCCATACCCCCTTCTATTAAATTTTCATTCGAAACAACAGATTAGGCGATAAGACAAGCATCATGCTTTCAAAATAATCTTTTTGTTTGTCTTTAAACAAACCCAGTTCTTGGTACAGCACTGCCTCCTAGTGACTGTATAACCCACATTCAACCAAACCACATGTAAGGAATAAAACTGGACATGTTAAAGGAAAATAATCAACGACAGGGTGTTGGTATGATGAAGCGGAGCTCATGATTATTTGCCTATAACCATACACCCTGAAGTGTTCTGGTCCTTTTATATGACAGCAATTTGCCAATTAGTATTTTTTATTAATTAAAGAATGGCATGTCCCTTTTTATCCCTTTATAGTTACATTTAATATTGTGGAAAGCCCATGAAACAAGTTAGTTCTCCGGCTGTCATTTACGTTACTATAGTATTAGCTATAAACAAGCATTCCCTCACCAGCCTTTGTTTAAAAAGGACAACAAAAAAAAAGATGACAACCCGTGGTTTCTTTTTTTCTTAGTTAATTTTTGGTGCTGTGAAGTCCTGAAGACTTCCCCATGTCAGAAACCTAAAGTTAAGAAAGAGGACTTCAAAATCTTCAATACTGAATACAGTGGTTTGAGCAGCGTGCCCTCTGTTGCCTGTCCAGGGCTATAACATGCAAGTCAATTCCACTGATTAAACAACAACAACAACAACAACAACAACATAGAAGAATAATTGGATTTTCTTACAAGATCCAGACTTTGATTCTGGTGACACAATTATTTTGGTATACAAATGCAATACAAATACCCTGCATTTATGCGAGGATTTGTTCAAAGTACTCCTTATTTAAAAATGGTGCCCATTAACAACAAGTCAAATGTGAAGCTTTAGTGTTGATCAGTTTTATAGAGAGGATAATCAAGGCTCACTCATCTGAGTGCATAATATTTTTAGCTGGAACCACAGAGGCCAGGGGGTGGTGGTGGTGGTCAGAGGCTTCGAAATTGTACACGTTTGAGCAGCAGGAGTACTAAATATAACCAGGGTCAACATATTAGAACACACACATAAATATACACGCATGCTTGCACCTTAGCTGACCGACAAAACAGACAAAAGAGCTAATTCATTGTTGTTCTCACAGTTGCTACCTGGGCCTTAGTGTTGGACTTCTCAAGGGATTCTCAAGTGGTGAGTCACGCCAGCGTCTGTGGACACATGGGTGCATGTGTATGTGTGGATGTGTGTGATATCTGATATGGCAATATGTTTCACAAGAACAACAAAGTGCACTTTGTACCTAGGACATCTGAAGGTTTGAAGGATCACAACAATTTCATCACTAGCACTATACAAATGAATCTAAGTACATTTCTGCTTGTGGGATTTAATGTGTTTGCAGAATCCTGACAAAAAGATACCAAGGCAGATCATCATGCAGGAAAATCCAAATTGAAAACCAAGACCCTGATTGGATACAGCATTAATGGGCCTATTAGAAAAACCTCTGATTGGCCAGGGCCTGTCCAGCCCTGATCCACTGGTTCGAGAGGCCTACCTAATGGCCTATGACTACATTAACTATGTAACAGCCAAACCAGGTACATCACTAGGCCCAGCACCTTCTCAAGCCTCAGCAGCATTGCGCCATGCAGGAGACGAGCTCCTCCAGCGCTTCCCAATCTTCTTCCGTCGCTGGCCACGCGTCTTCCGGGACGTGACAGAGGAGACAGCATGTTCTACACTGCTGTCCATCCTGGACGAGCACTTCTCTCAGACGAGGCGCAGGGACCTGGCCTGGAGCGCCGTACTCTCTGTGTTTGTGCTTGCTGGTCAGATGGCACTGCACTGCCAAAAAAATGGCATGAACAGCGTTCTACCCCAGATCCAGCAGTCTGTAGGCAGCTATGTTGAGAGAGTCATCTGCCCTGAGATCAGGGACAAGGGAGGATGGGTAAGTTGGCAAGAGGGCAAGGAGTAAGAAGAGATAGTGAGAAGACCTAGTGGAAGTCTTTCTTCTAGGGAACTCCAGTTTTCATGTATTAACAGCCATCTAGATGTAAAGATTATTTTATATGGAGCAAAATAACTGGGCATACCATAGTTCTGCAGGGGCAACTTTAGGTCATAAAGAAATACTTTAGGGTTTTTCAAACTAATCTCTATCTTTCATATTTGTAGACTAAGAGCAGATGAGTAATATGTGCAGGAACTCAGACCAAACAACAATAACTTAGTCTGTATGTGTGTTTTTTCAAGTCAGGTTTTGTGGCTCGCTTTGGGGAGAAGCAGACTTTGGAGGGCCAGGTAAAGAAGGTGTGCTGCTGGAGTTTGCTAATACTGAGCTTGGGGATCCTCGCCTACTTCCTGTGGAAAAGAAGACTAATAATTTAGTCTACAGTGCCCTCGTGTGGCAAACACTTTCATATGCCAGGACTTCTCAGAAAATATTGAGGCTATTGTAAAAAAAAACAAACAAAAAAAAAACACTACTCTACAGAGTGCCAAAATATTAGGTTACCATAAGATATCATAGTTACCATTGTGATATACTGTTTACTGTGATAACATACAATCTCCTGTTGCCTTTACGACTGTTACCACCACCAACGTCATTCAAGACAGTGTTGTCTTTACTGGTTGCCTGAATAATATATAAACGATGATGATCCTTATAAATTAGTTAGTCTGAAAAGTTTGTAATTTTTATCACATATCACACATTCAAGTGATTGATGTTCAAAATAAACAACAAACGGCAGTGTACAATAGTCCACATGTTATGCTAACCTTGACTAGCTAAAACTGCTAGCAGCACAATGTTCACTGAAATGTTCATGCTTACCATGTGCTGTATCATCAATAGCTTTTTTCTCTTGCCATTTTTACTTTTGATACGCTTTTAGAATTCAGTAATCTGGGTTCCTCTACAGTTTTGTAAAGAAATCTTTCCTTTCACTGGTATTTTTGACCATTGGTGTAACAGTATTTTCAATTTTGAAGCTAGGCTATGCTGATTAGTGTAAATATCTGATCTTGTTTCTGCGTGTAATTTTAAATGTTTTAGTAGGTTAGTGTCAAAACTTTGCATAGAATGGCCTGTAGACAAGTGAAGAAAGATCATAGCATGCTGTTTTTATGACTGATAAACAAAGAAGTGGAAATTAAATAAAGAGAAAACTTGCCACCTCCTTAGTGCCAACTGAGTGGATTCTTACAGACTTTATTTAGCAGGAAAGTCATTCGTCATGTTCTAAACATATCATGAATATACAGTAAAAGGGAATATATGAGATCAGTGTTACAATAGCTGCTTAAAGTTTACCTCAGGCAAATGACCTCAATCTTAATAACATAATCCATTTACACCGATCAGCCATAACTTTAAAACCACTGAAAGGTGACATGAATAACGTTCACTCTCTCATTACAGTGGCACCTGTCAATGGGTGGGATATGTTAGGCAGCAAGTGAACAGTGATGTGTTGAAAGCAAGAAAAATGGGCAAGCGTAAGGATCTGAGCTACTTTGACAAGGGCCAAATTGTGATGGCTAAATGACTGGGTCAGAGCATCTCCAAAATGGCAGGTCTTGTGGGTCTTGTGTTGCTGGTATGCAGTGGTTAGTACCTACCAAAAGTGGTCCAAGGAAGCACAACTGATGAGCTACTGTAATGTAAATTGCTGAAAAGGTTAATGCTGGCTATGATAGAAAGGTATCAGAACACGCAGTGCATTGCAGCTTGCTGTGTATGGGGCTGTTGCCACAGACCGGTCAGAGTGCCCACTCTGACCTTGTTCACCGCCGAAAGCACCTACAATGGTCACGTGAGCATCAGAACGGGACCAGGGAGCAATGGAAGAAAGTGGCCTGATGTAATGAATTGTGTTTTCTCTTACATCATGTGTTGCTTACCTGGGGAAGAAATGGCACCAGGATGCACTATGGGAAGAAGACAAGCCAGCAGACAAAGTGTGATCTGCACAATGTTCTACTGGGAAACCTTGGGTCTTGGTAATCATGTGGATGTTACATCACTGCAGACCGAGTACACCCCTTCATAGCAAGGGTATTCCCTAATGGCAGCCACCTCTTTCAGCAGGATAATGCCACTGCAAAAATCGTTCAGGAATAGTTTGAAGAACATGGCAAAGAATTCAAGGTGTTGACTTGGCCTTCAAATTCCCCAGATCTCAATCTGATCAGGCATCTTTGGGATGCACTGGACAAACAAGTCCAATCCATGGAGGCCCCAACACGCAACTTACAGGACTTAAAGGATCTGCTGCTAACATCTTGGTACCTGAGACCACAGCACACCTTCAGGTCTTGTGGAGTCAATGCATTGATGAGTCAGGGCTGTTTTGGGGGACCTACACCATATTAAGCAGGAGGTTTTGATGTTATGGCCTAAAATTATGTTTATTTATCCTAAAACTGTACTCATGCAGTAGGCAAAAAATGATGTGCTCCAACTAATATGAATGCATGTAACTAATCGAGAAGGTTACCTGAGATACATAATGTTAATATTCTTACCTGTTGCCCCATTTGGTAAATGCAGACATTTGCAGTTTGCCTGCTTAAATAAAATAAAACCATAACTTCTTGTGCTTAGCAGCTCCTATCCACCTTCACTAAAGTGTTTGAGAAATGCCATCTTCTGCAGTTTAAGCAGGTCATGATTATGCCTGAGGATTTTATGCTGATCTGTCCAAGAGAAATCCTATACACACACTAAACAGGTTAGGCAAGGATCTCCATCTTATTAAGCCTCATCAAGCAGCACAGAGGAAATGTACAGAGTGCTACATTTTTTTTAATCATTTTTGTTTCCTGTTTATGTGCAAACAAGTCAAACACAACACTTTACCACTTTAACAAAAGAGAATTTTAATGACACGTTTCTGTACAGAAAAGGAATGGACAGCAGAACACACAACAAACTTTGAACTTTGGAAAGGTTTTCGTTTCAGGTAGGTCAGAAAATATTACAGCTTGGCACATACACATATACACAAGCAAGATTTACGCAAGCTCCTCCTCTCCTTCCTCTTCAAACTCGCCCTCTTCCTCAGCTGTGGCGTCCTGGTACTGCTGGTACTCAGACACCAGGTCGTTCATGTTGCTCTCGGCTTCGGTGAACTCCATCTCATCCATACCCTCGCCGGTGTACCAGTGCAAGAAAGCTTTGCGCCTGAACATGGCAGTGAACTGCTCGGAGATGCGCTTGAACAGCTCCTGGATGGCAGTGCTGTTGCCGATGAAGGTGGCGGCCATCTTGAGGCCACGTGGTGGGATGTCGCACACGGCGGTCTTGACGTTGTTGGGGATCCATTCGACGAAGTAGCTGCTGTTCTTGTTCTGCACGTTGAGCATCTGCTCGTCGACTTCCTTCATGGACATGCGGCCACGGAAGATGGCAGCGACAGTGAGGTAGCGGCCGTGGCGTGGGTCGCAGGCGGCCATCATGTTCTTGGCGTCGAACATCTGCTGTGTCAGCTCGGGCACTGTGAGTGAGCGGTACTGCTGGCTTCCCCTGCTGGTCAGTGGGGCAAAGCCGGGCATGAAGAAGTGCAGACGTGGGAAGGGCACCATGTTGACGGCCAGTTTACGCAGATCTGCATTGAGCTGACCAGGGAAACGGAGACAGGTGGTGACGCCGCTCATGGTCGCGGACACGAGGTGGTTGAGGTCACCGTATGAAGGTGTTGTGAGCTTCAGTGTGCGGAAGCAAATATCGTAGAGAGCTTCGTTGTCGATACAATAGGTCTCGTCTGTGTTTTCGACCAGCTGGTGTACGGATAATGTGGCGTTGTAGGGCTCTACGACGGTGTCGGACACTTTGGGCGAGGGCACCACGCTGAACGTGTTCATGATACGGTCGGGATATTCTTCACGGATCTTGCTGATGAGCAGAGTGCCCATACCGGAGCCAGTGCCACCACCCAGGGAGTGGGTGAGCTGGAAGCCCTGCAGGCAGTCGCAGCTCTCAGCCTCCTTACGCACCACATCCAGCACAGAGTCGACAAGCTCGGCTCCCTCTGTGTAGTGGCCCTTGGCCCAGTTGTTTCCAGCACCACTCTGACCTGTAGAATTCATTCAATTGGAATATTTACTCAAGTATTCATTTTTGAACTCTTCATATCATCATCTCGTAAACATGCTCAAATTCAACCAAATTAAAACCACTCACTCACCAAAGACAAAGTTGTCTGGTCTGAAGACCTGACCAAAAGGTCCAGACCTCACAGAGTCCATGGTACCAGGCTCCAAGTCTACCAGCACAGCACGGGGCACGTATTTGCCACCTAAATCACAAAACACGAGTTAGTACGAATTGAAAAATCAACACAAGTTACATACCCTTCACATTTGTGTGGAATATGTACCAGATGCCTCGTTGTAGTAGACGTTGATCCTGTCCAGCTGGAGATCACTGTCTCCATGGTATGTGCCAGTTGGGTCGATACCATGCTCATCGCTAATAACCTCCCAGAACTATATAAAAAAAAAAAAATTAAAGTATAAAAGAGGAATTGTTAATGATTAACATGACATTTTCTTATGACTCTATATAAACTGGACTTTACACTCTTCATGCAATAAAAGACTGGGGGGGAGGGGGTAGGAGGAAACAGGCCATAATACAACAAACAGGTTACATCATGATATTTAGGTTTATCAATGCTAACAAAACATGGCTGCATTCATAAACCTACAAAAACATTTACATTTATTATTTTTTCTGAATTTCAAAATATATGTATGTATACACGGAAATGAGGGGATAATAAAAGAAATTTACGTTCAATTAGTATCTGAAAAGTGAGTCGTAACAGTTTATCATGATATTGACTTTATGGTAATGAGAGATTAGCCGCCGCATTGCAGCACTGAATCGGGCACGCGCTCCTCTTAGTATCGCTTAGCCTAAAATACATCGCGCGCGAAGAAGAAGAAAAAAAAAACACCCCACTAGCCAATCACAATCA
Source organism: Pangasius elongatus (assembly GCA_033441825.1). Taxonomy (NCBI): domain Eukaryota; kingdom Metazoa; phylum Chordata; class Actinopteri; order Siluriformes; family Pangasiidae; genus Pangasius; species Pangasius elongatus. The sequence continues at coordinate 24,054,771 of JAKKZN010000008.1, read as the reverse complement.
TCTAACAAACACGCGCTTCGGAATGCAGATTCAAAAAAAAATTTTTAACCGCCAGTAACGACGCAGGGATTTTTTTTTTCTTTTCTTTTTTTTTTTTTTTAAACCAAAAGAAAAAAAGGGGGGGGAAAATCGCGCGCGCGGCCTTCGCGCCGGTTGGCTGAAATCCATCGGCGATGATTTTTCTTAAAGTTACGTCACACAGGCTCCGCCCCTTCCACCCATTTCCGGCTAAAAGGCGCGGTGCGCGCGCCCGCAGCCGGCTGGGCCTTCAGTCAGAATGAATAAACTTGAAATTGTGTGATAAGATTGATCGAATTACGCCCCGATTCGGGTTATATTGATTAAAAAAATATAATAGTAAAATTATAGGGATTAACATCAAAATAAATATATAAATAAAAGGACAGTATTTTTGCCTCCCCGCAGCGCCTTTGTGAAAGAAAGTCCCTCCAACCGACACTAGAGGATTTTATTCAGCGTCGTGACAAAATTATATATAAAAAAAAAAAACTTCCTGATGGCAGTGAAGCCTTGACCAACATTAATATTTTTATTTCCTTCCTTGTGCAGTGCTAGAATAAGAAATGAGGAAGCACATGGTTATGGCGACCCACTTTTCATTCTTTTCCTTCACAGCCACAACGACGGCGTCAGTTTACAGGGTTTTTTTTGTAAATACGAAACTGAAAATATCAGGGTGGAAATGTTTTCTGCTTTTTAAGATTAACAGACAAGAATTCAAGTTCAATTCCGTTTGAATGAATGACATTTCAAGTTCAACAAAAAAAAAAAAAGCATTCTTAAAATTATTAAAAAATATATATATAAATATACACAAATCTGACCTTGGCTCCGATCTGGTTACCGCACTGACCAGCCTGAAGATGCACGATTTCCCTCATTTTTGCTTTTTTTTCAGAGGTAGTTCAGTCTGAGAAATGCAAACTGTCCTTCCTTTATTCTTTCACAGAAGTGCGGAAAACAGCGGCTGCCCCCGTTATAAGCGCACTGGTTTAGGCCCACCCCCATACGCCGGCTTCAGTGCGCCATTGGTTAAAATTTTCAAAAATCTGTTTAGAGCAGCCGTAGTCGTCGTTGATTGGTTTAAATGGGCTGTCACTCAAACCGGGTACGTTGAGCGTTGTCACGCCATGCTAAGTTAAAAGTCATGCTAGCATATAATGTATCCTGCGTCTGTCATTACGGTACTAACTGATTCGTCCAGGATTCA
>JAKKZN010000008.1:24029064-24039886 GCA_033441825.1 Pangasius elongatus | reverse complement strand
CATGAGAACCGTGCTGTTGTGATGTTAATGTGTACCTTGCCCACCAGCTTTCCTCGTCGGTTCATACAGAGATATCGTCCACTCTCGGCTCCTTTGATCCGAACCCGACTGCCGAATGTGTCCGTCTCCACATACAGCCTGGCTGCAACACAGAACACACACACACACACACACACACACACACACACACACACACACACACACAGTTAGTGCTGCGATGTTTGAAGAATAGTGAAAAACAAGCAAGTCCTTCAAGCAAGCTAGGAACCTTACACATCCAAGGAACCCTTAAGGAACCTTTTTGAGAGTCTATAAGGAAGTTGAAAACATAATACACTCTAGAGAACCCTTTAAAGTGTTCTTTAGGGAAGTTCAAATGTTTATTCATCCTACACGACCATTTAGCGTGCCTTTAAAGAGGCTAAAAGGTTTACTTGCCCCATAGAGCCATTCTGAGTGTTCTTTAAAGAGGCTAAAAGGGTTATTTGGTCTATAGAACATTTTTGAGGGTTCTTTAGGGAAGGTGAACAAGTTATTTGCTCCAAGGAACCTTTTCGAGTGTCCTTTAAGGAAGCCAAAAAAGTTTATTCACACTATGGAGCCTTTTTTATGGACGTTAAAAAAGTTATATGCTCCAAGAAACTTTCTGGAGTCCTTAGGAAACTTTTAGAGTGTTCTTTAAGGGAGCTAAAAACTTTATTCACCCCCACAGAACCCTTTAGAGTGTCCTTTAAGGGATCTAAAAGGTTATTTGCTCTAAAGAACCTGTTTCAGTGGTCCTTATGAACCATTCTGAGGGTTCTTTAGGGAAGGTAAATAAGTTATTCGCTGTAAGGAACCTTTCTGAGTTTTCTTTTATTCGCTCAGTGTTCCTCAAGGAAGTTAAAATCCTTTATTCACGCTGAGGAACATTTTTCAGAGTGCTTTAAGGAAGATTAAAAAAAATAAAGTTATTTTCTTTTATAGGACACTTTTCTGGAACCTTTTCTAAACAGTGTGCATATTGTTACTGAGCCGTGTTTGTGCACATTTGCAGTGGCAGACTGCTCAGATTGCTTATTTGCAGATTTTGTAGACGGTACAATAATATCGACGATATCACAGTAGCAACAGCGCGATATATTGTGCGTCCCTGTGCGCGTGCGCGTGCGCGTGCGCTCGGCTCCTCGCTGCTTTGATGTTTAAAGTCCATTAGCGCTGCTCACCGGCACAAAGGCGAGCAATTAGCGGAATACTTGTCGGTCTTTACGCGCGCGCTCTTTGCTCTAGTGAACTAATCAGAGCTCTTTATGGCGGCTCCGTTGCGGCACTTCCGCCGAAACCTGACGCGAAAATCCCTTTACAACTCACCGAAAGTGTTGCCGTCCTCCGCCGTGGCGCTCACGCGCTTGCCCTGGATCTGCACGTGGCGCCCGCTGGTGCGGCTGTAGAGCTGGTACACGCGCACCTGCCGCCGGCTGAGCTCGTCCGTCTGCGCGCCCTGCTCCCTCACGTGCTGCTTAAAATCAGGAGAAGGCTCATTCTCCCCCTTTTTTTCACGTAAAGGGAAAACATAAGATCACACGTTTCTCCCTGGCTCTCGTTCTCTGGGCCTACACAGCACTGACTTACACGGCAAATGCATAAATGCATAAACAAACTAACTAACAAACAAACAAACAAACTGCTGAAACGCCTCGTGCTGAAATGACGTTTGCGGATTTTTTTAGTGTTAAATTACATAGATATTTTATGACATGTAGTTTAACTTAACACTGAGGATTTCACGCCTAAAATAAAACCATAGGAAGCTTCCAACATGCGTGCATAGGCTAGATATTTTAGGAACAGGCTTGCATGATGCTAGATGCGTGACAGCATTGACACTGTGCGTCTTTACTCTCAAAAGAGCAATGCAATGCTAATATGAGCTCGTGCAGATTTTATAATGCATCAGTGACCTTATAATACTGACAGAATGAGAGAATAATCATTGTAGGAATGTGATTGCATGCTAGACAGACGTACAGTTATACAGTTCGCTATAAATGCGTGTAAATGAATCTCTCCAGAAAACTTATTATAACCCTATAATACATACTCTATACACTGTATACAACATATACGTGGTGTTCAGTGAGAACTTTCAGGAATCTCAGGAATAATATCGCATTAGACTTAGACTGCATAATGAAATGCACATGGATAAATTCTGTATCTACTCATTTGTAGAGTCTCTAGAGAACTGGATTATTTACCTGTGCATGGCACCAGACCACGAAGAAGTGAAAAGATCTGCAAGAATGCAAAAGGGTAAAACTTTAAAACTTAGCAACAACTTTAAAAACAAACTTTTTATCTGGTCAAATATGAGGCACTTCGGATTATTATTATTATTATTATTATTATTATTATTTTGGTACTTACAAGTAGAAACAGCGCTGGTTAATTCCATACATCTTCTTGAGATTATTTCCCCAAAAATAATAATAATAAAAAAAACTGTAGTAGTAATCCAGCGGCTCGTGCTTTAACTGATCAGATTCAAATCCATCAGTTAATAATAAATAATAAATAATAAATACAATGTCCTCAGAAAGAGAGTAAACCCGAATCAATAAATCCGAATCCCGAGTCGAAATCAGAAGAACACATCCGTAGACAGCGGTGCCGTTCCATCGTATGCTGTAGGCCGTGTGTGTGTGTGTTATTGGTGTGTGTTAGTTAACTGTGTTTTGTTGGCACGCGCTCATAGTGCCGCGGCTGTGCTGCGCCGGTGTGCAGGCTCGTGCTCCGGTTCTTAAAGCGCGCGGCGCGTCTCCGGTCACTCACTGCACCGAAATGACAGACATTCACACCGGTCTCCAGACTGAAGTGACCGCAAACCAATGGTGTTTAAAGCCACGCCCCTTCACGCACCACACACACCAACCCCAAGTTGTAAGTTACACTGCATCCAGATCAGGGGTCCTGCAGCCTCCCTTTCCCCCAGACAGAGAGGACTTCTAGTGTTATAGTAACAAAAATCTATAAATCTATCTATCTATCTATCTATCTATCTATCTATCTATCTATCTATCTATCTATCCATCCATCCAGTATATATCTTTAGATTTTTTTTAGGAAGCTGAAAGTTATTTTATTTTATTTAAAAATTTTAGGTAAAAGTTATCAGTGAAATATCAAAGAAACTTAACTGCAAATCATAATTGCTGATTACTATTTTTTTAAAATAAAAATCATATATATGTATATATATATTCCTAAACTTTCCAAACATGCTACATAACAATGCCATAACATGCTACACAGGACTATAAACCCTGTACGCTGTATCCCATCATGCATTTGGGCAGAAGAAAAAAAAAATCAGCTGAACTATTTTGACTCAGATTATTCAAATTACAGATTCATGCTGACATTTATAACTTTTTTAAGTGATTTAGACTGTAACTATCTTTACATAACGCGATAGTAATTATAACAAGTTATAAGTATAATTTATATACGTTCTATTAATTATAATTACATTATAATTTGTATGTTATAATTAATTATAACGACAGTCTTTCATCTGCACTTCCACTATGTAATTTTTTTAAATGGGGTGAATACAGGATATGGGTGTTCCTGGTGTGATGTGATTTTGGAGGGAAAGCAGTGCTAATGTTAGCTAGCTAGTAAAAAGGCTAGTGTGAGTGCTAGTTTTATTGTTTGTTTGTTTTTCATAAAGCAACGGGATCGCCATCTTGCGTTGTTTGTGAATTCACAGAGTTAAAGTTAAATAAAGATACAGTGCAGACTGACTGTATTAACCGCTTTTGGAAGCTGATTTCTCCTTTGCGTTTCTGCAACACAATTTTAGATTTATGTCTGTTCTGATCATGTCTTAAGAGTTTATATTTGAGTAACATCTTCTATAACGTCAGTATATAATATATTGCCATGGTCGACTTAACGCTGAGTGGTGAATCAACTTTGAATCAACTTGTCTAGTTTGATTCAAAGAATCAAATCAGAATCAAAGAATCAAATCAGTTAAATGAGTCATAATAAAAACTGCTAAAGTACAAAGTAACTATTTCTTCCCAGACGGTGATGCTTGACAACATTACTATGTTCTGTCAGATAAAAAATATCTCATAGAAGAACATATTAGCCTTAAGTAAAGCAGTACAGTTTATATACTGCTTTATATACTGCTGAAGCAGCCCAAAGATAAAACCGTGGTCTCTGATATGACCGGAAATCATCAGTTTCGCCCTGGCCTCTAATTTTCGATCCGATCTAATGGATGATTAAAGTCCGTCGTTTCAAATCAGCTGTGATGCATTCAGGTCATCATCGTCGTCCACTGTATTTAAAGCTTTTGAGGCTTTTTCCTTCGAGAAGGGGCGGGGCAGCTGATGTTTGTTAGGACCCACGGCTCACACCTTTTGCTAACGTGGCAGCCCCTAATAAGGAAACAATGGGGCCTTTTAATCATTGGCGTCCAGCTGGCTTTTGTTAGTTTATGCTGGAATCAACATCAGGGCCTCACGCTACACGGCTAACAGGATGCTCACTTTCCGACGCATACTTAGTAGATGCCTCCCAGCAGTTAGTGCTATCTTGCTAAAGTGTATGGAAATGGGAATGCCACTTGGCCTTTCAAAGGATTTCCCATCCCTGTTTGATTCTGTTGCCTTAAAATATTAAAAAAAAAACATTTGGACCAAACTAGAATGTTTTCATTTGTGATTTAGAGATTGCATTATTAAATATTAGCAATATTAGCTTGTTAGTACATAACTGGCCATAGATATAGGTATAGTTAAGGTTAAGATGTTAATTCGCTCATCTGATGAGATACGAAACTCAGTTAATCACTGCGTTTTAGCCGATTTTCTCTTTGCACGGTTGTTAGCGCGTCATTTGTGTTGGGCTGGTCATTGGCATGTTCTCCACCCATCAGTTTGTATTTGGTTGAGGAGCTCAGATCAATGCTTGATAAACAACCCAGACTGATGTGTCATGGGTGTGAACCATCAGATGTGTTAAAAACACGTGAGAAAACTCTGTGGGTTACAAAAAACTCAGATTCCCGTTGTTTGATTTATGGTATTAAAAAACAAGTCTGCAGTATCAGACCACATATCTGAAGTAGGGACAAACAGGTTCCTCTTGCCACAAAATGTGAATTTTTAATGCAAATCATCTCCAGCCCAATCCTGAGAGAACCTCAGTCTGAGTCAGTCTTCATGGTTCATTGTGGTGCTTCCTGAGCCGTTCTTATGTGATAAGTACCTGCGCTTTAAAGCAGCCACACCCTCCTAAATCAACATAGAGAGGACAGAACGAGACATTCGACGCTGGACTGCATCCCACAGCTGAGGATGTGGAAAAGACAGAGAGCTTTAGCGCTACCTCTGGATTCCTCTCAGACCCAGCAGCATGCCAAGGGTGGCGGCTGTGTGCTTTTAGAAGTGGCCGAGTAAAAGAGAGAGGTGATGGGTTCTACTCGTCTACCCCTTTCTCCACCCCCCTCCCCCCCAGCTCTCATTTCATTTACAAAGTGGCGGAGAGATCTAAGACCCTGCAACCCGATCTTATTTATTTGCGCCTTGGCTAGTTTTACTGGTGTTAACTCCATGATGGAAATAACCCAACAAGCACCTAGCAACAACAGCAGATTAGGGCTGGCCCAGAATACACCCACTGAGCATCTCTCTCTTTACACTTTAGAACTCTGAGATGTTCCAAAAAAGATGACATGTAACACGAAGACATGGATTTGTGTTTGAGCTTCGATGTGTAGACATGTGAGGATATGTTTGAACGCTTGGAGCATGCACTTCCATCAGCTGTATCCACTCTCTGATGATGTGTCGCGTATTTTGCAGATTGGATTGAATTGCATCATTCGTGCAAGTTAACAAAGTTAGCAGCCATGTCTCAGATAGATAGATAGATAGATAGATAGATAGATAGATAGATCACTTTATTCATCCTAGAGAGAAATTCACCAATTACAGCAGCACAGAGAGCTAGGAGTACTAAAAGTAATTTAACATTATAAATGAAACCAAATCTGTAGGTGTCAACCAGGTCAATGTCCTGACCCATGATGGTAATGATTGTGGTCCCCTTCCTCCTGTAGTCCACCACCATCTCCTTGGTCTTGAGGATGGTTCTTGCAGATGGTTCTTCCCACAACATTGCTGACCAGGTCCCTGTACTCTTCTTCCTCTCCATTCCACCACAAAGTCGTCAGAAAATCTCTGAAGATGTTAGAGATGTTAGTTCTGACCTGTACTGAAAGTCTGCAGTCACCCCATACAGGGTGATGGGGGAGAGCATGGTTCCCTGAGGTGCGCCAGTGCTGCTCAGCAGGCGCTCAGAGAGGCAGGTTCCCAGCTGCACAGCCTGGGGTCTGTCCAACAGGTAGTTAGCGATCCAGGAGATCATGCATGTATCCACCTTCATTCTTCTTATCTTCCCTCTAAACACAATACGACCTATTCACATACACACAGGCAACAATTCATAATATTTTGCTTATATGTTGCTATCTTTTACTCTTCTTAATGTAATCTTATTGTCACAATTTCAACCCAGCAATGGGTTGAAATTTTTAATCAGTGATGAAAACATAATGCACAGGAGCAGAATGACATTAGATGAACCTTGACATTTTTGTCCTTGCCATGTTCCTGGTGGGTTTTTCTTGGGTCAGTCTAGTCATTACCTGATCGCTAGCTATCTGTGGCAGCATCCCAGTAAAGCAAGTGAAAGGTCGATTGGTGGTCTAACAGCTTAAACCACATCGTAAAATACAACTGGCATAAAGACCAACTGGCTACTCTTTTCTGACCCCACAAAAATAGAGACAAGGCCTTGAAAAAGTGGGTGGTCTGCTGTTCATGGAAAAAAATGAACTTTGAGGATGTGTGCAACAGAGAGGGTAGGGGAAAAAAAGAAGGAATTAAGAGACTGTTCTCATTGCCATGCTAGTTTTTCTGTCCTTACTAGCTCATTGGGTGTCCTCTTGAATGTACAGTGCTGTCAAATCGGGCCTGATCTTTGATGGAACATACCTGGATACGAACAGATTTAAATGCATTAATGGTGTGATTTGGTTTCTCCACTAATAAAGAAGTCACACTGGAAAATGGCTAATTATTACAGGGAATGCTGCTGACCCTTAGTTTTACCCCAGCCATTTGCAAGCTGACCATTTGAGCTTGCCAAATTTGACACAGCTGACACAGGCAATAAATTTGAACTAGTTCACCACCCCCTTGATCCCTAATGAGGCCTAGCCCTTCACCCCCAACAACACAACACCTAGGGAGAATAAGCGAGGACACGTCTCAATCCAAACCCTGTGGTGTTTTTGATTTAGTATCGTCAACCTGTGTTTGTAATATTTTGCTTAATTTGAATTAATTTAATTGAAAAAATTAAATGAGCTAGGTGCTCTGGTATTCATCTTGTGCTTTAAGCAAGATTCGTAATGGATATTGTCATCATAAAGCAGGATCATGTGATGGCAAAGCTATGATGACAATTTAACATGGCGACTGGCTTAATACATATGTTCTATATGTAGTAAAACTATACTATATTAGTAAAAATCATATGATTATGGATGGTCCTGTTCCTGGTGTGATTTTGGAGGGAATTTTGTGTTTCAGAGAATAGCTACAGTTAGGCATCTAGTTTGGTGAAATGAATCTTTAAGCAACTGGCTTCCCAAGCACTCGCCAATGGTTCTCTGGATAGTTCGGCCAGCGAGGCTCCTATACAAAATCCTTAAGGCTTCCCCCAAAGGGACAAACCACAGAACCCTTAAGGATGCTATCCTTTTTTTTCCATGGCCCTCTAGTTTCTTATTGGCTCACTCTTCTACATTTTGCTAATTTGTGGAGCTGAGATTCATCTAACTGAAATGAACTCATACAACAACCCAATTTATTGTCCATGTTCCCTATTAATTAATAAACTAATTTGCTTTGCCAGTTTATGTATGCATTCAGTTTCACCACACCTTAACACTGGTTTGCAAATGTTCATATATTTAAGTCAGTAAAGAATTACATTAATTCGTACAACACTGCATCGCAAAAACAGTTCTCCGAGGGTTCTCTGGGTTGTTAATGGTCTTGGCTTTCCAAAGAAGTTCAATCTTGGACCGTTTCTTCATGAAACGTTTGGGGTTTTAGGGTTCTAAGCACCTGAAGAATGCTTTCTTGATTTAACTTGATTTCCAAGTGCAATGGTGTAACCTCAGAACCTCAGATATATGAATTATTATTCACAGATTACAGACTGATGTCAACAACTGATATGCACGTACTTGGAGGCTTGTTTTTTTTTTTTTTTTGTTAATTCAAAATGTAAAATTAAAAGTTCCAGGTGTGGAAATTGTGGGAATTTTATATAAATATTGATATGCAGCTAATAAGCGTTCTCCTCTTGATCAGAGGTGTGCTTTTATACTAAATCAGCTAAACACATGACCTCAAATGATGTTAAATGAAACCCTGGACAGCTGAAGGTGACATTTACCCTGTAAAAAGATTACTACAGAACTTACGGTAATTTACTGGTTGAAAGTAAAGCACAGTAAATGTACAATAAATAATAAGGGTTTATAAACTAAACTAAAAATCTGCTCATTTGACTGATACTTTTACCCAAAATGACTTACAGTTGTAGCAGTATATTACTGAGCTGTGCGCTAATTTAGCGTGTGCCTAAATATGAAGTGAGTGTGATCAAATGTATGCGAAGGCTGATGAATCCATGAATCCTCCTTGAGGCCATGAAATCACTGAGCCGTCTAATAGAATGGAGTTACGTCTCCACTGGGACACATCGGTCACTCCTGTCCTGGAGCAGAACCAATCACTAATAAATGACTATTTTTCCAAAAGCTGCGATTTAGAGGTCACATTTTTAAGATTCTTCTTTTTTTTTTTTTTCAAGCCATGTTCGATTACAAGATTAAAATTGTACTTGCAATGTTTTCAGCACCAGCCCCTTTTCTAATACCTGAAAAATTAAGATCTTTAAAACGTTATTTATTTTAATCAACATGATTTGAAGCCAAGCATCAGTTAGTCTCCAAGAGCACGTTCTGCTCGATGTGGGGTTTGATCTGGGCAGCGTTAGACACTCATCCTGAGCCGGCATTACGGCTTTGACCTGACCTCTCAGGTCCAGCCACACACACACACGCACACACAAACACACACATGAAAACACACACGTTCCTCGAGACTATTCGCTGCACGCTGACATTTTGCTCCTTAAAAATAACACAGATGTTTCAGTGATTGTGCACACGCTAGCTGAGACCTGTCCCTGCCCCCGGTTCTGGCTGTTTTTACTGTTTCTAGATGAGAGACTGCAGACTGAATCTGGGTCGGGGGTCTGAGATGAAGTGTTTTGAGAATGTCTGTGTGATAATCGAGACTTATACTCTTCTGTGTGATTGGTATGTAATGATGAATGAAGTCCTACATCACTATGTTGTAGCTCCTTACATATTCAACATCTACAGTATTATCATGAACACATAAGAATTAGCAATACATTCATTACAGTTGGGAGGCAGCTAGCTAAGCATAGCTAGATAATGTGTGATTTGATACGTAGTGTGTGTAATTTGTATACGAGTTGTGTCACTGTAGGAATAGTTTTATGTTTACTCTGTTGCATTCTCTCTAAATAACTGCTTCTATGTGAATATTTTTAATTATTTGAACAGGAACATCTCTTGAGGTCCGGAACTACATTTCTTTTTTCAGTACTATTTTCACATCTTGTCCAACAGCATACTGCTCTAGCTGACCAATAGCTGGAAATTCCCTCCGATAAAATTAGCCCATGAAACATCTCTCTGCATTTCTCACACATTAACACCTCCACGGAGTCTGAGCTCAGAGACACTCTGCCATGCCAAACCCAGAAAGCACAACAAAAATAAAACCTAATGTTAAAACGCAGCCTGAGAATTGACTGGAATGCTTTCCGAGAATATTATCAGTATGAAAATTACATAATCATTTATTGGTGTAAAAAGGAGTTCTGAGCTTATCATCAAGTACTCAGTGTGCCAGACCGCATATTACAGTAACCCTTCACGAGGCCGCTGTGTGCTGTCGTGAGTTTTCGGCTGCTCTGTTCAGAGTGGATTTGAGCAGCTGTCTAGCCGTCAGCTCCACCCTTCCTCTCTCCCTCGCTCTGATCTTGCCGCAGTTCACACCTGATCACAAACCGCTGCACTTCACCCAGGAATTTTCCATTTTCTATTTTCACTCTCTGCTAGTCCCCTAACCCTACACCCCCCACCCCCAACACCACCGCAAAAGCCACACGCACAAGTGTCCTTCCACAAGTGGGCAACTTCAGATATCAACATCACACACACACCAACAAGCATGCTAGACTGCCATTGGGCAAAAACATATATCATACAAAAGACTTGTATTTAATACACTTCACACAATTCTCTATTAGTTATCGATGTCCTTCATGTCCAACACCCATCAGTACTAATTTTGAACCAAAATCCCATGCACTATTTGCATCAGCACTTCATTGCACATTCATATTTTCTCAACTTATCACACAGGACTGACTTTCCAGATATTCTATTTATCCTCCTGTAAATTTGCACATATGATCTGGTTTATTTTGATAGTCCTCCTGTTGTTCTATATAGTTAGCCTACTGGGTAGGAAGATCACGAGTTTGAACCCCGATGATGCCATGCCATAACCATCCAAGAGAGCACCCCGCTCTCTGAGATAATAGAGATTACTGTCATTACAGCCTCTGTCAATCAGAGAGACAT
>JAKKZN010000008.1:24001016-24016177 GCA_033441825.1 Pangasius elongatus | reverse complement strand
GTGCACTTGGATGGGTTAAATGCAGAGCACAAATTCCGAGTATGGCTCACCACACTTGGCCACAAAGTCACTTCACTCACTCATTCACAGGGACTTGTATGCTGGACGTTTATGGAAGGAGTCTCCAGTGTCAGTGCTTTGTAAGGGTTTTGTAACTTAAAAGATAAAAAAAAAAGTAAGATGTGGAGATTTTTCTTTTGAAATGTAGTGTGTAAATGTCAGACGTATCTGAAAGAAAAACTCGAGTGAAGCACAGACACTTAAACACAGTGACCTTGGCATGAGCGTGCTTCCTAAATTCTCCTTCACATCAGTGTGTGTGGGTCAGAGTTGTTTTTGAAGGCTTCGGTCAGCTGGTTTCGTGAATGATGGAGCATCTGCTGGGACAAAGTGAGTGTTTAAAAGAGGTACTTTCTGAACTCAGTGAACGGCGGTGGTCTGTTGCTCAGGGTTCCTGTAGAAACATGCCTGGAGTTTCTCCTCCATCTCCTCCTCCTCCTCCTCCTCCTCCTCCTCATTCAGGCCAGAAGTGCTGAGTTTTATAGCCTGAGATTCATTGCGCTCTAGTTGACATGTTAAATGACTCAGTGAGTCAGACTCGAACCCTTTCACCAGCGTTTCTCATCAACATGGCTGCTGGTTGGAAGTAAAACCAAGCCGTGTGTTCTATCACGTCTGAGCAGGTCTCGTTCTTTGCTTATCATACAGTACAGTGCACTATGCTGGGTGAATTCTCAACGCACAAATACTCTCTGGAGTGTTCGGTATATTATCAGCCGTAAATCCGGCGTACTACACGTAGCAACTTCATTTAGATTGAAATTCAGTCCAGGACACCAGAGCAGCCGACCTTGTTGTTTAGCAACCACTGAAGCAGGAAGTTGTTAATCATGTGTTTAGCACAGAAAGGCTGCGGACATCACGAGTTCAAATCGCAGATAAGGGTGAAGGAGGAGTGGCGTTCCTCTCGCTCTCCGTCAGTCAGAGCGATCGGAGGCATCTGCGAGCTCGTGTATACGGAGCGTTTAGCTGCTCTGTGATGTTACATAAGCAGCAGTTTGAAAAGATTCACGTGGCTCCGAGGAAGCACGTGTTCCTCCTCATCCGGATCAGCTATTTGTAAAAATATTAACAGTAAAAGTATTAAAATCACTCCTTAGTTGTTTGTATTTTCATGGTTTTTGTTCGCATGTTTGAAAATATAAAACAATCCAAACATTATGCGAAAAAAAAAACACACGAATGGCAGTGACTGAAATTAGGAGAAAATGAGTAAAAAAATCATCACAGGATAAACAGTGTGAAAATAAAAACTAAAATAAAATAAATAAAATAAATCATACTTAACAGTTTTTTATTTTGATGGTTTTAAGTCATTAAAAAAATCTAAACCCAAGGAAAAAAAAAATGCAAGAAAGAAAATTGGATGTAATTTTCGTAGTTTTCGGTGGTTAAAAAGAATTCCTTGTAACATTTTTTGTTCCATGGTTTCGGTTTGCTTATTTTAAAACATTTTTTAATTTTTTTTTCTTTAAAAAAATAGTGTACAATAGCTTTCGAAGTTTTTGTTTTCATAGTTGAAAAAAAAAACTTAAAATTTTATTTTATTTATTTTATTTTATTTGGTATTTTTATGGGTCCTTTTTGCATAAAATCATAAAACCTCTGCATAAAAAAAATATATATATTTTAAAAAGAATTATAATAAAAAAGAAGATCATACTTAACACTTAATCCTGGTTTTACATGGTAAAATATAAAAATACATTTTCATGGGCTTATTTTGCATATTTGAATATGTTAAACTGTCTTACTCCTATTGTTGTGAGGGTCTGATTACGCTAATCATCCCAGTGTAGCGAGACATGAAGACAACTAACTACACATGCGTAATTTCACTGCTTTCCAGTGTGAGGTTCCTCCTTGCTGCGTTTCCGCAACATGTGAGACATGTCTGAGCTGTTTTGCTGACTGCAGCTAAATGGTCTCATCTTCACGAGTGAAGTTAACTGGAAGTCTGTGTTCTCCTTCTGCTTCTCCGTGTAACCATGAGGCTTTGTTTCCTGCTCCACTCTCGAGCGCAGAACTCTGCTCCTATTGTTGAGGAGCTGGTGAGGAGGGAGCGGGAGCGGGGCAGCAGGGTTAGAGCGGTGGGCAGGTATTCATCAGGGCCCTGTGTGTGTGTGTGTGTGTGTGTGTGTGTGTGTGTGTGTGTGTGTGTGTGTGTGTGTGTGTGTGTGGTCATGCTAGTCAGCAGGCTGGCTTTTGTCCAGGCCCCAAAGGGAGTCATGCTCATGGTGCGAGGGGGAATTTTGTTCGAAGGGGAAAGTCTGGGGGGGTTTTGTGAAATGGTTTTATTTGCTTTATTTGTTTATTAATTGACGTACAATACACGCACTGCATATTAGCATGATTATATTTCTAAAATGCTTTTATATGAAAAGTTTAAAATGTAGGCACTGGGTTCCAGATGTGCATAAGAAATGATTATTGTTAAAGGTATGTACATCAGGTCGGTCATTTAGCAGGGTTTGTGAGGAAGGTGTGTGATCTATCTATCTATCTATGTATCTATCTTGCCCAATCTTCCTTTAATAGCTCATGTCTAGCTCATGAGATTTTCACATTTCATAATTGCTAGCATTTATTTACAGAATCGAGTGTGTTGAGTTCAATCAGAAGAAAAATATTAAAACTTAAAATTGTATAATTATTTACAATTCAAAAAAAAATCTATAATCAAAACCCTTAAACCTGACTAAAGCCTTGATTTATTAAGGAAGACAAACACTGTGTTGTGCTGTTCTAGGAAAATAATCAACAGTACCACGGTGTGATGAAGCGGAGTTACTGTTACCTCCCTGAAGCTGATTATATCCCTGGAACCCCATGTCCTGATGTCTTTTATTCCTCTTATACCACAGCAAACGGCCAATTATGAAATTGTTTATTTATTAAAGAATGGCAGGTTCTTTTTATCTGTTTACAGTTACATTTAATGTCAGAGAAACAAGCTAGTTCCGTTCTCACCTGCGTTATAGCATCTATAAACAGTCCTTCCTTCACCAGCGAAGAGAAACCACGAAGAAGCGTAAACTCTTCTGTCCTGAAGATATCTGAGAACTTAAAGTTACAGCTTTACCTCTGACTGTTACAAAGGACTGACACTGGAGACTCCTAAAAAAAAACAAAAAACAGAAAACTTACAGAAAATTTCACCACATCAACAACGACATGTTTCGGCTGTTGAGCTGTTACTATAGAAACCATATCGTATTAGAGCGAGCGCATTAATGTAAACCTACAGACTGTACTGGCAGAGCTGCTGTCATAGAAAATTAATCAACACCTACGGACCAATCAGCATCCAGCATTCAACAGAGTCAGAGATGGGTCGTCATGCGTACCCAATCAAACTTCAGCATCAATCCCCCCAAACTTAGCTGTTTTAGATCGTCAGTAACCCCAGAGAGGTTAAACGTTACGAGTGCTGTAGTACTGTACTATAATCATGTGATGAAGGGAACACGACTGTGCAGAAAACGGACCATGATGCTCTGATTATTAGTATGTAAATGCTAGTTTAATTAGCATTAGAATATTAAATAATGTTATTATAGGTTTTTGAGTATCCAGTTTTCCTCCGAGTTGCATTTTAGAACCAACAATCAGGTCGTTCTGGTCGGATTCCCAAGTGGCCCGTAGTGTGTGATTGTACCCATCATGAATACAAAACAGATGAATACACAGTGGTGTACTTTACACAAAACTCAGAACAAAACAGAAAGAAGACTCTTCCCGTAATTGTACAACACCCTCGGTGCAGGACTCGCACTCGTTTTAAGCTCCTCCGTTCTTTTAACGGGAGGGAAAGAAAAAAAAGTTTAGCATTACACATTCAAGCTCTTCTTCATTTACAAATCTTTCCAAATCTCTCCCTGTGTCTTATCATCATCCATGTACATACTGGTGTGTTTATCCCTGTGTGTGTGTGTGTGTGTGTGTGTGTGTGTGTGTGTGTGTGTGTGTGTGTGTGTGTGTGTGTTAGATCTCCAACTGTTCTTGATGAAGTCTATGGGCCGAGTTTCTCTCTGCTTGCGCAAGACTGCTTTAACAAATGAGGCTATTAGCATGACAAAGCTCTGTACTGAACAGAGGGCCGTGCCAGGGGGGGTCTTAACACACCTTTTTTTTTTTCCTCAACACACACACACACACACACACACACATACATACACAGAATGCTGGACGGTGAAGAAGGAGTCAGGACAGGATGAAGACATGATCATGAAGAGAAGAGCTGACACTTAAAGCTGGGTATACACACTAATTTATATACTCACACACACTCACACACACACACACACACACACACAGATACAGTATGAAATGGAGTCTTGGTTACACTCGTCTATGTGACATGAAGTCCATTGCCATGAGGACACTTGTACGCATATAGACCTGTGTGTGAGCCCCATCTGAGTTCTTTTATAAACACACACACACACACACACACACACACACACACACGCACAAACACAGCAAGACAGATGTGTGGCAAGAGAGACAAAGAAGCATCTCAGTACGTGGGACGGAAGACACACCGAAACAGCCATCGTTCTTTCTCCTGTAAGTCCTCTTTCTTCATTTTATAGATTTTATGCAGTTTGTCCTCCTCGCATGCCGCTTTTTCATGTCATTTGGAGAATGCAGAAGTTTAATGATCCTTCTGGTAAAAGCAGAACACTGTGTGAAAAATAGAGGAACTCTGACTCAGTTGGGTGTTAGTGACTTTAGAGACAAGTCTGTTCGTATGTTGTTTCGTGTTAAAGTCTGGACCATTAATAATTTTAATATCGATGTGGCTGATTTATTTAAGACGTGTTTACTGGATGCTCAGAATTTTTTTTTTTTACGACCTCTCATTCCTATCCTCTGCGACTTGTTCCAGATGGGAAGATGTCTCCCGTCCTGCTGAT
The DNA here is from genome assembly GCA_033441825.1 of Pangasius elongatus. Classification (NCBI taxonomy): domain Eukaryota; kingdom Metazoa; phylum Chordata; class Actinopteri; order Siluriformes; family Pangasiidae; genus Pangasius; species Pangasius elongatus. Next base: position 24,011,198 of record JAKKZN010000008.1, on the reverse strand, counting down.
GGCGATTTTGTCCATGGTAATCATGCAGTTCATATTTCTGATAATGAGAATGATAACATTTTATTATAGATGCTCCTATATATGTTCCTGGTCTGTTTTGGAAGGCGAAAGCTGCAGGGGTCTCGAAAATAAGTGAATTATTTGCCTTAAGTCTTTAAGTAGGCTAACATTAAGTAACATAAACTTTTGTAATAAATGGATAAACCTGTTACTTAAAGCATTATACTTTTGTGAAAAATATTAACATCTTTACTAATTTTTGTATTTTTACTATCACAAATTTTTATTTAATGTGGCATTTCTATCACAGTCTTGAGGAACCTTGTGCTAAGGTGTCGTGTACTTACTAGCTATGAAACCTGGAAGCTAATACAAGTGTTTAAATGTGAACTTCATGTATCTGAATTTTATATACATGGCATTAATTTTTTTTTTTTTTTTTGGTGTATTCAATGAATTTACATTTTTTTGCCAGTATTGTTTCTTTGTTTTGAACTTGTTAGCAGTAAGATTTGCCTTTAAAAGTACAGAATTAAAAAAAAAAACCCTGAAATCTCAGAAATTCAAATCACAACACTACAGATTTAATGGAAATTAGGCCAAAAGTTAAAAAGTAGACGCTTTGAGTGGTCGAACTCGACATTTAGCCAATCACAGTCATCTGTCACGCTCACGCCCATGAAGTGAAGAGAGATGGAGATGTGGAGTGGAGTTAACTGGACACAAAAACATAAGATAACAAATTTAGGAAATAGCTAAGTTGCTATCTTTGGTTAGCTAATGATCGCCAGCAAGCTAACGTTAGCGTAGCCTAACTAGCTGGGACATTACCTACATAGTTACGCTGGAGATCAAGGGTCTAACATCACTGAAAAAAATCTTCACTATTTGAGTAGAATATAAAAAATGACATGTATGATTCAAATATACAAAAAATATTTTGTATGTTCTTCGTTTTTATGTTCGTGCTAGCTTTCTGAATGTTTCGCTTCGAAGACAGTAGACACTTCCAGCACTGAAACTACATCAGCAGAGTCATTCCAAGAAGAAGTGTCAGAGAGGTGCATTGTTGGTGAGTTTTACAAAATCCTTTTGTTTTTCTACCGCAATTCATAAAATATGAGGGATTTGATTGAATGGAATCTGTAACTGAAACTACTCAGAAGTTACAAGATACTAAACTAAAGCTCTCCTGGTACAATGCGTGACATGGGGGTGGTACCCTGAAGGGTAGGTCTTTTGTTGCTTTAGTGTGCATGTGCATCTGGGACAGTGAAATATAAGGTACATAATTGGACCATAATTGAACAACTATAATACCTTTTGGGATATATTTCCAGTTTAACCTTTTTGTAACAAATGATTAGGAATATGTGATCCTGATTGCATCATTCTAGTGTTTTTGAAAAAAGTGTACTGTAAATCCGACGTAACCTTCTCCTCTGGTAGATTCTGTGGCCCTCCGTAACCCTCCGCTTCAGACCTCAAAGACTGTATTCCAGCTTGTGAATGCTTCCTGCAGCTTCGCCCAGGCTTTCCACTACTGCAACAGCCACTTCAGCTCCCTCACCATTCAGGGTCAGCATGAGGATGAAGAGGCTATGAGGCAGGTTCTGGCTCAAGCCAGGATGCACCGTCCAGTCTGGGTCAGAGACAGCAACAAACCCAACCCCACATCCGCACAGAGTCTTTCCAAACAGAGTAAGTTTCCCCAGAAGGTCTAGCTTCCAAACTGGAAAGGATGGTGGATTGTTGACTACAAAGTGCTGGGCTGTGTTTAATTTAGCAATGCATTGAGTGTGTGCTCATGCACTTACGCTATTAAGCTTATTCTATATAACATTAGCAAGTTCATTTTAAACGACATGCATTAGCTATATAGTTGCTTATTTGCCTTGGCCCGAGTAGGTTGGCGGTGGAGTAGAGCCGGATTTGTTCAAATTCAGAAAAGTGCTTCTGTACAGCTGTTAGGAAAGTCAGTTTTATCGTTTTCATTGTGTTTGAATCCCTCTTTGTCGATGACCGATAGAGGGTGATCATCAGTAACAACCTACTGGCTAAGCGCTGTTATGTCACATAGTATCACGTAGTATTGGATGGTATCAGCATCAAAAGCATCTTTTTAATGAAAACAAATAAATGAGCAGTATTAGCATTGATACGTCGTTAGTTTTGTTCATAAATTGTGTATTTTTCCCCTCTTTTATTTCTGTGGCAGATGTTGTCCTCTCAGGATTGTCCTTCTCTGGCAGCTCTAAAGATGGATATGCCCGAGTGGAGGCCTCGTTCCCACCACTGTCTGCTGTTAGCATATGCGTACGTGCCCAGTTCGCCCCGCACCATGAAGAGGTGTCGACTCTGTTCTCATACGCTGCACCCACCTTGACGAACGAATTCCAGCTCCGTGGATGCTTAGGCAAGGCCAAGAAGCAGGTCCTGCTAGCCCTCATCATCCACGGAAAGCACCACTCTTACAAAGCTTGGTTTCCCAACAATGGTGACTGGCACCAGATTTGCGTTACTTGGCGGAAAAGTGATGGACTTTGGGATATTTATGTGGACGGCGAAAAACGTGACTCAGCCTCGGACAAAGACTCATCCCGGGATATCTACGGAAATGGGATATTTATTCTGGGACAGGACCAGGATTCTTTTGGGGGGAATTTCACCGAGCCATTTTTGGGGAACATGACGGATCTAAACATTTGGAATTCGTGGCTGACTGAGGGACAGATTCGGACACTGTTCACCTGTTCATCTGCCTCAAATCCGAGGCCGTTTTTCAGCTGGAACGAGCGCAATTTGACTATCCACACTGTTGTGAAGGAGATACCAGGGATGGTGCAATGCCCTGGTGAGTATATATACCTCAATCTCAATACTGCCGCTCTGGTAAAAGTGCAACAATTCAAGATGGAAGTATTAGTATGGCTATTGTGCCAGCATGTTACAAAAGATGTAATATAACCCCCATGGAAAGTAGGTTATTTGGTAAGAGTGTGAGGAACGAGGAGATAAAAGATGTTTAAAAATCTTCAGGTTTGCTGCAGCAGAAACAGAAAGAGCAGGATTCCTGCCAAGTTCTGAATGGCTTTCGTGGACCAAAATACAGCACGATACCTTGCTCAAACACTCATCCCTTCATCTGCAAAATCAGCAAAGGTTTGTGTACTGTCTATTTGTGGATGTGTTTGGATCCATTTATCTGAGGAATAAGCATCAAATTACCAGCATGTGTGATGTCCCAAATTACCTATATGTTTGTATGTCCTTCAGACCGCTATCTGAAGAAGAAAGAGCTGGAGGAGTCGTTGATTTCTCACCCAAGTCCCTTCATGCAGAACCTCATGAAACATGGTGTGGTAAGCATTCCACTTGTTCTTCCTTGGTCTCAACCAAGTTTGTACAAAATAATAAAGGCTTGATCTTGAAAAAGATGTGATGGTTTTCAGTCGCAATCTTGACTCAGTCTTGCTTTCATTTGGATTCGATTGTGAGTTGGCCTTGACCCTTTTAAGACACAGTCTTTACTCAATCTTGGCTAGTCCTGATCTTTGACTTGACAACAGTGGTCTACAAACCTAATACCAAATACAGAGTTGTTTCCTGGACATGTGTACCAGTGGTCTGAGAATGACGACCAAAACACACCAAATAAGATTTCTCTGTGTAAATGGGCATGCCTATATGAAGGACATATTAATTAATAGACATGGTGGTGCAGTGGGCAGTGTTGCTGCGTGACAGCTCTAGGGTCCATGGATTGATCATGAGCTTGGGTTGCTGTCTGTGTGGAGTTTTGCATGTCTGCATGGATTTCTTCTAGGTTCTCTGATTTTCATCTACCTTCCAAAAAACATCCCAGTATCTTGAATCGTTACGCTAAATTGCTTCCTAGGTGTGAATGTGTGGTTCTCTGTGATGGACTGGCATCTCATTCAGAGCGCATTCCCACCTTTACCTCTTTCCCTGTGTTCCCAGGATAGGCTCTGGATCCGCCACGACCCTACCCTTGTAAAGCACTTACTGCAAATGAATGAATGAATACCCATAACACGCATGAAGTCTACAGTCTCCATACCATTTTTAGCATGATTCATGGTTCCAGCTTGTTTTGGGTGGAAGATAATACAAACAACTGCCCTAAAATATTTAAAAAATGGTGTATTCTTTCCTAGTATGGGAATATGCAATCCATAAGAAAAACACGACATTCATTCATTCCAGAAATTAATGAATTCCAGAAAAACGACATACATTCATTTCAGGAATTCAGTGACCGGTCAGAGTGACCACTTTCCTTACTTTGGCCCAGGAGTTGTTGGAAGTTGGCCATTTTTTCCCCCAAAAAAACACATTTCACAATTAAAAAGAAGCACATTCTGGAAATGATCCACTAGACGTTCATGAACTAGAGCTCATTCATTTATCTTCAGTACTCTGCTGCACGATTGTGTCAATCTAATGATCCAATCTAATTTCTCCAAAATGCTCCCTTAAAATATGGACAGTCTTTGCAGGTTCTGTTGCTTCCAAACTTGGTTTTCATGCCAAGTGTCAGTGTGAAAATCCTTTTGGTTTCAGACCACCAGCGATATCCTCGGTATGCCTGATGCAGATGACACCTGGCCTGGAGTCTCTCATCTGCTTAATGTCTCTGAGTTGTACCTGCGGGAGTCTCAGGGCCAAGTGGAGAGCAGGGATTTTCCATCTTTGCTTGGGATGCTGTCTCGAGTTGCCGAGCTGCCAACCACAGGCGACCAGGGCCACACGAAGGTACACACACTCAGCCGCAGCTTCATCAGTCTGGCGGATACGCTCATGAGTGAGGAGATCGTGGACAAATGGGAGAACATCAGTGAGGTAAAACCATTGAAGTGTACATTGTTAAAGAGTACAGCCATAGACACGATGATTGTTTGGAGAGTTTCTAATTAAAAGTGCTAAATACAGGTCCTTGTGTTTAGGTTGTTAGTGGACCAATGGTTGTGGTGCAGACCATCGACCGCATGGCGTCTAACCTCAGCCCGCTGCTCCTGGGGGGCACAGACCACGTGCAAATAAACAGCAGCAATATTAGTACGTCTCTCAGCATTCCCCTTCAGTTTTTACATTTACTCTTGTTTAAAGTGTATATTATATCTCTGTATAACCATGTCCAATTCAGGACTGCAGGTCAAACACAAGAACGTGTCTGAGAGTTCTCACGGATCAGAGTTCTGCAGTTTGGGCACAACCGGTCCCACGGGTCTGGACTGCATCTCTGTTCCTCCTCGAAGCATGCAGGAGCTCCACAATGAGGGTACATAAACACTTCCTACTGCTTTCTCTGTATTAATGTGCATTTCGCTTGGCTAGTGTTTGTAAAAGAGTCTAATGGTGTTGTCAATTTAAATAGTCTATAGTGATTTGGTTCAGGCTTTATCAGATGTTACTGTAGACATAAATATTAAAGACCTAAATAGGCGGCAGAGGACGCAATTCTAAGGATACTAAAAAGATCTTAAAAATGGCTCATACTTGAGCCCCTTAAACTCCCAGGATGATGATAGTTCTAAACTCTCATTCCTCACTCTTAAAACGAACTCATTGAGTTACTGAGCAATTAATAGTGGCTTCTAAATAACGTCACCACTTAAGCCGGAAGTTAATTCTAGTCTAATCTAGCAAGCTAATAACGCTATATAATGTTTTTCCTTAGTCAACTTTGCTAATCACCCTAATCGCGCACAAGTCTTAAAACTTTCCAAGCGATGAAATAGAACTGTACACATGAAATGTTTTGCTACAGCTCTTAAACTGTTGGCATATGGTATTTTTTGCTATATGTGCGTGGGAGTGTTCATTCCACAGTGAAGAAAGTGAGGCGCAGTATGGCAGTAACGACTTCATCGTTTATGTGTGAATAAAACTAAACACGTGTGTGTGTGTGTGTGTACGTGTTCAGGCTTCGGGAAAGTGACTCTGTTAAACGTGTGGTACGGCTCCTTGAGGCACCTTTTGAATGGAGAGAAGAACATCACGCTGATCCCCATCAGCACTGACGCCTCTTTCAAGTAAGTCTCATTCAGCTAACTTTATACCACAGCGCTGCTGAATTCTGGATTCTGATTGGTCAGAATGCGTCGATGAATTTTAGTAGGTTTAGTAGGTTTATTATTATTATTAAAAGTATAAACCTACTAAAATAAACAAGAAAGACGTATAGTTGTTAACATGGTGAAGCTTTCTGTAAGGAGACATTTAGCATTTTTGGAAGGAGTCTCCAGTGTCAGAGCTTTGAACAGGACTTTATGTTTTCCGGTTTCTCACCAACGTGACATGCTGCATTTCTTTTGACTGAGCTTGTTTGTTCCTCAACATTAAATCTAACTACAAACTGAATAAATAAATAAATCAAGTGAAATAAATGAACATTATTATTGTATGAACTTTGCTGTGGTATAAGTGGAATAAAACATGTTATGTGTTTTATGCGAATGTCACGTCACAGGAAAATAATAACCTCAGCGCTGGTTACAATAACTCCGGCTGATCATTTTCCTATAACAGCACACCCCCCAGTGTTGTATCCTCACTTGGTAAAAGTAAGGCTAATCCGCTAATGCTAATGTGACTGTGTGTCAGATATAAGGGGACAGTCCTGGGCTCATCGCTCATTTCCAGCACAGTGATGGCTGATGGGAAGTTCGTCAGTCTGGGTGTGCAGTATACACTCCACCATCACACTCGGGTAACCTTTTTAGTTAAAAGTCGAGATTTTATTTAAAAATTAGTTAAGACAGAAGTATTATGGCTTAACAAATCTCACTCATCTTTCTTTAGAGCACTTCAAAGATCCTTCATAAGCCGATCTGCGCTTTTTGGGATTTCGAGCTCCTGTGAGTGCGTGTGTATTGATAGTGTGTATTGATATATTAATGATTCTGTCGATGTAGCAGTTTTCAAACATGCTTGTGTGTTGTGGCTCCTCAGGGCAGAGGATAGAGGAGGGTGGTCAACTGCTGGCTGTGAGGTCATTTCCTCACAAGGAGACAGGACTTCCTGTTACTGTAACCACACCACCAACTTTGCCTTGCTCCTGCAGATTTATGAGGTTCAGGTAGGGCTTGATGAAAAATAGTAATGCGGATCAGGGAGTTGGGATATTTAGCAACCGCTACAACATGTTTTACGTGTAATCCTATGGGACGTGGCTGGTTTTTCTTCCTAATTTAGTCTTGGTCTCCAAGACACGTGAAGCCAGCCAACCACGTCACAGCCAACTGCTGCTCATGCTTCATCACAGGGCAGGGAAACACACTCAGAGGAAAGCGCTATCCGCCTCTTCCACATACACGAGCTCACAGGCACCCACGATTGGCTAGTATCACTCTATCACTGTGATAGACAGGAGAGATAGAGAGAGATAGAGAGAGAGAGAGAGAGAGAGAGAGAGAGAGTATGCCCCTATTTAGTTAAACACAGTAAAAAGCTGCATTGAAAGTGTAATAAATGGTGGTGAATATTTGTAAGGATACTATTAGCACCGTGATAAAACACAGTGTGTATGACTCTGCGTGTGTGTGTGTGTGTGCGTGTGTACGTGTGTGCGATCTGCAGCACACTCCGGAGGATGATAGAGGTTTGCAGATCCTGAGCTTCGTCGGCTGTGGAGTGTCTCTGTGTGGACTGATCTTCACCTTCATCCTCTTCATTGCTGTCAGGTGAGAGCAGCCAGGGTGTGTGTATTTCATTATACACTCATATATTCAACGGACACTTTATTAGGTTGCTTTACTTTGTAGCTACATTCATTAGACCGTGTGTTGCCATGCAGAAAGTATTGCCCCCCTCTACGCTGTACATCAACGGAAAGAGACCACCACTGAGTGGATATTATTTTAGTTAGGCACTAAATCTCCTATTTAATGTGTGTTAATCATCCTGTAGAATTCATCAGGTGTTTAAAGCCTGCAATAACTCTGCTGTAACTGATACACACACACACACACACACACCATGTCAATGTCACTGTTCTGCTGAAAATAAACCACCTTAGGTATAATATCTCCTCATGCATTGGTCCCTGTCCATCACAGGGAGCTTCGGGGTCCGACATTTAAGAAATGATGGCTTTAAGCAAGAGAAAGAAAGTTAAGCCAAAATATTTGGGAGGAGTTCATAAAAATTGAATGATTTAAATATACAGTAAACATTAAAATATGTTTCTCTAATCTTGCCAGATCTTGTAGATAATTTTTTTTTAGATATTACATTTTTTTAGACTTCAAAAATGACATTAAATAAGCAAGTGAGTGACACACAGCTAGGACGCTTGTACAGAATGCTGAATGTCATTTACACCCTCTTTGTGTGTGTGTGTGTGTGTGTGTGTGTGTGTGTGTGTGTGTGTGTGTGTGTGTGTGTGTGTGTGTGTGTGTATTTCCTGCTTTGTGTCTCCCTCTAGTGTCCCAAAATCTGACCGCACCACAGTGCATAAAAATCTGATAGTAGCTTTGGCTGCTGCTCAGTTTCTCCTCATCTTCAGCTACTGGGCCTCTGCTAACCAGGTAAATTATACAATGATAAAAACCGTAAAAAAAATAAATAAATAAATAAATCATGTAAAATACTGTTCATAAGATGTGAAGCGGAGGTGCTGTTGAATATATTCCTGTACCTTCATGTATCACAGTAATTTCCCGATGATTACAATTTTATATTGATTAATAATGACACATTATACTTTTCATCTATTTATAGCTTACATTTAACTTGTCATGTTAAACACATATAAATTTAAACATATTTAGCCTTAGGATACGGATTTTAACCCAGAAATGTAAAATTATGACTCAAAATTTTGACTTATTATCTCAAAAATCTGACTTATTATCTCAGAAATCTGCCTCATCTCAAAATTCTGAGTTATTACCTCAAGATTTTAACTTATCATCTAAAAATTCTGACATTGTCCCAGAATTCTAGCTTATTATCTCATACTTTTGTACTTGCCTTAAATGTTTTTCTTATCTCAGAATTCTGACTTATTATCTCAAAATTCTGCCTTCTCAACGAAATACTTGTAATTCATTTATACTTCCGTTTAATGTTGCAGGAAGTCTGTGAAATAAGTTCCTGTTCTCACTTATGTTATAGCAGCTAGAAACAGATGTTCTCTCGCCAGCCTCTCTTTCGTTCCCTTTCTTGAAGTTATGACAAAATAAAACAACTTGTGATGTTACCAAGAAACCGTAAATCATAAACTCCTCTGTCCGAACACTTAGCTGCTCCTCTGACTGTTACGAAGCACTGACACTGGAGACTATTTCCATAAAATTTAAATAAAGATCTTCTTACAGGGAACTTCAGCATATCGACGATTACACACATTTTTAAATCCGTTTATGTGAAATGTGCCCTGTACATTCAAGTCCCTGTGAATGAGCTGTTGCTATAGAAACGAATGTATGAGAAGAAGCGCATTAAAATAAACCTGTGATGTACAGCCGCTGTACTGTCAGAGCTGCTGTTATAGGAAATTAATCAACAGCTTCTGACCAATCGGGATTGAGAACTGAACAGTGCAGTGGTATTTTGTAGGAGCTGTGTTTGTTGGTGACGGCTCTCCTTCATCTGTTCTTCCTGGCCTCGTTCTGCTGGATGCTGGTTGAAGGGCTGCTGCTCTGGAGCAAAGTCGTCTCTGTGAACATCAGCGAGGACAGAAGAATGAGATTCTACTATGCCCTGGGCTGGGGTGTGTGTGTGTGTGTGTGTGTGTGTGTGTGTGTGTGAGACCAATGTTTATTTGCGTTCTTTATCACTTCCTGTTCTATACATTTAGATAGACTACTGAACACTGATAAAGATAAGTATGTAACTGGTGGTAATTGTTTTTGCGTGTGTGTGTGTGTGTGTGTGTGTGTGTGTGTGTGTGTGTGTGTGTGTGTGTGTGTGTGTGTGTGTGTGTGTGCGCCACTCCCAGGTTTGCCAGTTGTCATTGTCTCTGTAACCTTGACAGTGTCGCTGAAAAAGTACAAGGCGGAGCAGCACTGCTGGCTCAACACAAAGTCTGATATTATTTGGGCTTTTGTGGGGCCTGTACTGTTTGTTCTAACGGTAAGTGTGTGTGTGTGTGTGTGTGTGCATGTGTGTGTGTGTGTGTGTGTGTGTGTGTGTGTGTGTGTGTGTGTGTGTGTG
>JAKKZN010000008.1:23987562-24000916 GCA_033441825.1 Pangasius elongatus | reverse complement strand
GTGTGTGTGTGTGTGTGTGTGTGTGTGTGTGTGTGTGTGTGTGTGTGTGTGTGTGTGTGTGTGTGTGTGATTGTGTGGCTGAGATATGCATGTTTTGGTTATTTCGGGTTTTACAGTCACATCTCTTCCTGCCTCTCATTTTAAGGTCAACACTGTGGTCTTGTGCCGGGTCGTCATGGTAACCATCTCTAGTGCACGGCGCCGGGCCAAAATGCTGGCACCAAGCTCCGCCTCCAAATCAAAGCCCCTGGATCTGACCTGGTGAGGCTCCTCCCCTTTCTTGATTTCTGCACCTTAATGCATACAGCAGTGTGAGGACGTTTACGCTGTTGTTCTACTTTAGGAAAGGAACTTAATTCCAGGAAGTTTAGCCCAGGAATTTTAGCTCAAGAACTCTAGCCCATAAACGTTAGATAGAGAACTGAATTTGAGCAATTTTAGTCCAGGAACTTAAGATAGACAAGTTAATTTGAATGATTTCATCCCAGGAAGATATATAATTTAATTCCAGGAACTTGATTCCAGTAGCTTAGCCTGGGAACTTTAGCCCAGGAATTTCATTCCAGGAAATTTACCCCAGGAACTTGTGATAAAGAATTGAATTTAAACCCAGGAACTTTAGCCCAAGAACTTAATACCAGGACTTTACTACTTATGATAAAGTATTTAAATTAAACCCAAGAATTTTAATCTTAAACTTTAGCCCAGGAAAGTAATTCCGGAAATTGTAGCCTAGGAACTTAATTCTGGGAACTTTTAAGCTTATCTCAAAATTTAAACTTATCTCAAACTTCTGATGTATTATCTCAGAATATCAACTTATTATCTCAAAATTTTAACTTATTATCTCAAAATTAGCACAGGAACTGAATGGCAGTAATATCTTCCTTTTAAAAAAAAAACTTTTTAGAATTTTCAAAAAATGAATGATTTAATGATTGTGTGATTTTATGATTGTGTGATTTTATGATTGTGTGATTTTATGTGTGTGATTTTATGATTGTGTGATTTTATGTGTGTGATTTTATGATTGTGTGATTTTATGATTGTGTGATTTTATGATAGTGTGATTTTATGATAGTGTGATTTTATGATTGTGTGATTTTATGATTGTGTGATTTTATGATTGTGTGATCACAAACCCACATATAGACCAAAACGTTCTTATGGTTTTATTTAAAAAACAACGAGTAAAACCAATAAGGCAAAATCCCACCTAATCTTGCTGGGTGACATCATCAGTTTCTATTCCAGGTTTCAGTTTTCCAAGAAACATTAAGGCAGAAATATAGCATACACACGCACATACACACACACACACACACACACACACACACACAAGCATGTACGCAAACACACCATCCCATTTTCTCTGCTCCTTTTCATCGGCTCTGGTCGGCCGATAATTGCTACGTTTATTTCCACACCACTTGAGACCCTTCAAGCACTGCTGATGTTATATAAAATTGGCGCCTTGCGTCCCATCATCCAAAATCAAAAGTCCTCAGTGACAAATTGAAGCAAACAAGTGCACATTGTTCCAGCGTGCCTACAAAACACTCAGCGTGTGCCGTGGGCTGTGATGTGCAACTGAATAGAAAGAATAGCATTAAGAAAGTAAGAAACCGCGGAGGCCTTGAGCACAGCATTACAACTGACGTGTGTGTGTGTGTGTGTGTGTGTGTGTGTGTGTGTGTGTGTGTGTAAGGCATGACACTCCAGGTAAAATTGATTATTTTTGGTCAATAATTTTTCAGATTTTTGGATCTATAACACGTCTACTCTAAAACTGTAGTATTAAAATATCAACAACAAAAAAAAAGTTTTTTTGTTTTTGTCCACTCGTGGCCACCGTATTATCTGCAACTTTGAAGGTTTGAAGCTCCACCCACTTCACCAACACATCCTGTCATATGTGAAATGCTATATATATAATATAAATATCAACTATCATGTGTTATTATAATATTTATGCCAATTTGGTTTATAAACATTATAAACCACACGTATTAGTATGGAGATACATGAAGTCATTTTTAATTTTTATTTTTGAACTTTCTTAAAATCATTTTCTGAAATCTCAGTTTGATCAAATCTCACTGATGAAATATGACATGTTCATTGCTGTCTCTGAGTAAAAGCTCATTAGTGAGGAACTTCCCAAAATGTTGATTATTGTTGGCTTTGTGATCGAATTTAGTCAGAAAATAAAAACAATTATTAAAAAATTAAAAAATATGATTATTAATGGAATTTTCTTGGGAAAATGGAAAAGAAGTCATTTTCCAGCAGACTGTTGAAGTATTCTCTGAAGAATGTGTTCATACCGGAATGAAAATGAATAAAGTGAATGAGGAGGAAACTGGAGAACCTGGAGGAAACCCGTACAGACACGGGGAGAACATGAAGTTCCACACAGACAGTGCTCAGGATTGTTCTTTGATCCAGTGTGTGTGTGTGTGTGTGTGTGTGTGTGTGTGTGTGTGCGTGTGTGCGTGTGTGTGTGTGTGTTTGCAGGGCGGCGACGCGGCCTGTCTTGATTCTGATGCCGGTTCTGGGTCTCACGTGGCTGTGTGGTGTCCTGGTGCACCTGTCTGTGGTACTGGCCTACCTGTTTGTTGCGCTTAATGCCTTCCAGGTAACACACACACACACACACACACACACACACACACACACACACACACACACACACTGTTCTGGCACTATATTTGCTCATTAGCCCCCCTTTAAAGTCATAACTCAAAGAAACCTGTCTTTTTTTTAAAGCAAACTCGCTTTTTTCATCCTTTCCTTCCTTCCATTTCATCCTCATCTCTCTCCCTTCCTCCAACTCTTTCCTCCCTTTCTCTCTCTCTCTCTCTCTCTCTCTCTCTCTCTCGCTCTCTCTCTGCGAGCCTGGCCTTCGATTGACCTCGCTCAGGGCTTGTTAATTTAGATTTACGGTGTGTGTGCAGAGCGGAGAGATAGAGAGAGGGGATGGGAGATAGAGAGGGAGTAGGAGGCTCACGACTCGGTTCCGTGTTTGGAAGGAAGCCGTGCTGATATAATTAGCCAGAGGGAACGTATCAGTGCTGCGCTGCGCGCTGACTCCTGATCCGGGGCCGGACAAACACGGGATTTGGATCAGGGAAGAAAGGAGAATCTGTTTCAGACTTTTCACCGGGAAAAAAAGTGTGTGGAAGTGTGTTTGGCTCGAGATGTTCGGCTCCGAGGAGTTTCGACGTTTTTAAGCTGTGCAAAGCTTTGAGCCTTTAGAATCAGTCCATTTCTCTCATTATAGTCTTTCTTTCTTTCTTTCTTTCTTTCTTTCTTTCTTTCTTTTTATCATCCATACTTTCATTCTTTCATTCATACGTTCTTTTTTCTGGCATTCTTCCCTTCATTCATTCATTCATTCATTCATTCATTCATTCATTCTTTCATTCATTCATTTGTTCTTCATACATTCTATAATTTATTTGTTTGTTTTTCTTTCTTTCGTTTATTCATTTTTTCAAAGATTTTCTTTAATTCATTTATTCATTCATTTTTCTTTCTTTTTTCTTTTGTTCATTCATCCATAATTTCTTACTTTTTGTTTATTTGTTTTTCTTCCTTTTAATGCTCTCTTTCTTTCTTTTTATCATCCATACTTTCATTCTTTCACTCATACATTCTTTTTTGGCATTCTTCCCTTCATTCATTCATTCATTCATTCATTCATTCATTCATTCATTTTTTCAAAAATTTTCTTTCATGCTTTTCATTCATTCATTCATTTCTTTCTTTCTGTCTTTAATTCTTCCATTCATTCTTAATTAATTCTTTCTTTTCATTCTTTTGTTCAATCTTTCTTTCATTAATGTCTTCTTTCTTTCTTTCTTTCTTTCTGTCTTTCTTTCATTACTTCTTTCATTCTTTCACTTGCAATTTATCATTTAATTTATTCATTCATACATTTTCTTTATTTGTTTTTCTTCCTTTTTAATTCTCTCTCTTTCTTTCTTTCATTAATTCTTTAATTTGTTTGTTCATTCTTTCTTTCATTCTTTCATTTGTCTTTCATTCAATATGGTTTTCATTAATTTGTTCATTCTTTCTTTCTTTCTTGCTTTCTTTCTTTGTTTTTGTCTCCTTCTTCCTTTCATTTGTTTTTTCATTCTTTCTTTCATTCAAATGTTTTGTTTTTCATTATTTCACTGGTTCTTAAATTCCTTCTTTATTTTCCTTCCTTCCTGCCGAGTATGAGCTGATGCGTGACGCTGACGTGACCTGGACGTCTTCACGCTAACGGGGTTTCCCTCTTTCTGATTATCATTTCATTTCTCATGCAGTGCAGTCTTCAGTCTCGTACTGTTATTGCGGTTGGTTATTGAATGATGACACACACTCCGCTCTCTCTCTCCTTTCGTCTCCACAGGGTTTGTACATCTTCCTGGTGTATGCGGTTTACAACAGCGAGGTAAGAGTGTGTCTCTCACGCTGGGGTTTGGTGTAGATGCTACGTGCTGGAGCGCCATGACTCTCTGTACGTTTGTTCTCCAGGTGCAGAACGCTATAAAGAGAATTCAGGAGAAGAGGAAAGCTCTGTCGTTTACTGTAAGAAAGACAGTAATATCATTTATTTAATTTTATTTACGGATTCGTTTTATAGAGTAATATTAGCTAGCTACAAAGATAGCTAGCTATTTAGCTATTTATGTTTAGCTTCCACTCAGTGTAGCGCTCCCAAGTTTTTTTTGTGCTATTTACTAGCTAAGGAGTGTTTGTAACTAAACGCCTAGTCCTCATTGCAGTTTCTGGTCTTGCAGAATTGCTCTCAGCCAATCAGCTTCTTGCCAACTCAGAGGACTCCTGGTGCATCATGGGTAGACAGCTTGCCCACCCCTTCCAGCCCAGAGAGCAGTAGCTCCAGTCACATGACCATCTCCACAGCGAGCTCGTTTGTCATTAAGAACGGTGTGTGTGTTTCTGTGTGTGTGTGTGTGTGTGTGTGTGTGTGTGTGTGTGTGTGTGTGTGTGTGTGTGTGTTAGACTGTGAAGTTTGCAGTGTTGTCAATCTCACACTTTCTCTCTTTCTTTCATTGCCTCTCTAGAGAGTTTCGGAAATGACAAACTTGTACGCTTCTCATTAAAACCGACTTTGGAAAATCCAGTAAGCATACACACACACACACACACACACACACACACACACACACACACACACACACACACACCATGGACCATAATTATGAATCATAATGAAGCATTTTGAAACAATCATAGTGAATAAGGATGAATCAGAATCAATCATAACGACTCCAACATTAACCTGTAACTTCTACTATAACACACACACACACACACACACACACACACACACACACACACACACATTTAAACCACAAACCACATTCACTTACCATATGGTATTTTTGAATTTCATTATTTATTTATAGATTTACTGGTTTATGTGCAGTTATGAATATTTGTTTAAGCCCCGCCCCCTCGGCTCCCTGATGCCTCGACCCCTCCCTCCCTTCCCCCAAATCATTACCTACAGTAGACATTTTGGTAAAAATCCTTGTCCTTTTAAACGACGAGCTCTTGCAGCATAACCAGTGTTTCATAAAATCTCATGTACGCAAAATTGTAATCAAAACATGAAACATTTAAATTAGTAAAAATGTGTTAAAATGTAAAGCTTGGTTAACACTTGTTACAGTCAAAGATATGACTTTCTGAATATAAATACAGTACATATAAAGACAGGAACATAACTTCATACTAATCTCTGATCTCCTCCTCCTCAGGCAGTCCAGCTGATGGCCTTCAAACCCTCAGGTAATCTCACAGAAAAGCTGAAGAACTCAGGATTTGGCAACCCTTAGAGTCGTCTAAGTAAACACATTTAGTCGTAAGAATTCGTCCAAACCAGCTTGTATGAAAAGCTCTGAATGGTTAAGGTTAGGGGTTAATAAATCACAGACGTTCTTACTTGGTTTGTATGAAATCCAACCTCTCGCACACACACACACACACACGCTGTTGATATTCTGTGTGAGGTTGTGCTGCACAGAGGGTTGAACTCTAGAGGGTGCTGTATTCGCTAATACTAACAGATTCACCTGTGAAGGTTCTCACGTAGATGTTTAAGTCTACAGAAATATTGCAGAACATATTAATGAGATCTGAATAACATTCAACATGTGTGTTTTTTAAAAAAATGAAAATATGAATAAAAAAATAACCCAAAGAGATTAAAACAAAACATCTGATTAGATGCACTGCTGCATGAATGTGAGATGTTATTACATAGAACTGGTTTAGGGTGAGACAAAGCATATTCAGAGGCTGTCTACATAGAGAATGGAAGAGAATGGAATGATATATTATGATATAGAGTACAATAGAATAGCATAGAGTAGTATATAATGGTATAGAGTACAGGAGAATAGAATAGAGTAGAGTAGAGTAGAGTAGAGTAGAGTAGGGCGTAATGGTATGGTGTTAAATGAAATAGAATAGTATCGTATGGAATGAGGTAGAATAGACATGAATGCAATAGCATAGAATGGACTTGATTATAATAATGAATAGAATTGAATAGAATTGAATAGACTAGTATAGACTGGAACAGATGGGATGGGTGGGAATACAGTGGAATAGAACAGAGTAGAATAGAAATGGATAGAAATTGGATAGTGATTATATTAGTTGCAGTGTTCAGACTTGTGCTAATTGAATACTGAATTTTCTGTTACAGCCTGTTGAAGATGGGACACTGGTGGACTACACATGCTGCTGACCTACATACACACACACACACACACACACACACACACACACACACACACACACACACACACACACGGCGAAGCAGCTGGAGAAGAGCGGGCCTCTCCCACACTGCAGTCCCCCTCGTTCCCAGGGTTAAAGCGAAACAGTGCTGTGTGTGTGTGTGTGTGTGTGTGTGTGTGTGTGTGTGTGTGTGTGTGTGTGTGTGTGGGATAAAACAGCAGACAGTCCCGAAGTTCTTCTGGGATTCTCCTCCTCACTCTTCACAGAACTCACCCTGCTGAACGCGAAGCGTAGTTAGTGTTAGGAGTGGACACACAGCGAGTCCCACAGCGACCAGGCGGCTTCAGCTGTCAGTGAGCCGCTTTAACCGTGACTGTAGCTCAGTAGGTTAACGTAGATACGCTGTAATGTCACCACACACTGACGTACGACACACCGACAAACGACACACTGACAAACGACACACTTTAGTCCTGTGTGACGTGACCATACTGACGCCTGCTTACTGGAGCAGAGCATGAAATAGGAATTATTTGGATTAGCGAGGCATTGGTGCACAACGCGTAGCTTATAGAAAACTAAGTTTCTTTGGCATTTTCTGGCTGTATGATCTGAGGAAACAATAGTGACGTGATTTTTATTTCTGTTCCAAATCTGATAGATGGAAATTATATGTGTCAGGAAAAAGAAATCGTGAATTGCTTTGACAATAATGAAAAAGACTGTAAATAAACCTGCCGTAAAACTTCAGTATGGTGAGCTGATTTATTTAATAAGTATACTAATAATAAGAGTAATAAAGGATGCATTGGATGCAATTTGCTAATACCGTGTATACTTGAGCTAATCCACTGGTGTGTGTCAAAGTGTGGAAACTGAATATAATGGAGTAAGCAGCTAACAGTCACTAACACGTAATTAATAAGTAATAAGCACCTCCATATTCAAATCTTAGTATATTTGCTTCAAATTGCGTTTTCACATAAACGTTACCATTAAATAAAATGTCAAGCAGAACTAAAATATCATCTACATCACTTCTGCCTTTCTGATACAATCCCAACTTTAGTCTTTAGGGGGCGGGGCTTCCTAAAGCCCTAAATGATATCAAATTGTGTTAGCTGGTTGCGGTTGTCCAAGATGTTTAGCTACACAATACGCTAACATCGCAACAAACATTGGAAGGTAATTCACTACATTTTTGGTAAATTGAAAGAGAAAATGAATCGACAGCTTCTGACCAATCAGAATCCAGAATTCAAGTAAATTACAGCTTACTCGTTTTTGCTGTTAATAAATATTAAGTCAATATCGCAAAGTATCAGCAGGTACCTAAAAAAAAACAACAACCAATAAAGATAAAAGTACATGCAGCAGATATATGTGTGAACATGTCATGTTGTCTCTTCCCTTCCCTGGGTCTTCATATCGGACTTTCAAACAAACACACAAATCCACGAGTCAAAGAAGAAAAGGGGGAAAAAAATCAATTCTTCGCCATATGAGGTGCAGTTGAAGCCAATCATTTTCCTAAAAGCAAGACAAAGCGAAGAGGGGAACTAAAGGAGTGTAAATAGGGCCGAGGAAACACACTCTCGCTTTGTGAGCGCACAAAAGGACGGCAACATGTGTGAATGTTTTCTGACCTTCCCATCACGCTTCTTTAGAGCGCCGCTGGAGAGTCTCTTAGAGACAGTCTGGAGGACGCGCCTTTCTCCACAGCACTCGAATGAACGCGTGCATTCAAAAGCCATGCGCGCACACACACACACACACACACACACACACACACACAGAGAGAGAGAGAGAGAGAGAGAGAGTCTGGCACTCCCTTCTCCTCCGGTGCAGTCGGGTTTGTCTGCAGCACACGCTTTTGGAAAAATGAATCCCCATCCGCTCTATAATTTCATTTCTTTATTTCACATTTTGATAAGAAATAAAGCACTTTGCAGTCAGATAATGTGGACAAGCACAAAAGATCTTTTTTTTTCTTTTTTTTTTTACGTAAATGAAGTATTTCCGTATTATAAGATATCACCTCTGTATCTGACATTAGTTAAATAAATAGTATTTCTGTCTTCAGCTTCGTAGCTTCGTAGGTTGACCTCTAAGCGTTTCTGAATAACCGTCTAAACAATACTGATGCTGACTGTAACTAGAAAGGACAGAACACGTTTTTACAGTTACACTCTTCCAGAGAAAAACACGAAGAAAAGAAAAGAAAAAGAGAGAGAATAGAAGTGTGATTTCGGCACATTACCACATAGAAATACACAAACGTTAGCGTGAAATTGCATTTTTTTTTTTTTTTTTTTTAATTAAAGTCCCAGTCAGGATGCGTGCGCACAAAGATCCTCGAGCTGCGTGAAACTGAATAGAAATGGAACGTGGGTTTGTCTGAAATGTGGAAAACATATGGCGCAGTGATTCTCCTGCTATCCTGATTGGGGCTTCAAACGCACGCACGCACTTACTCACGGTATTTGTCAGTATTTTTTAAAAAGAGAAAAGAGATGAAAAGGATGCGCAGGTGGTCGATGAAATAATGGACACCAGTACAGAAAGGATCCGCAATTACACATCCACAATTTTAGGAACACCCTCAGCACGCTGCTTTATGCCCGCCTAGGTGTGTGTTCTGGGTAGCCATGCTGTCATGTCACCTTTAACGCAGTCAGTGAGCTGGGGTAGATATTCTTCTGTTTCTGTATTAACCTCATTAGTGCAAGTTTTCCTTTTTTGAAGAGGAAGGTAGCATTTGTCATCTAATGGTGCACCTGAAAATAAATTTTCCTGCATATGGAAAATTTTAAGAAGAAGAAGAAAAAAAAAAGACAACAAAAAGTGCCTTCGATTTTACCTTCAACCAAAAAAATTCCTGATGTTAGTATGAATGTGATCTGAATGTGTAAATGTCTCCATTCCTGCTCTGTGGAACACGAACGTGCAAATGTCCAGCGTGGAAACGTTAAAGCCGAAGCTCGGTCACTGCCATAGTGTGAAAATTTCTTTTAAAAATGTTACGAAATCGAGAAAATAATCAGAGAATTTCGGCCTGTTTCTTTAGTCTTTATCGTCGTAGCTCTAACTAAAAGCAACCACCACCTCATGAAATCCATAATTAAGCCTTGATGTGAAAAACGCTCAATAAACCTTTAACCTTCCGCGTATCAGTAACATCACATTTTCATTTTCGAGATCTTGGAATTGTAGTGTTTTATCTGACACGTTTAAGATTTTATCCATCCTGCAATAGTTCAAGGTCGAAGCAGATACAGAATGTTCAGCTGTCTACCATAAGTTACACACAACAGCAATATTCCGGTGAATTCAGTGGCATGTCAATAACATGTTTTAAAAGACAAAACTCACAAAAAGGTCAGATCGAGACGAATAATCATTTGCTAACAAGCATTTTTTCCCCCCAATACCAGCTCATGTACAATATGCATATCAAATACGTACACTGGCATGTCCAAATTGTACTATATCGATCATAAATGTTGGAAAACAATAAAATAAATGAAAAAATAAGAATAGCACAGAATACAGAAGCACTCGTTGTACTTGTACAATGACAGTAAAAGTATTTGTATTTTAACAAAAGGCTTTATCGATCAGAGGACATTTTGCTCTTTGATGAATCACTTGTGGCAGTTTACTATAGGTTTTTTTACGCTATGTCAACGGTCATGTCGACATCTTCACAGTATATCACGGGCAAACTACAAAAACGAGGCCAGCCGAGACGATTTCAGGGGCTCCGAAGCGCGTCAATGGCTCAGAAATTGTCATTATCAAAAAT
This sequence comes from Pangasius elongatus, assembly GCA_033441825.1. Lineage (NCBI taxonomy): Eukaryota > Metazoa > Chordata > Actinopteri > Siluriformes > Pangasiidae > Pangasius > Pangasius elongatus. Next base: position 23,990,346 of record JAKKZN010000008.1, on the reverse strand, counting down.
ACCCAGAAAACAGGCTGTCGAAACTTTTCTTTTTTTTTTTTTAAGTAAAAAAAAAAAAACCCCAAGGCATTATAACATCGTACGAATTAGTAATCCCGACACATAAACATGCAATTACAATTAAATCTGAGAAAACTCGAGACATTAAAACTACAGCCAAAACCCTGAAAACGAACGCCTAGCATTTGCGACGTAGCGAATTGCTCTCTCTCTCTCTCTCTCTCTCTCCCTCTCTCTCTCTCTCTCTCTCTCTCTCTCGTGTATGTGTATCAGTTTAGAAATAAGAGTCTGCAACATTTTGCAAAGTGAGCCGCGAAAACGCGCGCTTTCTCTCGCGGCCCGAGCCTGAATGAGAAATGAATGCAGGAATTTTGAAAACTGTTCACTTTGTGTCAAAGCGCTGAAAATATTATTCACAGTTCAGTTCACCGCACAGTGGCGTTCGGTTTGAAAAACTCGGGATGGAAAAATTAAACAAAAAAATGCTTGTTAGCGACGTTAAAATACTGTAAGGAACCATAAGAGAGATTAAGCCTTCAAAGATTCGACCAAAATTCTGTTGTTTTTTTTTTCTCTCTCTTAAAGGAAAAAACTACGCAAATGAAATATTAGTCCAGAATGAAGCGCTGACGTGAAACATGTTCAATAAACATATAATATTCCGTAATACTACCAAAAAATAGGAACTCACAGTGGCTATATAATGATCAGCAATTTCATTGTCCAAACTGGAAATGATATCTTGCCACTAGGCATGTGCCGATTATCGGTAATATGCTATATCATGATATACAGTATATTGTCGCCGTGGAGACGGCATAACAGTATTTTCGGCCAGGTAAAAACTGAACGGAACATTTTGAAGCCTCAATCCCATAATTGTGGCCACCACAACGGAAAGAACTGCCATTCCAGCTGAAGTGCCAGCCGAGACAATGTTTAAATATCGTGACGAATATCATAAAGCTCAATTAGTTTCCGTCTCGGCTAAAGATCGGCACATGCCTACTAGCCACACACGATGCACGAACGACATCAGATACGGTGTTAATAGCACTTAAGAAATAGAAAAGCTCCCAGTGTCCTTTAGCTTTCGCGGCTCAGTGGCGATCCCACGCACACACACGCACACACACCTCTGATTCAGATGGTGGTGGCTCTCTTGGCGTGCAGCATCTCGATGAGCAGGTTGTTGCAGGGCACGTCTCCGCTCAGGTGTTTGGAGCTCAGGTACTCCTCGGCCTGGGCGCTCAGGGCGCAAACCTCGGGCAGCCGCAGCACCAGCTGGCTGAACCTGTCCACGTGCTGAGGGTACGAGGTGAGTGTGTATTCCAGCAGAGCACTGTTCACCTGCTCCTGCACGCTCTCCACCAGTGCCTGGTTCTCCAGAAGCTTCACGTCTGCAGAGATTGGGGATGATTTATAAGGATGTTTTTTGATAGTGAATATAAAGTACTTTTCTCAGCTGCTCTAGATTATACTGGGCATCTCCTGTATAATCTGCAAATGTGAATATAAATGCCATAAGTATATGTATAAATTATATCTAGATAAGATAAGATAAGATAGACTTGAGTGATCCTGAAGGAAATTTTTTACGCCAACTTACTCAAGACAATATAAATGATAATGAACAAATAACAGTCGAAAGGGTGCCAATAATTCTGAAGCTGACTGCTTGCATAACAGCATTTGTGTGTCTGTGTGTATGTGTATGGGTGTGTGTATTTGTATTATTTATGTATGTTCATTTCTGAGCTTAAGTGATTGTGGTTTTGTGTGTGTGTGTGTGTGTCTGTGTGTGTGGGAGAGAGAGAGAGAAAGAGAGAGAGAGAGAGCACGAGAGTGTACATGTGTGTGTGTGTGTGTGTGTGTGTGTGTGTATGTGTGTGTGAATGAGTGCTTGCTGCACATAACAATAGCCTGAATGGCCCGCTTAGCCGGGTCTCGTCAGAAAAGCCATTCAACCTCTAATTAAAACGTTGAATAACTCTGAAATAGATTTGAAGGACACAAATTACCCAATAAACCTGTTACCATTTCCAGATGGAGCGAGAGAGGCTGAATGTGACACAGAGTCGAAATGGAAAATGCTTTTGGACTCAGGCTTTTTTTTTCCCTCTACATGCTTTGTGCCCTGCAGGCAATACATTTTTTTTTCTGGGAAAAAGGCGTCTTGTTTCTATGGGCTAACACAGCATTATCCAACAACGATCGTTTAATGAAATATTCCTCACTATTCAAGCCTTCTGCATGTCGCCCTTCTGCCTCAAATGAAATTTCAAATGTTTATGCAAAATGTGATTTGCATGAGTGAACAGATGAATTTAAAGGGAAATTGTCATAGATTTCTCATAAGGTATAGAAACAGAAATTCATATTTGACTTACTATAAGATTTGGTAACATTTTAATTAAGTATGATGTATGCACACATAAACCTACATAAACTGTTCCTGATAACTGACATAAACCTACATACACTATTCCTCACATAAACCTACATAAACTGTTCCTGATAACTGACATAAACCTACATAAACTATTCCTCACATAAACCTACATAAACTGTTCCTGATAACTGACATAAACCTACATACACTATTCCTCACATAAACCTACATAAACTGTTCCTGATAACTGACATAAACCTACATAAACTATTCCTCACATAAACCTACATACACTATTCCTCACATAAACCTACTTAAACTGTTCCTGATAACTGACATAAACCTACATAAACTATTCCTCACATAAACCTACATAAACTGTTCCTGATAAC
>JAKKZN010000008.1:23965697-23976626 GCA_033441825.1 Pangasius elongatus | reverse complement strand
AAATAAATAAATAAATAAATAAATAAATAAATAAACATTGTGCATCCACTGTGCTTGTATCTATAAAAGCTAAAAAGATACACTGTAGGCTGCATGAACCGAAACCTGATGTATGAATGTCCGTTATTTTGTTGTTTTGTTTTTGTTTGTTTGTTTTTTGTTTTTTGGAAAGTCAGACTTCATTATAAACGCTGATGGACGTCTTTGATCAAAAACATTATTCTGAACCAAAATCAAGCCCATTTGCAGAAAAAAAAAGAAAAAAAAAGAAAAAGCAAAAAATATTATACAAAGAAGAATCTGGAGGCAGAAAAACAAAAACACTCCTGAAAGATCAGCGGCACGTTCTGAAATAAAGTTATCGAAATTTAAAGTCATATTTAGGATAAACCTCTAGGCTGCAGACCCACAGAGCTCTAAGCCACACACACACACACACACACACACACACACACACACACACACACACACACACACACACACACACACACACNCTCGTGCACCCTTTTAACAGAAAGCTCAGGTGTTGAAGATGTTTGCAAGCACGTCCACTTAACCCCCCACCACGCACACACACACACACACACACACACACACACACACACACACACACACCTAACATGCCCAAAAGCTAATCCCAAATAGTCTATGTAATGGGTAGATGTTAGGATATAGAAGCCGAGCGATATTATCGGAAACTCGATACATCACTGAATGATTTCACTGAACAGACTTTCAGCCAAATCAGCACTTTACTATAGAATCTACATTTCATCCAGAGTGCTTTTTACTTAATTAAAAAAAAAAAAAAAAAAAACTAACATATATATTTAAATATTTAGAAATATACAGTCTCACAAAACGCGTCAGTTCTATGATATATGACGTCATACACCGCAATCAGTCATTACATATCGTGTTGTGATGTGGATATTAAAGATTTTATTTTATTTCGCCTGTATTATTATTATTATTATTATTATTATTATTATTATTATTATTATTATTATTATTTTAGCAGCGAAGCATAAAAACACACCCCAACTCCAGTTTAGATATTAAACTACTATCATTATTAGATGTATATTTTAAGGTACATATGTGGGCGTCTAAATTATTTGACGTCAGAGAATTTGCGAGAGAGAGAGAGAGTGAGAGAGAGAGAGAGAGAGAGAGAGAGAAGAGGTTTTCTTCATTATTTGATCAAGGTCATTTCGGATTAAAAAGAAACTGACGTCAATCAAGACATTAATGTCGCTTTAACGCGGTGAAACAGAACCACTGTGGCTCAGGAGATTAAATATCTCAGCTGTTTACGCTTTATCTGACTCACAGTCCAACATCTGATCAAATACATATCAAGTGTTATATAAAATATATAACAATAGCTATATAATAATAATAATATATTTCACATGTAAAAAGCCGCAAATAAAGAAATGCGCATAGTGAAATTCAGCGCAGTTCACAGAACAAAACTGTCATTTATCCTCAGTCTCATGTATATAGAGTTATTTTTAACAGTAACTTGTCTGACCCGTTGTTAAGCGCTCTATTTGGTTGTAATTTATTTCTTAAATTTTTGTTAAATCGATCTAATATTTTATTAGCAATTTATTAGCAATAGAATAAAATAAAGCGCGTCTGTTTGTCTAAAATCCCGACAAATGCAGAAGTTCATAAATGACCTCGTGTCGGCTTTACTTTATTATTTAATCAGCAGGAAACAGAATAAACCTCTGAACTTATTCTTGAAAATTAGCAGAATAAATAAATGAAAAGCACATTTAGCTTAACCGACTGTTCGTTTTTAACTTTATTAACTAGCTAGGCTAATATCAAGAAAGGCAACAAGATATCAAATCAGTTTAAGTATACATGTGAATATAATAATAATAATAATAATAATAATAATAATAATAATAATAAAAACGCATACTGTTAATTTGAACAAAATCAGCAAACTAAATAACCAGATTTTTTTTTCTACACAATTACAATTAACGGAACCGAATTGAAAATAAAAATCTTTTAAAATATTAATATCTACATGAGTATAATAGTGGACTAGGATATGTACATTATAGGTGGATAAACATTTCCTTATTTCAGCATAAATAATATCTGGAATTATTTTGGATATTGTGATGAAGATGGAGCTCTTCTAGAGGCTCTAAACACATTTAATCCGACTTTAGGTTTAGCAGAAATACACACAAATACACACATTATTTAATTACATATTTTCACTTCTGTATCCACGTAAAAGATGTAAGATGAAACGTCCAAAATGGCGTCGTGTTAAAAAGTAAACCAGTTTCTGAAGACTTCTAAGAGAACGAATTTCGTGTTATGTTTTTGTCACGTGTTTAAATGATTTTAAGTGAAATAGCATGTGTGTAAATAATTTCACATCACTTCAGTATTTAACAAATCCGAACACAAGTGTTTTTTTTGTAGTAGAAAATATATTACAAAGATTTCTTATAACAAATCATGAGAATATTGCAAAAATAAAATAGTTTATGAAATCGGATTTTATTTTTATATTTAATCGGATCATGTTCGCATTTTGGTTGGATCTGATTGGGTGTGATGTGGTTTTCTGCTGAGGTTCTTACCTTTACTTTGCGCCTCCAGCATTTGACTCAGTGTGTGTGGTGTGTGTGTGGAAAAAGACGGCGACGCTCCTCAGCAGCTCCGGACGAGTCCAAATAACCACACACACATGCACACACACACACACACACATATATACACACACACACACACACACATGCAAACACACACACACACACGCACGCACACGCGCGCGCGGAGATGGAGATGGAGATGGAGTGTGTGAAGCTGTGTGAGCCGGTGTTCAGCTGCTGCACCGTCCGCGCGCGCCCATGTTGAGTGTGTGTGTGTGAGCGCGTCCGCTTTATGCGCCGGGCGGAGAGCAGAGGCGCCTTCATTGGACATCACACACTCATGTGACTCTCAGACACACACACACACACACACACACACACTGGAGATGATGATGATGAGGAGGAGGAGGAGGACGAAGCTGCCAAATCCCACAGATTTGAATGAACACTTCAGCACTGAATTAACACACGTGAACGTTTTTCTCCAAACTGGACTTATCCAGCTGCTGAAACACTGCACTCCACTGTAGCAAATTCAACACTGATGCTTGTCTTACACAAAATAACTCATTATAAGCACACACACACACTCTGCTCTTCAGACTCTGACGTGTAATGATTTAGGCTTGTTCATATTATAGTCTGTAAACATGGGGAAACAGTAACAGGAAATATGTGGAAATGCCTGTAGTTTACACACATTACACTGTACATTACAATTTTAAAAAAAACAGTCATATGAAGTTTACATGAAAGTCTGAAAATCTTACAAAACCACATAAAACACTTTCAGCCTTCAGACTTGAAATGATGTCAGATGATGAATGACGTCATTTATTTCATGTCGGTATTTCACCTGTCTTCACATATTCATAAGAAATTAGGAGGGGAAATAAAATGGAGTGTGTGAAATGACGTGGAAAAAAAACACATCACCTAATTTGCACAAAAGTCTGAAAAACGAAAACAAACAAAACCAAAACAAAAAAAAGACAAGAAAAACCCACAGAGCTTCAGACTCAGAGATGGACTTATGTCAGGTGTGAAGGTGTGAAGTGTTTAATCCGAGTCGTGTTACTGTTTCATCTGCTGTCACACTTCACACGCTGCAATACTTTTTGTTGAACGATGTGAAACATATAACATGAAAATAACACGAAATATATAAAAATCCTTGTACAAATCACACACTACATGAAAGTCTAAAAATCTTTTTTAAGTCATTTATCTAAATATTAAAACACTAAAAGGGAAAAAAGCAACATGGCCTTCAGTCTTTGACATGAAATGAAAAAATATCAAATATGTGAAAATGTTGCATTTAAATTAAAATCACTTTTAATCATTTTACATGAAAGTCTCAAAAGCCCTTTTCAGATGTTCAGACTCTGGCATGAAATAATAATGTGATGACGCTATAACGTGGAAAATAACACGAAATACGTGAAAAGAAAAGAAAAGAATTAAAATATCACATCACGCATTGTTCATGAAAACGTGGATGATTTGACTGAACATTATTTAATGTTTCAACAGTGTAAGAGTTCCTGAACATCCTAAACATCCTAAACATCCCAAACTCCCAAACTGTACCTGGTTACTTATGTTAGGTTTTTTTGTTTGTTTGTTTGTTTGTTACATTTTACATTTAATTCTTTAAGTGTTAAGTGCCACAGTTTAACAAAACAAAATTCCCACCATAAATATTGACATAATGTGGAAAAGCTGCTTCAGTTCAAAAAGTTCATCAGAAGTTCAAAGAAGCATCTAGAAGATTCTTTCAGAGAAACAAAAAGAGCCTCTGGAGCAATCTTTCAGTGTCCGACATTTTTGTTTTCTGTGTAGTTTCTGTTTAATAAGCCTCAGGGACTGGGAATGTAAAAGAGCAAAAGAAGCTTAATATAGAATTGTAAACAAATGAGTAAATACTAGCATTAATTTAGCATTGATATACAGCAGTGTTCAGCTTGATTACACCTATAAAAAGCCAATTCAACACTTCTGACAGGTTAATTAACACTAACAGTGTTGCCTTTGCTTTCACAGGGGTGTATTAACTCTTGAGTGGTGGGTTTGAACAGTTGCTTAACACATGCAGTGTTGGGTTAGCATCCACAGCCTTGAATTAACACTAACACTGTGTTATTAACTGAATAAGGACAGTTTAAACAGAGCATACAGTGTCTAATTCGCTTTTATAGTCTCGAATTAACACCTACAGTGTTAATTAGCACAGTTTAAGCAACACTAGCACTGAATTAGCTTTTACATAGTTGAGTAACTCACATTCATGAATCAGGACAGTTTCATTAAACCCTAGATTGCTGAATTTCCTTTTCCAGTCTTGACTTAACACACACCTACAGTGTTAATTAGGACAGTTTAATTAAACCACAGAGTGATTCGTTTCCTTTACCAGTGTCAAATTAGCTTTTGTAGTGTTGAAGGAACACCTAGAGTACTATTAACCCTTTCATTGCTGAATGAGCACAGTTTAATTAACACATGCAGTGTTGGGTTTGCTTTTACAGAGTTAACTCTTGCAGTGATTAGCTTGGGATTAGCTTTTATAGTGTTGAGTTATTAAACGTCAAAACTTGTAAATACTCATTCAGGAGGTTTAAAAATGTCGCAGATATCTTATCATGTCTTGCGTTTCTTTCTTACGCCATCCCTTTCTGTGAAATAGCCACGTGTAAAGCGGGAGGTTCACGTGTCTTTCACTGCTCACGTCCACTCCATTATTCACATATAAACCAGGTTCGGGTAAAATAATAAAGCTAAATCCACGAGTAATGGAAAGCCGCGTGAAAACATCATAAAGGAATATGAAGATGAAATGATTAAATCCTGTAGAGGACTGGACCATCACGAGGTTCCGGGGGTTAGGGCTCAACGCTGGAAGTCGTTTACACTACACACACACACACACACACACACACACACCTCAACACCGAGCCTGGAGCTGTGTTCAGTCCCGTAATGAGCTGAGTGTGGAGTGTAACCGAGGCGAGAGAGAGAGAGAGAGAGAGAGAGAGAGACAGAGAGAGAGAGAGAGAGAGAGAGAGAGAAAGAGAGAGACAGAGAGACAGAGAGAGAGACAGACAGACAGAGAGACAGAGAGAGAGAGAGAGAGAGAGAGAGAGAGAGAGAGAGAGAGAGAGAGAGAGAGAGAGAGANACACACACACACACACACACACACACACACACACACACACACACACACACACACACACACACACACACAGAGCAGTGTGTTTAAGCCGCACTGCTCGGCACCTCCATGCGGTGTCTCTGTTCAGAGCAGCACAGAAGGATATTTCAGCTTAGCTGCTGTTTTACTGTGACCAAGAACAGTCAAAATGAAAAAGCACTAAATCCACCAACAACATCAGAACCTGCAGAAAGCAGCAGCTGAAATCAGCTAAAACATGGACCTTGTTCAGAAGCAGGGAGAGAAAGAACACTAACACACCTGTTATAACTTGCAAATGATATACAGTACTGTGCAAAAGTCTTAGACACCCTATTTTTCTTTAGTACAAACGTTGTTATACATTTTTATTTTATGACTCCTACATTACTGATTCAGTACGAAAACATTTCAGATGTCCAAACATTAGTTTTTCAGCACAAAATTAAATGTTACACAGAAATGTTTTGTCAGTAAAGAAAGCAGCAGATTACATAAGAGACACTTTTCAGACCTAAAAACACATCATGAAGGCTGCTGGGTTTTTTCTGCAAAAATAAGATTCAAGTGTGACCGTCAAAGTCAACAGAAGAGCTGTGCTTGCAATTGTGTTCAGTTATTCTAAATAAGTAGATGGCTAAAGGAATGTTTGTTAGCATTAGCAAAAGCACTTTGTTAGCATTAGCAAAAGCACTCAGTTCTTTGGAACTGCCAGCTCACTCATTCTAAAATAAGCCATGTCCCTATTTCAACTGCAATAAGGAAAATATCTTCAGTTATTGTCATGGTGCATAATGTGAGTCGCTTAGGTCATCAGGACAGCTTGTGCAGTAAAAATGTGCAGTTCTAGATCAGCTGCTGGCTCAGAAACAAGAACCGGCACCTTACTGGTGAAAACAGGCTTATCATGTCCACTTTTTCCACAACATTATAGTTCCCAGAGCTCTGTTTACATAATCTGTGAATGCTTTAGAGAGATCTCGTCTACACCACGATCGGCTGTACACATGGGCATGCACACGCATCAGATTTGCAACACACCATCAAGTTCATTTTCAACAAAGATAATTAGAAAAATGCTGAGAGATGTTCGACTGCCAAGATAAAGTGCACGTGCACGTGTGTCCATGCCTGTTCTCTTCTTAGGCCAAGCACACGGCCAAGACTTCATAATAAAAATCACACGCTGAATTCCGAACATTATTTCAAGAGATTATGTAGTGCGTCAGGAGTGAGAGTTTTGGTCTTTCCATTGAAAGGGAGCCAACATGCACTCATGTGTACACACACACACGCGCACACGCACACACACACACACACACACACACACACACACACACACACACACACACACCCGACTGGCTGTCATTAAGTATTAAGGGGATTTGCTCTGCAGCTGACTGGGATTTTTAATATTGATTATGAGCACACAGGATAATTCTGCCTCAGTACTTTTAGCTCTGCATTAGTTGCACATTCTGGCTGCTAACAATCCTCTGAAACTCTTCTGACCACATCAGATAGGCGTGCACACAAAAATAAACTTGTGCTCTTGCACACACACACACACACACACACACACACACACACACACGCACACGCACACACACAAGTGTGAAGTGCGAGTGAGAGGGAAGCTGACAGACTGTTGGAAACTGCAGACTGAGAAAACACATCTTCAACTTTCAGGACCAGGAGCATGCATCAGAGCCTCTATGTCAATGTGTGCGTGTGTGTGCGTGCGCGTGCGCGCGTGTGTGTGTGTGTGTTTGCATGCGTGTGGCTCGTAGACTCCTACTTTGCGTGTTTAACAATATCAGTACTTTATCCACTGAGGCCTAAGCTGAAAGGAATTTATAACTCTTAAGCAACATTTTATAATTTATGTTGCTTATACATAACTCTATCTCTCTCTCTCTCTCACACACACACACACACACACACACACACACACACACACACACACACACACACACACACACACCCTCTCTCTATCTCTCTGTTTATCATTATTTGTTATCCATTTAATTCATTAACCTTGCAGGCACACATTCCTCACTCTTGTAACTACAGACATGTCGTATTAGTTTCCTGTAGTTTCTGATTAATAAGCTTTAAGACGAATAACTGGATAATAAACCCAGGGTTTAACAGATTAACAATACAGAACATTAAGAAATACATTTACTGCAAGTTTAACATTACGCTTTTTTTACTCATCTTGTTGTTACTGAAGGCTAAATCGTTTAGCTGTATCCTGTCAGTACTATTTAGTTTGATTTCATTATTCCATTAGCATAAGCTTTATCATTTACATATCGCTCTGCACACAAGCTAGTCACGTTTTTCCTCATATTTTTCAAATCTTCATTCGGCTGGATGTCAGTGTCTAACGTCCCCGGTTTCTAGTTAACACAAGTGCTCTTTAATATGTTGTTTGCAAGAATTTGAATTTCAGGACAACTGAAACTAAGAGAAGATGAAAATCAACAATCATTTGAATTGTGAAATGGGATACAGAAGGAGAAAAACGAGGGCCAGTATGTGAACAGAGGGTGGAAGGCTTCGACCTTGCTCCTGATGCCAGCTATAGATTTAAACGAGGGCTTTTATCGACAGGCACAAGGACCCCATAAATAATTTAGATACTTTGCTATTTAGATAGATTAATTTGCTATAAATACCTCTTATAATGCCTTCACCAGGGTTATACACATTTACAACTAAAAGCTGCATGACAAGCCATTGTGCATTCTGCCTTATTAATAGTAAATCCTTTTCCATCCCCATGTAATAAAGGAGATGGGAAAAAGCTCACCCTAATTACAAAGCATTTACTATTAATAAAACCATTCATTTGGAGGAAAGGCTATAATCTTGAGCAGCACAGGAAATGTCGGGAAAAAAATGAATTTAGTAACGTAGAACGTCCATCTTCACAACTAAACGAAAATAGCCGTTTTACCGATCTGTGGCAAAACCCATCAAATGGGACTCATTACTATTAAAGACAGTTCGAAGGAATTAATCCCACATTATGACTGTCATAGTGTTCAGTTTGTATATTACCATCAATAAAACATAGTGAGAATAAATAGGCCAAACAGGCTGAAGAGAATAGGCTATTTATAGTAATGCTAAAAACGTATGTTAGTAACACTATATGCACATGAGAGAAGATTTCCCACGGCTGGTCTGCATATTTAACAAAGAGATTTCATAAGGTTAATACGTGTTATGTGTATCATCAGCAAGGCTGAACATGTGGAAACGAAGAACACAGATATGCCCACATGCGTCCCAGGCCAACTCCGAGTGTGGTCTGAGTGATCAGACTGATCAAGACACGTTTGACTTCACGCCTCACTGCGCGTTTGTGATCGGATAACCCGGGATGGATGAAGAATTGTGAACATGGCTTTATACGCATCCTTCGAGTTATGCCCTACTCTAACATTTGCCTAAAACAGAGGTGTGTCTCTTCTGACGTTGAACTTAAGCCAATATTTTCTTGTGCAAAATGAGCACAAACAAGGGGTTGTATTAATTCCGGCACACTTTATAACAAATTCACATAACTTCATCACCCTGAAACACACACACACACACACACACACACACACACACACACACACACACACACACACACACACACGCACAGAAATCTGTTTCTCACTCCTAACTACATGCAATTTTAATAATAGGTAGGTAGGTCATAAGTCATTTTAATAATCTAAATGTGCCACCCAGAAATTTGAGTGAAGCACCTGCATAAACCAACACTGAATACTGAGAACTTTCCCCATGTACACACTGACGTAAACGTAATTTGCTGACTTTTGAACACAGCCCACAGTCACTGCACGAAATGGAAGAACAGGAAAATTAACAGGATGTTTAATACACTGGTGAAACTAGCTGCGCCCTTAGCTGACAGGACTGCTGCTGTTATTAAGGTGAAGGAAAGACATAACCAAATATTAGAAAAGAAATGACATACGTGGCTAAATTTTTGGCTGGGGAACTTGTATATGTTTATAAATTCGCTGACAGAGTAGCTGTCCAACAGGAACGCGGCTAGTTGTGCAGTATTCATTAGTACTATTTTTCATCACGCTCGCATAACTTCTTTAGAGAAAAGTAATATTCAGTGCACGTTAGTTTAAAGAAAAGGGAAAGCATTTGTGGAGCATACTTGTGCATATCTATCTAAACTCATCAACCAATACAATTGTTTATATCACCAATGATCCTACTCTTCCTCAAACGCTTCCTCTCTGGGAGCAGAAAATGGAAAACCCAAGGGTTAAAAGTGGACAGAGATCTCTGTGCTTTGCATCTTTAACTTGAAACCGTGGTGCTGTCAACTTCACAAAATGGTGCCACTTCACTATAATGTGTCACATTAGGAGTAGCACTGGTCTTCATCCCTCTGTCTTTCTCTCTCTGTGTCTCTTTCTGTCTCTCCCTATGTCTCATTCTGTCTGTGTCTCTGCCTCTTTCCGTCTCTCTCCGAGTCTCTATGTCTCTGCTTTTCTAACTCTCCCTGTCTCTGAGTGTCTCTCTCTTTCCCTCTGTGTGTCTCTCTGCCTCTCCCTAAGTCTCTTTCTCTCTCTCTGAGTCTCTATGTCTCTGCTCTTCTAACTCTCCCTATCTCTGTATGTGTCTCTCTTTCTCTCGGTCTATGTGTCTCTTTCCCTCTGAGTCTCTACGTCCCTGCCTTTCTGACTCTCCCTGTCTCTGAGTGTCTCTCTGCCTCTCCCTAGGTCTCTTTCTCTCTCTGTCTCACTATGTCATTCTCTCTCTGAGTCTCTTATGTCTCGGCTCTCTATCTGTGTGTCTATGTCCCTGCCTTTCTTACTCTCCCTGCCACTGTGTGTGTCAATTTCTCTCTGTCTGTCTATGTCTCTCTCTCTCTCTCTCTCTCTGTCTCACTATGTCATTCTCTCTCCGAGTCTCTTATGTCTCGGCTCTTCTAACTCTCCCTACCTCTGTATGTGTCTCTCTCTCTCTCTATCTGTGTGTATGTCCCTGCCTTTCTTACTCTCCCTGCCACTGTGTGTGTCAATTTCTCTCTGTCTGTCTATGTCTCTCTCTCTCT
>JAKKZN010000008.1:23879258-23897020 GCA_033441825.1 Pangasius elongatus | reverse complement strand
GCGTTAGCCCTCACGCCTGCGGCTGAAAACCGTCCACGGCTGAATTAAAATGAAAATGGAGTACGAGTCAAAATGCGTAACTAACTACCGTTCTGTGCTTTGAGAGTGTGTCCGTCTTTATCTGCAGCATTTCAGCCGTATCTTTAGCTTCAAGTGATCCTACTTGTGAAGATTCTTATCAGAGAAGCAGAGATGATCAGGGAGACCTGATATGTGGATAGGAGCTGACCGTGACAACACGAGCAGAGCAGCAGAAAAGGGAGGAGGATTGGCAATCACCTCGCATCAGCTTCAGTTTGACGTGACAATCAGAGTGTTCTAACGAGATGATTTTATGGTTCACCTCACCCCCCTCTTCCCCTTCCCCTCTCTCTCACATACACACTTAGGCTGTGTTGACGCTTGGGGCATCGAGGTGCCATCTTGGGTACAGCTTTGCGCTCATTACGTCTCACCGGATCTCACGGCACACGTGTGTATGCGTACGGACACAATGCGTTTGACGGGAGATGTCTCGCAACAAAGCGTCGCTGCAGTCAGAGTTGAGAGTGCGCAGAGACGAGGGAAGAAGTGCAGCTCTGTCAGCATCGGGAGAAAAGATGGATGGATGCGGTTAAGTCGTGATGGTGTGTGTGGCGCCGTGGAGCGTCACTGTCGGCCCGAGTGATCTGTCTCTCTCTGCCAAGCTTTATGGCCTTATCCTAAACATTACGCACTATAAAACCGGGCGAAACAAACCAAAAGAGAGACAAAGAAAGAGAGAGAGAGAGGGGCAGAGTGAGAGAACAGAAGAATGTCAATCCTTTAAATTCCTTTAAATAATTCTTTACATTTCACAATTTCCCTCGCTTGTTTCACAATAAATGTTGAAAAGCAGCTGTGACAGACCCAGGAGTGGCCTTTTAAATAAACTTTGCTCCTTGCTGAGCCAAAATGGCAGCTGTCTATTATTACACATTGAAGATAAACTGTGTGACGTTTCCCTTTCTTTTTCTGTGTGTGTGTGTGTATATATATGTGCTTGTGTGTGTGTGTGTGTGTGTGTGTGTGTGTGTGTGTGTGTGTGGAAGCCTTGCCCTGCCCTGGCCAGAACAGTAGTCTAGAATACTGAGGGCTTCTTCTTTCAGCAGCCTCAAAAGCCACCAATCCCGTCACTCTACCCTCGGGCTGCCAGAGGCTGGCCAATCAGAAGAGCCCATCGTGGTCACCTGACTCAGCATGGCCCTGTCTGTCAAGGCAGTCATATAAAGCTCAGCAGGCTCAGACAAGGCTGTGAATGTGTGTGCGTGTGTGTGTGTGTGTGTGCACGCACGCGCACACAAGTGTGCGTGAGACCGGCCGGGACTCTGTGTACCTTCAGTTTGCTTTGTGACTGGGGGAGAGAGAGAGAGAGAGAGAGAGAGCGCGCGCTTCTACGAACTGCTATTCAAGCAAGAAAGAGTGTGAGAGACAGAGGAAAGGAAAAGGAAAAGACTTTTAGCTGATGAGGGAAGTTAAGTCTGGTTTTCCCCCATGGACTCAACATTTTGGAAGCTACTTCCTCTCTGCATTTTTATTTTATTTTTTTGCTTTCTGTGGGTCCCTGATTCCTGATATCCTTCCGCATAATGGGTGAGTAACATTACAACTTCGTCATGCCTGTGTGTGTGTGTGAGTGTGTGTGTGTGAGAGAGAGAGAGAGAGAGAGAGAGAGAGAGAGAGAGAGAGGGTGAGTGTGTTTGGTGCCTCCTTGCAGAGTTCATTCAGTGCATTCTGGCGTCCCGATCTTGTTTGCTTTCCTGTTATCCGAGTTCTCAATGAAAAGCTTCTCACACACACACACACACACACACACACACACACATACATGTAGCCCCCCCGTCACCACCCCAGAGTCTGGAGTGCATCCAGACTGAACACTTCCAAACAAATCGGGATGATCCTCGTTAGTTCCACTATCCTCCGAGGGAAAGAGATAAAAATGTGACAATGAACGAGGTGGAGTTGCACTACTTGCTGTGATTCAGGGTTTTTCCCCCACAGATAACTGTCCTGAAATACTCTGAAACTCCAAACTAGCTGTCGATTGTTGGAGGCGACTACACGGGATCATGTGTGTGTATATGTGTGTGTGTGTGTGTGTGTGTGTGTGTGTGTGTGTGTGTGTGTGTATACGACGACAGACAGGATAGGGGGGTAAGAGGGGGTTAGCAAGGCAGACAGGGGGACAAAAGCGGCGGCCCCTCATCCAGACAGTCTGGGTCAGCCTTCATCACGGTTTAGGGTTGCTCGGGTCATCCAGCTGCGGAGAGAGAGAGGGACTGAAAGTGGGCCCCCGCAGGGTTAGAGGTGGCGAGACTTCTGATCCCGAGTCATTCCTAAAACCCAAAGAATGACGGGGTGTCAGATGAGCCTCTCTGACGCTGTCTCTCCTCTCTTTCTATCCACGACACTGCTTTTAGGTGATATATATACATACATACATACACACATACATACATATACACACACACACACACACACACACACACACACACACACACACACACACACACACACACACAGAGGCTCAGGAGGGGGAAGGGAGACGCTCCGACGAGAGGAGGTCTGCAATTATAACAAGCTGTCGGAGGGGGATTTTTTTTCCATTGCCATTCTCTAGTGTGCATGTGCGTGCGTGTGTGTGTGTGCGCGTGTGTGTGTGTGTGTGTGTGTGTAAGCTAGGAGCAGAAAAAAAAAATAACATGTTCAGAGTGCTAAAACAGTTTCACATTACCATAAAGAGATCATTTAAACAAAGAAACACTGGACTGTGTGTGTGTGTGTGTGTGTGTGGGGATATATCATGCTTGATTGTGCAAACGTCATGAATATTATTATAACACACAAAAAACTTTCAGAATTCCTCATCACTTGGGAAGAATGTGATAAAAATGTATGCATGATGTCCGTAAAAGTGTCCCGGCTGTCGTTTTTTGCGTTAATGTGTCATTTCTTCCCATGAACACTTGCAGAGTGGTATTTACACACACTAGCGCTTTTAGACGCAATAAGCAGCAGTGCCTCGTCACACACTCTCAAACGCCTGGTCTTCGCGTGAGGGTTAAAAGCGTTGGGCATGGAGTTACAGCAGGCCGGGTAGTTTTTGCTGAAGGATCGTGGTGCGTCTGGATCGGCTATCGTGAGTGATCGTGATGTATCGTTTCGCCCTGGCATTCTCTCGTCCTTATCTCTGATTGCTCGCGAGCATCATGAGGATTATCTCCGGAGAACGTGTCTGACTGCGTGCCTCTTTACGGGGCACGCTCAGATATGTGGGACGTGTAGAGTCTTGTCGGGTCGCGCGAGAAAGTCGCGCACGTGTGCAGTCCATCTTTTTAACAGAACGTACTGTATGACATCAGCTGTTTATGTTTATCTGATCTGTCTGTTCTCGTCTCACTGCTCTGTTCTTTCCTCTTTTTCTCTCTGTCTGTGAATAAAGCTCAGGCGCCGATTCGTGCCGCTCGCTCGCCGGTCCCACAATGAGCATCCGATCTCCAGTCAGCCAACACAAAGCCGTCTCTCTCTCTCTCTCTCTCTCTCTCTCTCTCTCGCTCCCTTCCTCCTTCTCTCTCTCCCCTTCTTTGCATTTGTCTCTCGCACACACTCATACAGCACAGACACGTACACACATACGTTGTGCCTCCCGGCCCTGTCCCATCCCCCTCGACTCTGTGATAATCTCGCACACTGGGAGAGTGTGTGTGTGTGTGTGTGTGTGTGTGTGTGTGTGTGTGTGTGTGTGTGTGTTTGGGGCGAGGGGAGGGGAGTGTGTGAGACAGGATATGGGAGTCTTTGATGAGGCTGTGAGGCGGAATAGAGTGCACTATAACAGCGTCCTAATCAGAGCAACTGTCCACACACACGCACACACACACACACACACACACACACACACACACACACACAGCTGTAAAACCTGTCTGAGAAGCACCACCTTGGGTCAAGACACACCCACACAGACCAAGTCATCATCCTAACACGTTTCCTTTAAACGATGCTCTCTCGTTCTGTCTCTCACTCTGGCTCTCTCTCTCTCTTTCATTGTCTGTTTCTCTCTCTTTCTGTCTCCCTCTCTCATTCCGTCTGTCTCTCTCTCCTTTATCTCTTTTGGTTTCCCCATCTCTTTCTCTCTCCTCTGCATGTTTCTCTCCCTTTTCTTTCTTTCTCTTTCTCTCTCCCTTCTTTTCTGTCTCTCGGTCATTCTTTCCGTCTCTCGCGNGCTCTTTCTTTTTATATATGCCTCTGTTTATACTTTCTCTCTGCGAGTGCCTCTCTCTCCTCTGTCTTTCTTTCTGTCTCCCTCGCTACTCTTTCTCTTTATGCCTGTCTCTCTACTCTTTCTCTCTCTTGTCTCTCTATTCTCTCTCTCTCTATTCTCTCTCTCGTTATGTCTGTCTCTTTATTCTCTCTCGTTATGTCTGTCTCTCTATTCTCTCTCTCTCTCTCTCTCTCTCTCTCTCTCTCTCTCACACATTCTTCCCAGCTTTGTTTCAGTCCCACAGCTACTCCATTCAACTCCTGCAGCATGATTTGTATCTAGCGTGCACTTTGCAGAAAGAATGGGACACACATTTAGCCATAGCAAAGCCCTATTCCACACACACACACGCACACGCACACGCACACGCACACACGCACACACACAGATTAGATCTTAATGTGCTTTTGAGTGCTAATTTCCTCACAAACTGATGTGTAGCAACAAAGCAGAAGATACAGCGTTAGCGGTGACACACTCTATACAGTAAAACAAACACACTCTGAATCATCAGCCATGTTGGATTTTAAAATAGCAGGTCGCGCAGCTTTTATAGTGCACACAGCTATTATAGCGCAGTGTGGAAAATATAGATCACAGTATGTTTTGCTAAGAGCTCGCTGGACCAGACCAGTGCAGAACATGCACAGTTAAAATTTGCAGAAGTTTGCATGCTTCAAAAAAAAAAAAAAAAAAAAAAAAAAATCGTGTGTGCTTTTATTTTGTAGGCAAACAAAGCACATGAAAAAGATCGATTTTTGCTTTTAAGGCTAAATTGCCATTAGGAAACCTGTGGCAGTGCCCAGGAGAGTATCTGTAGGCTGTGAGCAACATTAAATACAGTAAAGCCCATGTTCTCACACCACAGCGTGGGATTAAAGTAGTTGAATGAGATGGAATAATGTCGAAAAATCGACTGATCAGCATTATGATTGAATGATACATCACTATGATTTAAAAAAAAAAAAAAAAAAACAAAGAAGAGTGTCAAGATATGAAATTCAGTGCTGGCAAAGTTTGACCAGGAATTATTATGTAAGCTTATTTAAAAAAATAAAATAAAATAAAAAAAAAGAAGAATACAACCAGCTTGTTTACATGCTGCTTCAGATAAAACTGTGTTTAAAAAAAAAAAAAAATTTGCAGCGTAAAAACGTCCACGATTCTGACAGACAAGTGCATGAGAGTGCCGAGCGTCTGGACGTCCGCATACCTTCCTCAGAGATCTACAAAGACGAGCCACTTCAGATCATTTCTACGCCGTCACTTCTCTCGTCTTTCAGGTTATTAATCTGCACGCGTTCCCTTAGCACTTTGCATTGTTGTGCCTTCAGCTGTTTTTGTACCGTCACTCAGCGCGATGCAAATGTAAACGCACATGGAAATCACCGTAGCGTGTCTTCACATCACCCTGTTTTTGAATAAGGTCTCAAGCCAGGCACTGAACCTTTTTTTTTTTTGGAAGGCTCCTGTTTTTTTTCTTTTTTTTCTTTTTTTTACAGTGGCGTGTGAAGTCGTAAATGAAACTCGCAAAAGGAAGAGAGAGCTGAAAAACAAAACAAAAAATATGTAACTGTCATCCTGTTTTAGTTTCATTTTATGTCAGGATGAGTAATTGCGTTCCTCCGTGCTGACTTTTCACCTGTGTGTGTGTGTGTGTGTGTGTGTGTGTGTGTGTGTGTGTGTGTGTGTGTGTGTACGTGCGCGCGTGTACGCACACAGGGCCGCGACTCCACAGGCCGGAGGAACAGGAACACGGCAGCTCCTAGCGGTCATGTGCCGTGAAAAGAGCAGTGTGTAGCTGCGAAAACATCAACAAATCCGAGTTAAAATATTTGGTGTGTAAATAAAACGTATTCCGCCGAAGTGTTTTTAGCCTCGTCCTTCGAACCTTCATTGCTCTCCGCAGTGGTTTCTCTCAAATAGCTCCGTCTCCGTATGTTTTGTGTGATTGTATATTATTTTGCGATACCAATTTTGGTAACAAACATCGACTGGTGATTAGCATTGATGAGCGATTAGCTGAAGTTAAAGAGCTTGAATCAGTGGTGGGAAAATGTATTTCAGTTTTTATTTGGCATTTAAAAGAACTAATAATAGAACTAAGAAAGAACATTGATCATCTATAGTGTATCTGCTGATTTCAAACAGTGAATGAAACCATTTCGTTGTGATCTGAGAAAAGAAATGGCGATAATTTGCTCAGATAACCCTAGGCATGATCTCCGGTGCCAGGATGCCAGTCTCCAGACACTGCACACTCTTCCTGTGCGTGTGTGTGTGTGTGTGTGTGTGCGCACTGCAAGCCGCAGCCGATGAAATGAATGGGTTTGGCTCCCCAGCGGCAGTCTGCAGTCGTATTTATATCTGTGTGGTGGAGCCGCTGTTCCAGACTCCAGCTGACATCCAGAATGGAGTCGTGGCTTTTGTGAAAAAGCTGAAAACAAACTTGAGATGAGCCTGAGCTTTACCGCTGATCTGTCGCTGCTGCCTCTAATGAGTAACGTGGAGGCTTTGAATTCTGCATTGATGCCTTCGGCAGGAGTGGCGCTCTGAAGAGTCCTCCACCAAACACTGAGCAGCAGAAGCGACTACAGTTTTAACACGTCGTCTCCTTTACAGAGATCGCTTTAGCTCAATGTGTGAGTCTTTACGCTAACTACACATGACACCGAGTTCTGCTGAGAGGCAGGGCAAGGCAAGAGAGAGACAGGGCAAGGCAAGAGAGGCAGGGTGAGAGACAGGCAGACAGGGTGAGAGACAGGCAGACAGGGTGAGAGACAGGCAGACAGGGTGAGAGACAGGCAGACAGGGTGAGAGACAGGCAGGGCAGCAGAAAAGACAGAGAGAGGTAGAGCAAGTGTCAGAGGGAGAAAAGAGAGAAAGATAGAAATGGAAAAGGTAAAAAGAGGAAGGTCAAGTTTAAAGGTAGAGAGACAGAGAGAGAAAGAAAAAGAGATAAAGAGACAGAAAGAGGAAGAGTGCAAGACAGACTGAGTAAAAAGGGGGAGACAAAGAGGAGACCTAGAGAGAAAAAAGAAAGAACGAACGATAGAAAGAGATGGAAGGGGTGACAGCCACACTGTTAGCTGAGAGAGAATTAAAAGAGCCTAAAAAAAAAAAAAAGAGAGAGAGAAATGGGGGTAAAATTTAGAGCGAGAGAGAGAGAGAGAGAGAGAGAGAGAGGGAGCAACAAAGACAGAGAGAAGAAGTGGAAGAGAGGGGGAGACAGAGAGAGAGAGAGCGAGAGAGAGAGCGAGCTGGCAGGAATGAAGTGCAGCCTCAGCAGTAGATAAGCAGTGTGACGACTTCAGTTCCTCTATCAGTGTGGGATTAACACATGACTAAATCAGCGCATTTCCATTTCACAACCGAACACAGGCAGGAAAGGATGATGCGCGTCTGTGTGTGTGTGTGTGTGTGTGTGTGTGTGTGTGTGTGTGTCGGAGAGAGCGAGAATAAGAAAAAGAAGGAGAAACGGCAGTGATGAAGTCTGCTGAAGGTGGGGGCTGTGATAATTCCCTTAATGCACACAGAGGAAAGGGGAAGAGGATTTGGCTCACGAGTGGAGGAAAAAACTGAAAGAGAAAGAAAGAGAGAGAGAGAGAGAGAGAGAGAGAGAGAGAGAGGGAGGGAGAGAGCGAGATATGGTGAGGGAGAGATGACGAGGGAGAGGTTCAAAGCGTCGCTCATGCTAGCTTTGTGATTACGGGCCGGTCTAATCCACCGAGCTCCTGCAGCTCACTGACAAAATGAAGGGCGAAACCTCATGGCTCTCCCCCATCCTGAGCAACGCGCATCGCTCGACATTCCCTTTATTCTCAAACATGATCACATGATCACCACAACAGATTATTAGCTGTATTACTAGCTAAACTTGCTACCACACAACTCTTTTACTGCTGAATGGGTCTACGAAAAGTTGGGGAACATGATGGGCAGATGAATACAGGGTCAGTTCGGCAGAGCGTAAAAGTAGAGCTGAACGGGGATTGAAACGGCGCAGAGTGGAAGAGAGAAATGGAAGCAGAAGCAGCCCTTGAGGTTCCTAGCTGACTTGTCTGAGTGTGTGTGTGTGTGTGTGTGTGAGAGTGTGTGTGTGTGTGTGTGTGAGTGTGTGTGAATCCGTGTGCCACTGACGTCATCGGACAACGCGCTTCTGCCCCGGTGATCATAACTGACATGAACGGTAATTTGAAAAGAAAGGAAGTGACGGCTGGAGGCTATCCGCCCGCGCACACACACACACACACACACACACACACACACACACAGAGTTCACATAACCCACCTCACAGACACAGACACAAAGAAAAGGAGATACACAAATTCCCAGTACACATAATTACCCCAAAGCCGGACTGCATTCTTTTTCAGTCAGACCCACACACACACACACACACACACACACACACACAACTTTTTTTGTGAGGAGAGACAGAGATTAGCCGCTGCCTGAAGCAAACGCCATGACAGCGTGGCGTCTGCCGAAGAGATTAAACCCGGATTAAACAACTGTGTGTGTGTGTGTGTGTGTGTGTGTGTGTGTGTGTGTGTGTGTGTGTGTGTGCCTGCCCTCGGGCAAACACACATTTTTAGTAGTGTATCGCCTCATTGAGGTTACTTCACGCATTATTTAAGCAGCGAGAACACGGGCCGCATTGTGAGCTATAATGCTGCCTGTTACGGATTGCGTGCCTTGTATCTGAAAAAAATTGTGTGTGTGTGTGTGTGTGTGTGTGTGTGTGTGTGTGTGTGTGTGTGTGTGTGTGTGTTGCAGGACGAGCCTGGATGGAGATGAAGGTTACCCGACCCGGAACGACAGAATCGGGTATCGTGGAGTGGTCCTGGTCTCCGGCGCAAAGCGGCCCTGCACCATCTCCCACCTCCACTCCTTGTGTTCCTCTTGTGTATTATCTTTTTTTTTCCACTTCTAATCCACAGCCCCGCCTCTCTCTCCTCCATCCATATTCATCACCTTTATCCCTAATGAAGACCGGAGTGCGGCACGGAGGGAGGGAGGGAGAAGCAGACGCAGGCCTTTGAACTCAAAGAGAGCGAGAGAGAAAGAGAGACAGATAGAGAGAGAGAGAGAGAGAGAGAGAGAGAGGGAGGGACAGAATGCTGAGAGCTTGTGATGATAGATGGAAGAGGACAAGGGAAAGAAAGGCATGAGACAGCCAGACAGAGACAATCGCACGTCTCGTCTCTTGCGCGGAGAGAAAAGGAGATGGCGTTGATGGATAGAAAAGAGGACAGAAGAAGAAAGGCGTGAGACGGACCATCTTGACACGGCAGGGTTTCAACTAACATCAAAATTGAGCCTACAAATTACACCTACAGTTATTCATCTGAGGGTCAAGAACCTTGTCAAAGGACCGAACAACGTGTCTAAGGTTTGAACACGCAACCTTCAGGTTTCTAGCACAGAACCTTAAACACTGAGCTACCACTAAATTGCCAAAGGATCATTAGTAATGTACATTGTTTTGGTAACTGGATTTGGAATTGGTACCAATGGCAAATAATGGGTTGGGGTTAGCACCACTGTTCAGTGAGTATCAGTTACATTTACACGGGTTCTCCAGTTCCAGCCAGGAAGGATCATCAGATCATCTAGAAGTTCCCCTGCTCAGTCCTGATGTGTCATGTTGGACTCCGGTCTTCCAGGTCTGGTATTCAGACCANCCAGAAAGGGAAGCCCACTTTTGTAGGACTTGACACAGAACCTAATAGGGGGACAAACTATTCAAACTTTAAAGCCCCTTCCTAAGTGATATTCCGCAAACACTGAGACACTATTTCAAGCCTTTGTAGTTTGAACCTGGAGAAAAGTGATTTGTGGGAACTTCGTAATGACGTCCTCTAGCACCAGAGTGATGATGCAGTCCCTCTTACTGTCATTACTGTGACGTTCTCAGACTGAAGCAGAACCAAAAGATCCCATGGCTTCCACCTGAGCTGGTTCTCAGTTTAGAAAAAATCTGACTTCTAGACACAGAAATGAATACGGGAATTAAAGTGCCAAGATATAAGAATAGAAACAAGGCGACTGAATGTGAAAGAAATTCACATTAGCCTCAGAAGCAGAAGTGAAGTGTGTTTTGAGAGCACAATCTCTGCAAATAGGAGGAAGTTTTAGTTCCAGATAATTCCGTGTAATGACAGAGCAAAATGGACTTCGCGGTTGTGCGAAACTGAAATTCCAGTCGCATGTTTGGTCGCATGTCCAGACTAGGGGCTATTAGAGGTGAAGTGCACTTCTTGTTTTGTAAATGGGTGGGGTGACGCGCACTTAATACAGGAATGCTGGCGTCATTCTTTTGAATATCTGATAAATGGGGAAGCCTGGTATTTTAACCTGTTCTGAAGAGCGCCTCGGGGACGTGAAGACTTAACAGACGCATTCGTCCGGATCTGCGTTGTTTATGCGAGCAGGTGTGTGAAGAAGTGATAACAGAAGGCGGGCACTCTGTGGTTCAGCAAGGAAGGGGTGGTGGTGGTGGTGGTGTCGCGGCTGGCGCATTCCACGACAACATGCGCACACATACGTTAATATGCAGGCATGCATGCGCTCGCGCACACACTCACAGGCAGGCGCGTACACAGGCAGGCACAAACACACACACACACACACACACACACACACACACACACACACACACAAACCACCAACCGTTAAACTGCTCGAGGCAGCTGATGCCAGGTGCAGTAGCACTCTAATCTTAGTTCCTGTAGGACTTATTGATGGAAATCAGTACGCATTCGTGGTTGTTCTTGTGTTTTTCACTTGATGTCTTTCCGAAATTAATTCTAATACAAAGAAAGCGAGTACTAAGAATGGTCGAAATATCTCGTGCTCGATTCTACCTAAAACTCAAGGAACTGTCGGAAACTTAAGGAAAGTTCGCTAGCTAGCAATGTCCTCTAGTCGTTCAACACATCCACCTCCTATCTGTGCTCGTTTCTGCTCTTGCCTCCTTGCTAGGTCACTTTTCCTTCTTCTCAGAAAGTCCATTCTTCACATACTTGGTATTGTGAAACACCTTTTGACTTATTTCACACAACTTTGATCTGCCACCTGTTCTTTCCCAGGCCTTCGGATGCGCCGCACGAGTACTCTGCTCTCTCCATTGTGCGGCTGATCGGGCAAGGCATCCTCGACGTCCTCGACTTGCACCGTGCCCTTGATTTCCAGACAAAGCCGCAGAAAAGAGGAGGAGCCGTGGGCGAGAGCGAACAACACGGGAACAAAAGAATAAGAGCAGGTTGTGTGCGTTCCCTGGTGCTGGTTGCATTTAGACAGAGTTGGCAAATCAGAGTGCACATTAATAATGCATGCCTGACTCAAAGGGCTTTCACACAGGAAGCACAGGCTGGGGTTCAGATCACGGTAAATAGAACAGGAGAGTGAGGCGGAGGCGTTTTAAAATAGACAGGAACCAAAAATCCTGACTGGCAAGCAGGCTGCAGTGAGGCATTTATAACTTGTTATAACATCAGAATGTTAAACAGATAAGTGTCAGCTCTCAAATTACTGTGCCGGTCTTAAGAACCAACCAAGCCATAAAGCAGAATGCCCATTTCGTTTCTGGTGTCCTCGGATAACATTCAACGCTGTCGGTGAGTTTTGAGCTTCTGACAAACCATCGACCGTTGACTGTACCCTGAGGGCAGCTGAACGCGACACAGGGAGGAAGAACCGAAGCAGAACACATCAAGAAGCTCGTGAGGACATCCATGTTGGATGCCCCAATAATGGCTGCGATAAACATTCATTGCTGTCGGTGGGTTTCCAGCAAACACAACTCACTGATCAATGAATGCAAACTGCGGTTCAAACTCCTCCGAGACTCCAACAGAAGAAGTCACTTCAGCGGGCAAACGTGTGTGGTCCTGATGTAATGAATGAACAAGCACATGAATGACGTAAGTATTCTGATATTATCTAACCACAAGCAGATTCCAGAAATTGCTAACATTCTGTAGTCTTTTTGTCACCTGATTAAGGACTGATCGCAGCTTTTGAACAACTTACGATCCACCAAACTAGTAAATCACTGATTTGCAAATGTTTTGTAGCCAGGGACCCCTATAACTATACATAAATTATAAACCACACAAACATCCAGCATGGATTTCTGTACATTCCTGGGGGCCACAGAGCTGTTTAGTCCTGAACCTTCCACCCATTGAACACACTACAATCTGACCTTTCATTTATTAATTCCAATACAAAGAATACAACTACCGAAAATGGTTCAAATATCTGGCGCTCTTGATTCTACCCAATTATCAAGGATTTGCTTGGTGACTGCCCAAAAAGAACAAGTTGGAGGAACTATAATTTAACTAACTATATAATACTAAATAAAAAGTGCACTCTTTAACACTGTGGTGTGCTAGAGTAAGCAGGGGTAGCCATATCACTAGCCCATAACTGGGCGATTAGCATTTTATTTTCGGTACCTGACAGACAGGTAGGTTCACCAACCAGGTAAATTAAAACCTTTTACATTTTATTGACTCTGAGTTCACTTTTAACAGTGTAGTGATGCACACTGAAACTGTAACTAGCGTCGACTACTTGGCTATGTGACCTGTTTATGGTAGAACAGTTTTAGTAACCAGACTAGCATGTATGGAAGACTGACAATTGTTTTTTCAGAATCAGAAACATGGAGCTAAGTAGAAACACTGACAAATTAAAGACAATATCTTTAAGTGAGATGCGTAGACAGAGCACCACAGCTCATAGCTAAAACCCTGCCCAGCAACTTTGAAGTAATGTTTTTTTTTTTTAACCTAGCTAGCTAACCCTAGCCAGGTTTCCAGGGACTGGGCTGCACTTCTTCTTCTTCTTCTTCTTTCGGCTTTTCCCTTCAGGGGTCTCCACAGCGAATCATCACTGTCCACCTATCCCTATCTTCTGCATCCTCAACACTTGCACCCACTAGCTTCATCTCCTCATTTATTACCTCCTCAAGGCAAAGAAATTAAATTTTCTTAAATGTCCGATGACCTCAACCCAATTGAGCATGCTTTTCACTTACTGAAGACAAAACTGAAGGCAGAAAGACCCATATGGGGCTGCACACTGGAGCTTTTTTACTTGCCTGGTGGACTAAAGGACAAGGTTTGTTATTGGATCAAATCTTGACCTCCTCAGAAGTGGTGGTAAAGAGGATAGTGTGCAAGTGGACGGACAATAGACAGAGTATTTCTATCCACATGTAACTGTGACTGTTTTATATATATATATATATCCATCTGTCTGTTCATGTGACACCATCACAGCACAGAAGCAAGCATTAATATAGCCCGTTTTCCCCTTGCTCTCCTCCCTTCAATCATGCAGAAATAGTCTGAGCTTTAAATAACTCAGAGCTCTGCATAAAAAAACGCTTACCTGAACAGGAAAAGAATTATTAAATATGACAATTACTGCTGACAGCTAAGCAGTTCTTTTCTTATTCGCTCTCTTTTTGTCAGGTTCGATTGAAGCTGACCTTCTCCACGTGCCAAGGGAGCGAATGAGAGCCCGAGACAATCAGCTTGCCGAGTTCTTGAAACGCTCGTTTCCCCCTTTTTTTTCAGCAGGAAGGGAGATAGAATCATCTGGAAGCAATCCTGCTGTAATTGCTTAACATGCTGGGAAATTTCGAACACATTGGCATTTTCCACTTGAGGACTGAACGCAGCACGCTTTGTGCGCTCTCTCTCCCTCTCTCTCTCTCTCTCCCTCTCTCTCTCTCTCTCTCCCTCTCTCTGGTCTCTTTTACAGTGGAAAGTGTCTGAGGGTGGCTGTAGAGTTCATGACTTGTGCGGCTAACAAACTGAACTCTTTTTTTTTTTTTACGCGCAGGGAGTAGACGATGCGGTGACACCGGAGCCCTGACTCACTGCATTATAATAGGCTCAGAAACCACCACTGGTAAACAAGAGCCGTCTGTCTGCTGCGTCTGCGCCCTCTTTCTTTGACCTCCTGGTTTTTTTTGTTTTTGCTAAAGGGAATAATGAATTTGTGTGTAGAGTGGAATTGTGAAAGCAGATCACTGATTAGGGGAATTATTTAAATCATCAGAGTTGGATGCACCACCTAATCTAAGCCTTATAAAAAGATATTTAAAAATAAAAACAGGAAAGCGCCTCCGGTGTCAGAGGTAAAGCTGTATCCGAAGACAGGAAATTCTTCAGGACATAATAGTTTACGCCTTGCGTTAGCTTTATTGGTCTTATCAACTTCATGAGAGAGAGAAAAAGATAGGCTGGTGAGGGCCCAACTGTTTGTAGCTACTTTACATAAATGAAAACAGGAAGCCATGTGTTTTACAAACATTAAATGTAACTATAAATGGAGAAAAAGCATGATGAGTCATTTTTTTAAGTACTAACAAGTAATTGTTTATTGTTGGCAAATTACTGTGGCATGATGTGTCCTTTAGGATGTGGGGTTAGAGGAAAATAATCAACGTCAGGGTGATGCTGGTAACTCTGCTTCATCACACCACCCCATCGTTCATTAGTTTCCTAAAACAGCACACCCCCCAAGCTCAGCTCATGCTTGTTGAGCAGGCTGATTTCACAGGAAGTGACAAGAGGCACAGGGCGACCCATTTCTGCGTGACCTGGAAGCGCTCGGTTGGCCTCCCGGGCCCGCAGTCGAATGCAGCAAAGAGAGTGAAAAGGGAGGAGGAACACATCCACTCTCTCCATCAGCATGAATTATATAAAAAACTAAAAGAACTGAGAGCAAAAGGAGACAGCAAGAGATTCTGCTGCCGCAGTTTCCAGCATGTTTAACAGTTAATGTTCCGAGCAGACACCGTCGACACGAAGGAGGGGGAGAAGGAAAAAAAAAGAAAAAGCATCTGCTTTTAACCACAATTGTATTAAAAAAACATGCCACTGCAGTTTAATGGGCTTACACTGAATTATTTACTCGCTCAATGGATAGATAATTGCATTTATCCTTAACCCCCTCCCCGAGCTCGGGAACCCAACCATGGCGTCACCATTTGTCCTCTGCAAATCAGATCCAATTGCTTTCCATTTAATCCGTCATAACTCTAAAAAACGAGCCGATTACAAAACTACAGGGAAGAAAGAGAAGAAGGGGGGGATGTACGTTAAAAGGCCGGCTCGCCAACTTGCGAGCAGGAGGAGAGGGGGAATGAAAGTTAGCTCTCGGGCAGTTCGAGAGAAGAGAGTGAGTGAGGGTGTGTGAGAAAAAGAGAACGAGGGAAGGCATATGTTTGCCTCAGTTGTGTGAGGACAGCGCTGAAGCATGTGCGTGGGCTCGTGGCCAGCTCGCTACATCTGGGTGTCGAGTTCAGCGAGGGCAAATGAGGATCTGAGTGAAAGGCCTTTATCTTCTCCCGATCGCTCGCTCATGCCTCCATGTGGCCATCTTTAAAAGTGCATGCTGGGATTCGGGGTGCCACGAGCCGACGTTTTTAAACAGTCAAAAAATAGCGTGGTCTTAAGCAACCGTTTAAAACGGTGACAGCTTATAGGTCGAAGGTTTAAATAATAAAAAAAAAATATTCAAGAATAAAGTCACAATATTTTGAGAAAAAAGTCGTCATATCTGATATTATGAGGGAAAAAAAGCAAGCCACAACATTACGAAAATAAATCCGTAACCTTTCAAGAAAAGTCGTCATATCTGATATTATGAGGGAAAAAAATCTAAAAACTTCAACAACAATAAAGTCATAATATTTAGAGAATAAAGTGTTAATATTTCTAGAACAAATGTCATCTGACATGACAAGAAAAGTGGCAATATTTAATAAATAAAGTCAAAAATAAAGTCAAAATATATAAAGTGGTAATATCTGATATTACAAGGAAAACATTCACAATATTTCAGAGTAAAGTAGCAATATATTGAGAATAAAGTCATAATATTTTTATATTTCTTGATATTTACCATTTTGTCACAGTATGACTTTTTTCTCAAAAGATTTTGAATTATGTTCTAGTAATATTCACTTCTTTCGCAAACTATTATGACTTCATTCTTGAAATATTGCTATGTTTTTTCTCGTAATATAAAATATTTAGATTTTTTTTTCTCAAAATAACTCTCGAAATGTTGTATTTTTACTTTATAAACAGTGGCCCTGCAATTCTGTTGTATAAAACACAAATAAGCAAGTAGAAAAAACTGCGAAATCGATATAACGGTCGCGTTTCATTGATTATATTACACCAGTGATCTGTATTAACCTTAAACAACAGTTTCGAATGATTTCTATCAACTTCAAATGTAACGGCTTCGCGTTTTGTTCATTGTCTGTGACTGGAGGTCTGAAAACATTCTTCTGCATAAAATCTATGTAAAAGGAAGTAAGATTTGATGGCGTTTGATGAGTGCCGTGTTTAAGCTGCGCCTCTCCCTTGCCTCAGTAAGGTTTCGGGAGCGTACCGCTGCTCTGTGCTGAATCCGTACGGATGATGGGAAAGACCGAAAAAACGAACGCTGTCGGTTTGAATCTCAGCACTGGAAGCTTTATGGAAGTGAAAACACTCCCACGCAGCTGATTTGATCTGATATGTGGGGAGGACGTGCGGATGTTTCAGCGTGGCCGCACTGCAGCTGAAATATTCGGCGGATGTTGCTATCACAGAAAGACCACACAGGATGAAAAGGTCAGAGGTCACGTCTTGGTTTTGGTCATTAATGATAAATGTAATCGCGTGTGGCGTGCGTGACGTGAGCTAGCTGTGTAACCTGAAACATTCGGTTTCTTATAACATCAAACGAAGCTTTAAGCTACACTAGTATACAACTTATGACAAAAACAAAGTGTCAGGTTTTCTGAGATATGTGTAAGTGAATGCGCTGTTTAAGGAACTTACAGAAGTAATTCTTTTGGGGTTTTTTTGGACCTTTTTACAACTTTTTTTTTACAACTTTTATCAAAGACTATTTCTTCATGGTGGTTCTGGCGTATGAATGATAAATGATGAAGAAGAGAACATGGGGATAAATGATAAATTAGTCTCGTGTTTGTACCGCAGCACTCGCTAAACTCTGCAGTCTCGGTAAACAAAGCCGGGCTTCCTACTGCTCCAGAGAGCGAGCTAACGCACGCTCATTAACTCGCAGCTCACTCCAGCCTCTCAGCAGTGCTAGCTAGCGGCCCGGAGCGGTGTAGAAAACTCACTCTGAGTGCACCTGACTGGCGTAATCAACTGAAATGAAAGGTCTTAAACGATGTCCGGAAGATAGCAACGTGTACAGCTGTAACCATATTAACACTTCTTTGCTTCTTACAACACGGCTCACAGTTGTTTAACTGTTTCCCCCAAACGTGGGATGTTTTTCCAATTGTCTTGATTTTGTTGTGTTTTAACTTAGCTGTAGTGATATGTGATATATATAGGCCTAATGTTCTGAGAGTGGGACTTGTAACCTGAAGGTGAACCTGAAGGTCGTGGGTTCGAGTCTCGGGTCCGGCAGGGATTGTAG